>CAKNYM010052806.1:126191-168663 GCA_932195095.1 Andricus curvator
TGGCGGGGAAAAAATTAATGACAAGATAATTGCGAAGGTGAGCTTGTGTTCAGGGAATGACGTCAAACGCACTCATCATGCACCAACCGAAGGCGGGTTTCTACTTTTGTGTTTGTTGCTCTATACTTATTTGGGGGAGGGTAATTGTTAAAGCTACTTGCTATTCTGAGCTACTACAATTTTATAACGATGGGTTTGTTTCTTGTTTTCAAAAAATGTTTTGTTATTTAGTAAGACAGCAGATCGTATTTTCTGATATCGGAACAACTGCTGAAAAACATTTTTAATTTTCAGTGTTGCAGTATGCTGGTCAGCAGAAACACACCTTGCTTCTCCACCCTCTCTTCATCGCGATCGTGCCTCCACAGTTTTCTCTTTTTACTTGAGCAAACTTTTTGCAACGGTTTACGGAGAACGTAACGCACGGTTACGTTCTTGCGTTGGTTGACGAGGATGGCGGTCGTACGTGACAACGATAATCAGGGAGTTAAGTGGGGTTTAATTTCCTCGGTGCGGGCGACGAAGGTAAAGGAAGAAGGAGAAGAAATAGGAAGAGGTGGAGGTATAGGTATCCAACGGTAGAAGAAAGGATGACGAGTGTATACACCTGCCAAGAACACGCACTATCGTATGCCTTGCTGGATCGCGTATAGGCGGATCTTGCCTTGTCAGGTTGGAACTTGGTTGAACGTAATAACGTCACGGAGACACAAGAACGTCCGGAGAACGTCTAGAGAACGCCCGCGCCACCTGTAATTGGGTCCAATCATCGTGGTTCTCATCCATTGAACTCCACTAGTTTTCACCTTTTCTCTCACTTGAAAGATGTCTTTTCTCACTATTACACTAGATTACACATAAACATAGTAATGAACTCATGGTTCCTTGGACAATGGATCTTCATTATCAACTAGTAGTCTTTCAATCAGTACTGTAGAGCGCATAGTCAAAACAAGTGATACTTGAATTATAACTCATCCATTTCCATTGAAAACTGATAGTTTTTTAACATAAAGTGTTGATTTGTCAATTTTAACTTTCGGTTTTACTATTAGAAGTACTGTATCCTCAATGTGAACCGATATTTTTCTATCAAAAGCTGATGGTGCTGTTACAAAAACTTGTAGACCCTCAATCAAAACTGAAGCTCCACCATTCAAAACTACTCGTCTCGCGACAAATCTTACGGATTCTCCAATTGTAAAAAGTAGTCTTAAAATTAGAACTAATGGATCCTCATTGAAAACTGATTTTCTCTATCCAAAACTGATGGATTTACAATAGCAACTTTAATCAGGACTGATGGTCCTGTGACAAAACTTACTGGTTCGTTCATTATTATAAATGTTGCTCCTACAGATAAAAGTAATGAATCCTCAATGAGAACTTATGTTTTTTCTATCGAAAACTCATGGTGCTACAATAAAAACTTGTAGACCCTCAATCAAAAGTGATGGTCCCTCAATCGAAACTAATAGTCTCGCAAGAAAACTTGCTGCTTCTCTAATTGTAAAAGCCAGTCACACAATTAGCACTAATGCATTCTCATTGAAAACTAATCTTCTTCTATCAAAAACTGATGATTTTTCAATAACAACTGGTAGACCTTTGATGAAAACGGATGCTCCTTGAATCAAAACTAACTTTTCTTTCCAACAGAACTAACGCTTTATCAATAATAACCAATTGACCTTCCATCAAAACTGATGGTCCCCAAAAAGAAGTTTTTATTCAATTCGAACTGTCAGCTCTTCAATAAAAACTGATCTTTAACTACCTAAAACTGATGCTTCTTCAATCGAAATTATTATTCCTTCACCTGCAATTGGACATGGGGACACAATTAATACATAAACTAGAAAAGTTGATCATTTTATTTATTATCATTGTGACGCGTGCAAACTATTCAACTAGCACATAGTAACATGATAAGTCATCAAGTCGTTCGTCTTTCTTAATGAAAAATGTTTCAAGCAATGAATAATAATGCTGCCAAAAATCGCTCTTGAAATACCTTTTGATGAAAAATGTGTGAAACTCGACCAACAAATACTTCCTTAAACTATTCTCTGATCACATTATCACATTCACTTCTCATTCAATTATTCAGATTTCTCATCTTGTCACGTTTATGGAGCTTGGTTGAGAATTCCTGACTGTTTGCACGTACACGGGAGCCGCGACGCATCTCCTGGGGCAGCTGCCTCGCCTCTTTTGCAATACCTATACACGTATAGCTCATTGCACTTATTTTGCGAGAGACAAAGTAAGAAAAGACGTGAACAAGGTTCAAACCTGTTCAAACTTCCCAAAGTACTATGTTTCAATGTTCTGACTATACTAAAAATAAATTATTATTTATCAGCCGGAATAATCAGCTGGCCATGAATATGCGGAAATTCGCACAATTTTCACAATTAATAATAATAATCTTCGCATGCAATCATTCACTTCGTTTATATTGAAACTTCTCTATTTCTGCTTGCTTTTCGTGTGTTTTTTGTCTCGCGAAATTTTCTATCATGTTAATCTGTTAGTTTATTGGCATACGTGAGTTTGACGATATATAAAATTACCCTCAACATGAAGTTGTTCCACTTGCATGGAAATGCCTCATCGTTGATTTTTAAGTTATTTGTTTTTAACTTTTCATGGACTTAGTTTTAAAACCCTAATTAGTGAATGCTTCCATTTCCAAACGAAGTTTGGAATAGTTTAATTTTTAACGTTTCAAGTTTAAATTTATTAATATCGAAAGTTTCCAATCAGATAGATGATAATTTTTAAAGTGTTTAGAATATTGGAACTTTCAAGGTCCAGAATATTTAAAATTCTTCAATTTTGAACGGTAAAAATGACAGTGATCCTTTTTTGACAGAAATCATATTTTTTAGTAACCAAATCTGTCAAATCACTATGAATGTCTCTTGATACTTCAAGATATGATATTTATTAATAATATATTTGTCAGCCTTAAAATTTGTATAATTTTAGTTTAAAACCATAGTTTCAAATGCAGAATTCTAAAACAGTTTAATTGTGAGGCCTTTAAAAACTAAGAGTTTTTTTGCTTTAAATGCTGTTTACTGAAAAATATTTGGTTTTAAGCTTCCTACTTTTTAGAGGTTTCCAATTTCAAATTTCACAATGTTGTAGTTTCAAATTCAAATACTAAAAATGTCAGAACAATTTCACTATTAAATCTTTCAAAATTGCAAATCTTCACATTAAAAGCCTTGAAAGCCAGATTTAATTTTAATAATTTCAGATTCAATTATTCTAATTGCTTCGTTTCAATTTCAGTCAGTTTTATATTTGGTAATTTTATATTTAAATATTCTGAATTTTTTTGGTATGAATTTTAAACGTATAAAATTACCTATTTCTAATATTCTTGAAAATCGTAGAATGCGAAATTGAAAAACATGATAGTTGAACAAGTTCGAGTTTAAAGTATTTGTAATTAAAATATTTTAACTGAAATGACTCTAGAATAAATTCAAAACAATGAAATGTTGTGAGCATGATTTCTCAAACTAAAGCACTAAAAAGTGAAAATTTTAAAACCAGGCAATAGAAATTTATTCACTTTTATTTGAAAATGGTCCAAAGTATTTCAAACTCAACTTTGAAAAAAAATGTCGAATTAAAATGCTTAAATCTGGGCAATTTCAAGCACTGGAATCCTATAATTATAGGAACTTTGATTTGTATTCTTTTGTTAAATTTCCAAATTTCAATGTAATATTCTGATATTATCCTATGTGAGTTAGAGATTTTAAAGAGTGAACAATTTTAAAATAAAAAATTTCAAGGATGAACAATAATTTTAAATAGAGTGTTAAATGTTGAACGATTTAAATTAAAAAGTTAAAAATTGTGTTGTTTCAAATGGAAATAGATTAAAATTAAGCAGATCGTTACCTGAGTAATCGAATAATTTTTTCAATTTTATATGGTTATAATTTCAAAGTTCTGAAATTTCATGTTGAACGCTGAATTTCACATTTTTACCTTTCATAAGTTTACACTTTACAATTACAATTGAAGTAATTAAATTTTAAAAAGTATAATCACCAATATAAAATTAAAAAATATTTAAACAATGTATATTTACTTCAGTATAAAAAAGTTTTAATATAACAATTCTTATTCACTCAACATTTTGTTCAGTTTTAAATGAAGTTCCGATTCTTGTAATTTTTAACGTTGCGTAGTGGAAATTTTAACATTTTTAATGTTTCCCATTCAAAATATTGCTTATTATTTTGAACGTTTTTTTTTTAAGAATTCAATTTGAAAGGTTTATAATTGAAATTTTTACCATTTTGAGTGATAAAAAACACGGCGAATTTATTTTCAATATTAGAAAACGTTGTCTAATATATATTAATGTTAAATTATAAAAATTTTAATGTATTAGATAACAATTCAAAATTCTATAATTTCGATAGCTTTGACTTTTAAATATTCAATTTAGTTTTCAATTTCACATTGTTTAAAATTTTAAATGATCCGATTTTCGAAATTCTAATCTGTAACTATTGAATTTTTATTGTTTTGAATTGGTCGTATTTTTAAAATTTTAATCTAAAATCATTCAATTTCGAGATTTTTCAATTTAAAAAAAATGTTCAATTTTCACGCTTAGAATTAGACATGATATAATTTCAAGATTTACATTTTTCAGTGTTAACAGCTTCTGATTTCAGATTAATCAATTCAAAATGCTTTTATTAAGGAATTATACAACTTCAATTCCTTTTCATTCCATTCGCTATATTGTCCTTTCTTCTCAAAATTTTACCTAATCTAAAATTGTTTGATTTGGAATGTTTTCAATTTCAAATCGTTCAATATATTTTTCTTTAATTTCAAATGCTTCCAATTCAAAATTATTAATTATTAACAATTGTTTCAAAAATTTCTCGAACTTAATATTTAAAAATTTGTTTCATAATGAATTTTTGAATTATTTATGTTTTTAATGTCAGGAAATAAAAATATTCAGCTAGGAGGTATTCTGATGAATGCAAAAGTTTTTCAGCACGTAAAAACAGGTTCTTAAAGGATTAAAAAAAAAGATTTTATTTAATTTTTTAAAACATTTTCTGTTACAAATATTTTGGAATATAGATTTTTCAAAATAATTATAGCACTCTATTAGTTTAATTGATCTGAAGCATTTCTTTTTATTTAAAATGTGTTTTAGATATTTTTAAAAACATTTTTGTCAAAACTGAACTACTATTTATGTACAACTTTTTAACATATTAATTGTTTTTAATGCCAAGATTTTTTTATATATGACGTAAATTTTTTAGGAAATGAAATAAGAGAAAACTAAAAGGAGGGAATGAATAATATGGTGTTTGAAAATACAGAACACGAGATCGCTTTGTCGGTGGCACAAGTTCTGATATCGAGTCGATTAAATGTATCCGCCCTGACGTAGTCCCATTGTGGGAGGTGATAGATCCGGACAGTCAGACAATGCGATATAGATAGGTTTTCTTCACTCGTCCTTTTCCAATTCAAATATCTTTGAAGATGCAGCTGCAGTTGTGAAAATCTTTCTTATGATTTCGTATGAAAATACAGTATTTATTACATCGAGCGAGTATACTGTAATTCAATGTAACTAGAACATTGTGTGCGCTATGCGCGCACTAATTACCCTTGCTTTAGAGGAAAAACTCGGTTTATCTCCCAGACAAGTGACAGGAAGCATTTTTTTTATAGATATAAATGTCACAATTGACAAAATGAGACTTGCCATGTGTGACTTAATCCAAAACAGTACTTTCAATATTTTCGTAATATTTGACAAACATAAAACATACATTTTCTAGGTATTTCCGGGTGAACTATTCATCAAGGTAAAATTAAATCGGACTTTTTGAATTTGATTCCAGTTTTTCATAAGCAGAGTAAGTCACTTAAGTGATTTTTTTCTTAAAACACTTGCTTGTCACTTTTTTAAATAAAAGATCACTTTTCTTTCCATAAATTATAACAAAGAATCCAAGGGTTTAGCACTATTGAATGCAGATCTCTAATTGTTTATGAAATTTCTTGAAATATTTTGAATTTCCTTGAAAACCACTTACTTCAATGTATTTTTTTTTATTTTTACTTTTTTAAATTCATTTTGAAGACTTTCAAATTCACCTTAATTTCTTTTAGATTTTATCACATTCAGTCATTAATTCTATTTACTTCCATTCATTTCCATTCCATTGCTTTTTTTTAATTTATAAAAATGTTGGTCCATTCAATTGAATTATTTCAAATTCATATTGAATTCGTATGCATTTGATCAAATTCTTTTTAATTCCCTTGAATTCTTCTAAATTCACTCAACTGTTACTGAAATCAATGGAATATTTTGGATTTTCATCTTGAATTCTTTTAAATTATTTGGAATTTTCTCGAATTTATTTCAATTCGCCCTAAATTCTGTTTACTCCCATTTTACCTAATTCGATAGAAATTTATTGACTTTTAAAATTTTCTTCAATTCACTCAAATTCTTATGAAATTTATCAGAATTATTTTAACACACTCCAACTTTACTGAAATTAATGGCAATTTTGTGATTTTTTATTTTTTCAATCAATTTGAATTCTTATGAATTTATCATGAATTCGTTAAAATTCACCTGGAATCCTGCTAAATTTATTCGATATTTTGATTCCAAAAGAACATTAGACACTTTTAGTTACTTTTTGGGTTAGAAATAAGTTACTTTTAAATGAAAATAATTTAAAAAATGATTTAAAATAAAATTAGTTACTCATCGCCACTTTTTTAACATTTATTTGCATAATGAAACGGAGAAAAACTTATATTTTATAATGGAAAATTTTAATTAATCAAGCCAAATGTATATAACAGTATTTCAATTTATTTGCCCTAAGCAAAAGGAACTTTATTGTTAAATAACAGTTAAAAATGGTATTTCTAGAATAAATGAAAAATTACCATTTTTATACATTTTTATTCCATTATTTAAATTGCAATAATTATTTTTGCAAGCCATGAACTACGACAAAACAGTTAATTTTTATTTGTGCTATTGAAAATTTGAACATTTTTACATCTTGATCCTGTAATATGAAAAATTTCACTATAAAACTCGTCACTTCAGAGATTTTCCGTACTTTTTGAGATAAATAACTCTTAGGAAGAAAAATGAAAAAATCTAGGATTTATTTTTTATTTAAAACAGTTTTTAGTCTAATCACCCTGTCAATTTTATGCACATTTTACTGAAATTGTGTAGATCTACTTCTTCCAAAATCATTTCCATACATTACTTACAAAATTAAATCTTTATTCACTATGCGATGACTTAATTTTTAGTATGTCAGTCACATCGTTTATTTTGTACAATAAATGTTAAAAGTAGTGTAAATAAATTATGTAAAAAGTGGATCATTTTCAAGCTTTGAAGATGTCAAAATAACGAATGTTTACACATTTTCGGTTTTGCTGTGTCAATTAATTTACAAAACTCATAATTAAGTGCTTTAATCAGTAGATTTTTGATTAATGACATTTTTTGTCAAGAAAATTAAATTTTGAAATATTCAAAATTCAAATGCAGTGCTGTGTCGAATAAGAAGGTTTAGTTTTGATATCAAATGTAGTACCTTCGTTAAAAAAGTCGTATAAAATTTTCAAACCTCAAGATAGTAATTATTGTTGAGCAAATTTCAAAATCATTATTTTAGGAAACAAAAAGGAATCCGGGAATAATACGGGGTGTACATGGTGATTAGAGCAAGAACTGATATAAATAATCTTTAAATATCACATTTTTCCGTTTATCTTCCTGAAAGGTATTCTCATTACAGAACTCATCCCGTAAAATATGGAAAACCTCCGAAGTGTCAATTTTAGAGCCTTAATTTTTAATTCATTGTGAAAATACCATTTTTGATTGATATGTGACAATATAGTTACTTTTGCTAATGTCAAATACAAATTGTAATATCATTGAATACGTCTGCCTTAAGTTAAATAAAATGTTACATGAACAAATCTTACATTTTTGTCAATTTTATCATGCACATAAATGTGACATTCTTCTTAGCCCTTTAACTGGAACTGAGTTCTTAATTATGTGTGAGCATTTTAGATACAAGCAAACAAACTGCGCTATACGCGCGATTATTAAATAGTTCCATTTGTAAGTAATAAGTTCTATTTCACCGAAAATGATTAAATAAGTCTAAAATACATATTTTGGATTAATTAAGCTCTTTATTTATAAGTTCCAATACTTAAAATATAACAATCAATCAGAACATGACTACTAACGGTTCACTGACCACAAGCCCTATGAAAAAATACAAATAAATATTTGTTTATTTTAAAACATTTATATTTTAGTATTCAAGAAGGATTTGGTCACTATTCAAATCTTTTGAAACCTCTCAAATCTTTCAAAATGTCTTGAAATACCTTGAAATCTTCTAAAACCTCATGAAATCCTATACATTTCTCTGAGACCCAATAAAATCCCTTAAAATAATTCCAAATACTTTGAAAAACTAGAAAAAAATCCTCGTAGGCTTTTTGGCGTACTTTTTGAAATTACTTGAGACCCATAGAACTCATTGGAACTTTAGAAATAACTTCAGATTTTGTGGAATCCCTTGAAATATTTTGAAATACTTTTAGAATCCTCAAAATTTCTTGAAATGCCTTGGGATCTCTAGTATATACCATTAAACCATTTCCCTTTCAGGGTAGGCGTGACACTATCCGATTCGGGTAGTGTTTCTAGGTTTTTCTTGTAGTTATAAATAACTACAAGTGTGGGCTCACCACACCCACGATGTGCCAACAGCACTCATGTCAGTATTCTTGAATGGTCACCCATCCAAGTACTAACCGCGTCCAACGCTGCTTAACTTCAGTGATCTGACGAGAACTGGGGTTTTCAGCGTGGTATGGCCGTTGGCCAGTAATCTCTTGAAATTTCTTGAAATCTTTTGAAATCACTTGAAACCTTTAGAATTTTTGTAATATCCTGTGAAATATTTTGAAGCCCAATAAAATTTCCACAGAATGGTTAAAATCTCTCTATAATCCTTAAGGTCTTCTAACATTAATGTAAATCTCATGAGATCCTTTCACAAGACATGAAAGCTCTAAAGATTCTTGGAAATCTTTCGAAATATTCTCAATTAATTTGAAATCCTTAAAAACTCTGTGAAATCCCTATAAATGTTTCAAAGTTACATGCATGAAAATGCTGTAAAAGTTTTTGAAATATTTTCAAATACTTTCAATATCCCGAAAATCTTTTAAAATACTCGTACTGTGCAATTTCTGAACATTCTTTGAAATACATCAAAAACTTTTAATGTTTTGTGATACGCCCTGAAATAAACACAAATTTCCAATGAAACAAAAAACAATTTCTATGAAAGAAACAAATTTCTTTGAATCAAATAAACTTTTCTTTGACTGAGAGCCGACGTATAATTTTGTTAAATTTGGATAAAACTCAGCATAAGCAGATCTCCAAAAAGGCCAGTGTCTGAAGTTAACTGACTCTACATTATGAATTATCAATACAAAATTTTAAAATAACAAAGTCGCGGAATTATAATTATCATAATGATTATGCAGTTTTCTGCCCATTCAAAAAAATCTAACGCTGAAATAAAAATATTAACAAATAAATTCAAAATTCTGAATTTGGCAGCATTTCTGAACAATCTCAAATATGCCATAAGTTGTAATATGCACACACACAAAGGCACATATACTTATATAAGCTACCAAAGTAATCGCACCGCAGAGAAATCCTGCGCCTAATTATTATTTTTATCCAGCAAAGCTCTGCAAACGGTACATGATAATCATCCTTTAGTACACGATAATAATCTCCCTATAATCAATATATGGCCCGAAGAAATCTGTTCACAAAGAGCACGGTAAGTAAACCTTGACAAGGACCTTTGAAGTTTGGCATATTCAGATCCGGTATAGTAATAATAAGAGAGGATAACGGCCTCTCGAGGAAAGGAAATCGGCGATTGTAAAAATCCACATACCGCCAGTCTTTCGCTTGGTCGGTAAAGATTATCTCAATTATGAACGCGTAAAAGAAGCAGACTCACGCCGACATGCACGGTCATCGCTGAGAGAGCCAAACACACACACACACACAAATAAATAAATATATATATATATATATAAAAAAATGTGTCCATGTACCAGTGCTTTTCCTCGTGTAAGTGGTATGTACCATTTATAGTGTAGAAATGCGTATGCTGTACTGACGCCTCCACCTGCCTCATGATGAGTTTGCCCAATACATGCACTGAACAACGATAAAGCCCCAAGAGGAAAAGCCTAACTGGTACCTTCGCTGGACTATAAAGCTTCTCTCATTGAAGCTTTCGAAATTACCGACGTTCCGCGGCCTTTCACTCCCTTAATGACGGTTTGCGGCGATTTGATTTGTTGCTCCGATTGTCTCGTCGCTATACGTATAATCAAACGTCAATTTTTCAATTGCGTGGGTCAGGTAATTTCAATTATTGACTGTTGCTGCGAGAATTATTTCTCAGGTGTCAGGTTACTCCACTCTTAAAGAGTTTTCAGCGCGAGAACCCTGCTGCAATGATTACAAAATTTGTTAAACAAGAATCAACATAAATTTAGGGATATTTACCAGTTACTCAACTTTTGTTTGAATGGTTTAAACTCCGGCTTTAATGTTATCTTGAAAATAGTTCTAAAAGAGTACGAATTAGCAATTGTCAGCATTTTGATTGTGTGGAAGTTAATAGAGTTGTCCCTCAGGGACTCACTCTTGCACCCAGTATATTCAATATTTATAGCTCTGAACCAGCTAGCGAACTTCGAGACTGTAACTACCAAAAATATGTTGACGATTTCAAACTTTGCCTCTCCGGGTACTTCAAAAGGTTAAGGAGGATATCGATCTGGTGGTGCAGTGAGTCTTGACAAGTGGCCTCACTCTTAACCCTATGCTAAAACTATGGCTATAATCATAGGACAAGTTTGGGATGTCTCGAGGAAAACATTTAGAGTAATCCAACAGCTTAACAGGAATAAATAATCACTTCCTACTCCAACTTGTATAACTATGGCTGAATGCCAAGCATGTCGGTTCATCTATAACATCCCCAAAAGTAAACATATTATTTAGCATAGAGGAAGAGCAGGACTTCTAAACGTCGCAAAAAAAAAAGACAATTTGTTATGGGCAACTTGCTATGTATAGCCTATTTAGTAATGAAGCTAGGCACTACCTTCTTAACCTCATTCAGTTTTATTAACAAGGATCAACCGACACATTTCAAACTCCGCGAAAGGAAAAGAGTACTGCAAATTCAGCCACACCAAAATGCAAAGGTCTCTAATTATTTCTGATGCTCGTCTTTGGAACAGACTGCCCATAACAATTAGAAATGCGCCTTCACGATACCACTTCAGAGCACTATTTTTTGGTTACTCATTTAACACTTCAAATCCTACCCTCGAAGTCAAGCATTGATAATGCTTAAGTCCCTATGACATAGAGATGTATTAGTGTGTGCATAAATGTATTTACTTTTAAGTATGTATATATATATAGTTAAAAGTTTGTCATAAGGACAACCGTAGGATTTCGTCGGGAGCGGGTGCTAATCTGAAAAATTGCACCCGCTCCCAGCGAAATCGCGGTAAAATTTCAGCTGTAACCACGTCTCACGACCGTGAGATAGGTGATTGCAGTCTGTGACGAATTCAATACGATAATCCGGCAAAAGTCTCATTCACACAAGGATGACCGCCTTCTGCATTATCCCCGCAAGTATCTCAGTATTTTGTTAACACACAGTGATGCTTTTCAGGCTATTAATCAGTGAATCCTTGGCACCTCCAAGAGCGTTGATGATCAAGACGATTAGCTTAACAGAATATTCCGGGCATAACCGTCGCGACTTCTTTATAAGGTCTTAATACCTCCGTTTCTTTTCTTTCTCCTTAGCTAGGATGTTTTTTTTCAGCTGGTGCCGAAAATTCTATAATGAACATGGTTCGTTCTTCGAAGTCAAGGAGAACTATGTCAGGCCTCGAGTGCGCAACACAAACAATTGTCGAGAATATGAAGTTCCAGTATGTGCGGCACTTCTCATTTTCGACAATTGACTCTATTTACCTAGGAGCGTTTAGCGGAGCGGTATTTAGGCTAACGCCGTAAGAGTGACAGAGATGGTAATAAAGCACTCTTAGTGCCGCATTGTGCCTTTGGATGTAGGTTGTTCCCGCATGAGTTGGACAATTAGATAGTATGTGTCCTAGATGTTCAGGGTGTGCATGACATGCTCTGCAGCTATAATCGGGAATGTCTTGGCTCAAAATGTGGCGACGGTATGCTAGAGTGAAAATGACACCGTGTTGACATGCCAAAATAAAACCCTCCGTGCCCGACTTCAATCCGACTTCAATATTTAAGGAAAGCAAACGTTAGCTCCTACGACATCGACTGATTCTCCTCATGTTGAATTTAACATCTAAAAATAAATCTCATCGGTATACGTATAATTGAACTTCGATTTTGCAACTGCGTGGGTCAGTTAATTTAAATTATTGACTGTTTTTGCGAAAATAATTTCTCAAATACCAGGTTACTTCACCCTTTAGAGTTTTCAGTGCGATAATCATGCTGCAATGATAAAAAAATTTGTTGTACAAAAATGAACAGTAATTTAAGGATATTTACTTGTCAAGTCACCTCAAATTTTGGAAATAGTTAATAAAATCGAAAGAGATAACACATGTTATTAAATATATTATCTAAATATAAGTCTCGTCGGTATGCGTATAATCAAACGTTGATTTTTGAATTGCGAGGGCCAGATATTTTTAACTATCGATTATTTCTGCGAGAATCACTTCTCAATTGTCAGATTACACTCTTTAGAGTTTTCTGGAAAATGAAATTTCAACTATTTAGCGTTTGTGGGAATGTAAAAATTCGGCAATGTACTGTTTGCGGAAAATTGAAAATTCGGCAATTTACTATATTCGGAAATTTAAAACTCGGCGATTTAATATTTTCGGGAATTTGATAATTTCGGGTATTGGAAATTTTAAGTTTTAAAATTTTGAAAATTAACATTTTTGGTTGTTTCAGTTTCTTTCGGGAGTTTTAAGTTTTGGAAATTTTAATTTTTTTAGAAATTTCTGTTTATGTAATTATTATTTTTTTTTTTGTATTTTTCCGCATTCCGGATTTTGAAAATTCAGCAAAATTATGTTACCCATTATAACTATTGTTCAATCTTCATTGTTGATTGCTTATTTGGTTCTTTAAAATATTGCCTGCAATTCTAATCGGATGGATTTTATTTAAAATAAACCAGAAATAATCTGGCTAGGTAGATAACTAGACGTTATGAAATTAGTTACTTAACCATTTTTTCCATACAAGCTTAATAGTATTTTAATAAGAACTATCCAAATAGAATTGTCGAGAAAATTTAATGAATAAAATAGGCCATCAATGACGAAGATTGAATCAAAATAAGTTTTTTTTCTAAAGCCAAAGAAAAAGTATAAAATCTCAAATCACTATTGTTAAATAAACAGGAAGGTAAATTTCGGATCTGGTTCAGATCCGGCTTTGGCTGGAAATCCTAAGCGAGAAGGTCTAGTCTGCTCCAGATCAGGTACCAATCAGCTTTCCATATCAAAGGTAAAATTTTGTAATGGTGTCAACTAGCAGAGTATTCTTATGTGCAAACAAAATGGTATTCAGTCTGGCTAAATTCAAAAGGCAGATTTTACTGAATCAGGACCCGACCAGGGCCTTATTGTTAACGGAAATTACCGAGGTTATTTCGACATCAGCTGAACTACAAAGGAACAGTACAGTCCCTTTCCTACACCAAAGTATTTAAGTAGAAATTCTGTATTCAGTCAGCCAATTTTCTATTTCCTGGACAGTTCTGTTCGACCTAGTAAAGATACCAATTTCAACTTTTTTAATATGGATGAAGGCACTCAAATTTTAGTGTAGAAGTAACATTTCAACTTTATTCAATTTGTTTGCTAGTCACTAAAGTTAATACAAAAGTATAAATAATAATTTTAGTAAAAAATCTGTATAAAAATGGAAAAAGAACTAAAATCGCAATTTTTGCATGACAAAAAGTCTACAATTCTTCTTTTTTTTATAAATAACTGAATTCTTTGTTCTCCGTGAAACTCCGTGTTTTGATCTAAGACGATTCGCAATTTTTGAGTCTTCGATTTTCACATCGAGTGATCCAGAAAAATGCTTCGTTCCTTTACTAAAGTGACAGGTCTTCAAATATTCCTCTTAAACGTTGAAAGGAATATTTAAAAACTTTAGGAATCAAATTTTTGCACAAAATAATCGTTTTTAAGTTGCACAAAGTGAAATTCGCACTTTCATCTTTTTATCAAAAATGTATTCTTGTTATCGAGATGCAATTTAAATATAACTTTATGATTCGCTTTTAAGAGTTTCTCCAACTAGCGTCGAGAAGAAAGTCAAGTAAGGAAATAATATATTATTACACGTATATAGAAACGCCTCATTACTCTTGAGCTACTCTGATGCGAGCTATTTGTAAAATCGGCATTCAAGAAAGGATTTCCTGCTGCAGGAGGAAATGAACCCACACAGATCATAATATAGGTATATTACATCCGTGCAAAAAGCCGAAACTAAGAATTTCTTCTTCTCTCATGTAGGAATAGTACCATAAAAAAGGGCGTTTATATATCAAAAATAATTTTAAATCGTTTTTGACCAATTTTACTTCAAATGGGGCAAAATTTCAAGAAAATTCTAGGTTATCTGGTCAGAATTCTTTTTTTATTTGGGCGAGAATTTCTTTTTTTATTCGGCGTGGAAGTTCTTGCTCTTTCAATTATTCCACAAAAAATGTAAAAAAAATTAGTAAAATTACAAAATCGCAGCTGTTTTTCTAGTATTCTTAAAAGTGTATTTTCTCAACATCTCCTCTTGAAAATTTGTTTTCCTGAAATAGATGGTAATATATACTACATATCTCGTGAGATTCGCTCTAGCTAAAGAACTGCTTCACATTAAAAAAAAATTATTTTGGAAAAATCCCATTTTTGTATTTTTCTCGGAAACAACGAAAAGCAAAAAAAAAACAGTTCAAATAAAAGTTTATGCACCTAGAAAAGTTTAAAAAATTTATTCCGACAAAACAGACAAAGTTTTCACTTTTTCTGAATGCCATAGTCTAATTAGTTAATCGTTTGTGTTGATTGTCGATTTCAATGATTCGGGATGACTAGTGCAATATTTTTCATAAGCTTGGCTAGTCGTCCCGAATTTTCGGTTGGGGAGCGGGAAGACACCCCTGTGATTGGCTATAGAAATAATGTTGGTGAAACACCTACCCCTTTTCCAACGTCTCGTGGGGGCGGGAAGGCACCCCTGTGACTGGCCACATAAATAATATTGGTCCAACCGCCCTAATTTTTCGGGACGACTAGACACAGCCTTTAAACAAATAAAAATGGTTTAAAAATAAATCGGTAAGTAATTTTAAGTGTCAGCATAAAAAAGCGAATGAAATTTATTTAAAAAGTTTAGTCGAAAGTTACATTCCAGGAATGAAAAATTATTCAAAAAATTAACAGTAAAGGAAATTGATCGTGTTCATCTTCGATTTACACCAGTTTGTTGATGCTACTCAGAGAAGGTGTAAACTTTTTGTATAGTTTGTTAAAGAAAAGTTTAAATAAATGGAAATTGTTTAAACGAGTATGGATAAATGGTACAAATGCTACATATAACAGAATGATGTCGAGTTTCTTGACAAATGAGATAAAAACTACGTCCTTACGCCTTGTTCCAGTCAAAAGTTGCATTTAAACGTTTAAAGCTGTTTAAACATATAAAAATTGTTCAAAAAATTATTGATTAATAAAAAATACGTCAAACCTTTTATTTTCACCACTAAACATTATCTGTAGTAAAAAAATACACAAAAGTAATGTTTGCATCCAATATACCGCAAAATATTTGATACTCATTTAGAGGGTGGTTTTTGGGGCATGCTGGAAGGGGGGGGGGGTCGAAAGAAAAATGAATGCCTATGTAATATTCATGGGAACCTCACAATATGAGCCATTATCTCAAACGAAATTATAACTTTGTTTTTCTTGGACATCAATAATGGACATTAATATTAATCAATTTTCTTCTCCATTCTTGAAAGACGTTCCTCTTTTAAACTCATGTTTGACAATTCTTTAATCTGATAAATAAATTGTTCAACAACGTTGAGGTATAAAAATATCTTTGCCAAATGATTGTGTCATATTTCTCTTTCTTTTTCAACTGACAGGGACAAATTGCGATTTCTCGCGTACTTTTAGGCTGGACCGTGCAATTTGGCTTCTCACTGTCCGATGTCCGTTGTATCTGGACGTGTAATCAGGTTGCATTCTTCGCACGGATGAGAGGCGATGTTTATGGCGACCTCGTGCAATGACATCAGTAACGAGCAGCTGCTACATACGTCGTTAGTAACTTTTTCAAATTTTTCGAAGTAAACCTTGGATATGCAACTGTAATGAATTTTGCTCGCGGCTTCTCCTTCAGTTGTTAATCTTGCATCCTTTTTCAGAAACTCAAAACTTATTTACAATCCAACCTTCCTTTCCCTCTACTACCTTCAATCACACTATGTCCTCTTTTACTTTGATCTCAACGATAGCATACCCATATAAATTTAAACTTACCGTGAACCGAGGTAATTATGGATCAAGCCGGGTAATAATTGATCAAACAGGTTTTTATTTTTGTGCGGCTGTAGTGAACTTTTTGAAACTTTGCACTAGCTCAATTTGTAGCACGAAGTTTGCTACATATTGGACTATAAGTGTGAAGCTTTTACATTTTACCAACAAATCAGAACAAATTCAGAAACTGGCGACTGTCGAATTACAAAGGCAAGGATCTCAAATTATTTAGAATCGAAGATGAATATGAAAACTATTCGAAGAGCAAGTATCAATTGCTAATTTTCTTGTATTATTGCTAAAAGTTACATGCCGCCAATTATGAATTAATTCAAAAAGATTAAATTGTACAAAATTATCTTTAAAAAATAATCGGGACCCTAGATATTAAGAAGAAAATATATTGATATCTTTGTGTCAGGAAATTAAAAAAATAGGACACACATAGTTATTTTTTTGATAAATTAAGAATCAAATTATTTGTATTATTATTATCTGTGATACCCAAACAATAATTTTCATATAATCTGGCCCAATGACAATTTTTTTTTATTTTTCCATTAGGAAGTAAACATTTTGATCCATAATTACCCCATCGGGAGTATAAATGTGAATCATATGTACTTTGATTAGTAATAACTTTAAAGGAGAAATGTTAATTTAAATGACATTCAGGATATCTTAAGAAGACTCTTAAGAACAATTATATATGGCACCAAAAAAATCCAGTAGATTTTATGATGTTTGGCAAAGCCGGAAATTTTTTTGAATTTTGAACTGTAATTACCCTGAGTGACGGTAAATAAGTTTTATGAAACGATGTATGAATACTCTACTTGATGAATGACCAATCTCATATCAGGCTATTCATGAATAACGTAACACTTTTTGGGGAGTGGGTGTTCAGGAAAATATTACGATCTGTTACATGGGCAATTTAACAATAAACAATTTCAATAAAGTTATAAAGCATTTACGTAAATATAATTAGGCTGATATTTTGTTTTTGAACCTTCATTCTATAAAGAGATATCCACAGAAACAAAGGTAATTTTTTAATTAATAATTAATAATTTTTAAAAATTTTTTTCATAATTTTCAAAATTACTACTATCAAGTCGCATTGCGGCAAGTCACATTGCAGCAACTCATATTTGCGGCAAGACACATTGAAGCTATTATCATTGGGCAAGTCACATTGGGGCAACTATCATTGCGGAAAGGCACATTGCGGAATCTCTTATTCGAAAAAATTTGTAGTCCAGAAAAAATTGGCAAAATTGCGGAAATATACCCCTGTCACAAAAATTATGTATTTTACACCCCTACCCCTTTCCAACGTCCCGGGGGAGGAAGGGATACTACTGTAATTGGTCACAGAAATAATTTAAGTCACTCTACTACTTTTTGCAAATGTGACTCGCCACAAATGTGACTTGCTGTATTTTTGCAAATTTGTTGTGGAGTTCATATTTTCCAAATGAGAGTTACCGCAATGTGACTTGTAGCAAATGTGACTTACCGCAAATGTGACTTGCCGAAAATGTGACTTGCCGGGGGTTGGCAGGATCCGGACCCTATCCTAGTCCCTAGATATTTGAAAAGATTCCCAAGGAATTTCCGAGAATTTCCAAGGTTTCCAATTATTACAGGATTTCATAAGATTTTCAACAATTTCAGTAATATGAAATCTTAAAGGCTTTCATATAACTTCAAATATTTCAAGGAATTTCAAGGAATATTATCAGATTCAATGTGACATTTAGGGATTTCTAAGGATTATATAATATTTCAATGAAATTTGAAAGAATTAATTTATTAATAAATTGTTGTAAAAACTCAGAAATTTTTGAGAATCTTTCAAGATTTGAAGAGATTTTCAAAGATTTCAAGATATTTCCAAACATCAAAAGATTCCAAAGAATTTTCAAGAGCTTCAGCAAATTTCAAGAAATTTTCAAGGATGTTAATGATTTTATGGGACTCAAACAAATTCAATGATGTTTTAAACAATTTCCTAAAATTTTGGAAGATTTGGAAGGATTTAATAGAACTTGGAAGGTTTAAGGATATTTCAAAAGATTGGGGGTTACGAGTTGTTTTACGGGTTTTATAAGATTACCCAGAATTTAAGTATTTTAAGTGATTTTGAAGGCTGTCAATCAGGTATTTGAATGAATTTCCAGGATCTCACGGAACTTCAAATATTATGAGAAATTTCAAAGAATTCCGAGGAATATCATCAGATTTCATGTAATATTTCGGGATTTTATAATATTTCAATGACATTTGAAATAATTTATTCACAAGAATTTACTGATTTTAAAGATTATAAGAGGTTTCAAATATTTGAAGGTATATCCAATAATTTAAAGTATTTAGAAGAATTTAAAACATTTTAGGATATATTAAAAGATCCCAAAGATTTTTCAACGTCTTGAAAAAGTTTTTAAGGAATTACAAAAGATTTCAAAGGTTTGGAAATATTTTAAGTTACTTTAAAGGATTCCAAGGAATTTTCAAGGAATACCATCAAATTTCATGTAATATTACGATATTTTAAGGGATTTTATAGCATTTGAATCACATTTTAAAGAACTTATTCACAGGAATTGAGGCAATCAAAATATTTAAAGAGGTTTTAAATATTTCTAGGTATTTCATAAGATTTAGATTTTTTTTTAATATTTTAGGATATTTTAAAACACTCCAAAGAATTTTTAAAATCTTGAAAAAATGGTAAGGGATTCAAAAAGATTTCAAGCGATAAGAAATACTTCAGTTTAATTTTAATTGCGAACTGTCATGTATCAATTTCATGAAAGACGAAGAAAGAGAAGAAATATTCTTCAATATGATTATTCGTACCTATTTATCCTCTGTAAAATGTTCAGCAAATAATTTTTAGAGGTAAGTCTTATTACTCAGGGGAAAAAATATATTTCAAAGTATAAATGCAATTGATGTTTGATTTAATGAAACTTTTCCTTATATATTCTAATTTTTCTAATTTCAATTAAATAAGTCAGGGTCATTAAGATATATTTTTCAATAAATGTCTTTATTAACACCTGCTGCTGAATCAACATTTATTTTAATTTTTTCATTTATATCATATTTCTACAATTTGTTGAAAATAGTTTATAAACTGTTTTTACAAAATTCACACCTAAAAATTCATACGGTAGCACTGCATAACAATGGTTATTTTTTCTACAAAATTCAAGAAATAATTTGAAATATAAATAGAAGCTTTCTGCAACTTGTTAGTGTCAATTTAAATCAAAATTCCGTCTTAAATATGCTGAAAAACCACTCTAAAATTAGAATTTATAAACATAACCAAGTGCAGCTGCTCTGTCACACTTTATAAAACAGATTTTACGGTAGCAACCACAGATTCTTCTTATAATGAATATTAGTTATTCTTCTGTAAGTTCTCACCATGGCATCTCTTCTTCAAATCTTTACTTATTTTAGAAATTTGCATTCGAAACGACTCAAAATTTGCGATTAAAAATTTTTCTGTCATAATTATAATTTTATTATAATTTTTCAAACAGAAAGAGGGCGCCTTATCTCGCCCCATAAACTCGACTCTTTCCGCCGCAAATTACAATTTTGATTAAAACTTCAATATTAAACGTTTTTATTCATTAATTGTATATAAATGCGTTAGTAAATTGAAGTTCGATGAATAAACTTTACGACAAACCTTATGTTCAATATATTATCTGACCAGTTCCATTTCAAATCAGACAAAGAGATCCAGCTTATAGAGCGTCAAAATTATTCGATATTTGGATATATCATTCTGTGGTAAAAATAAAGGAACACGTATTTCACAGTTAATTCAAGGAAATTTGTTTGGATTTGTTACAATCATTTGAAGATTAGTTGCGAATTTTCAAAAATCTACAGAAAGTTTTTTTTAAATGCAGTAGTTTCCGAACGAGCATAGGTATTTGGAATTTTGTTTTTGTATTCAACGTGAGAATTTTTGCTTTTTCAATTATACCATTAAGCCATTTCCCTTTCGGGGTAGGCGTGACACTACCCGATTCGGGTAGTGTTTCCAGGTTGATAACTTGTAGTAAATAACTACAAGTGTGGGCTCACCACACCCACGATGTGCCAACAGCACTCAGTTTTCTCGAATGGTCACCCATCCAAGTGCTAACCGCGCCCAACGCTGCTTAACTTCAGTGATCTGACGAGAACTGGTTTTTTCAGCGTGGTATGGCTCGAAAAATCCCGAAAAATTGAAAAAATTACAAAATGACTCAATTAATTTGTCTCAAATCAACGAATCTTCTCTATTCTTGCATCGTCTTAAAATTCTGTGAATAAGAAAATGTTTACTATAAAAAGCGATTTTTTTAAATAATATAAATGACAATTACTTCCTCACTCTTCAATAAAGTGTATTAATATTATAGGTTAATTGACTCGTCTCGAAACAAGTTATGTAAATGAAAAAAGTTTTACTATAAAAAACCGAATTTTAAAATAATAAACAGTGCAAAAACAATATTTAATAAATATTTTCAGAAATCCTTTGGTCAGTTTTGAGATATTAATAGTGAAAGTAAGCCCTCCAAATTTCATCATCAAGCACACATCAAGACACACATAAATCCGGACAATTGCTTAGAAAATTGTATTAGATACCATTACAAAGCTTCCTCTATGAGGAAGCAAAAATACAAGAAAAAAAAAGGTCGAGCTTCCCAGGAAACATGAAAAAAATACGGGTTTCTCTATTTTTACCAGAAAATGATATATCCAAATACTAAATCATTTTGAAATTTTGCTTGATTTGAAATGGAATTCGTTATCTTTCATTTTTAATAATTTCCTCTCATTTCAAAATAATATAACATTACAGAATTCAGGTGATGGAATTTCAATTATTTTTATTTTTACTTTATTTACTTTATTCATTTTTTTTCTCAAGAAAATCAATATCATTATTCCTGTTATTTATGAAAATAACAGCAACGAAACCCTCATATTTTCAGAGAAAATTCACTGTCTTTTTGAACCCATATTCTCATCCCCCCCACCCAGTCCCCCCTATTTAATATGAAATGACTGAACATTTAAAAAAATATCAACGAAATAATTCTATTCTCTTGTCGCATTAAGAGCGGAATCTTTAAAACTAACTACCTACAACCTACATTAGGATACACCATAAAGGTTAACGATTACAACACTCTTATTACCATTTTGCGATTTTCACAAGGTCGATTATTCACGCAAAGATGCAAGTGAGAAGGAAGAAGGCGGGAGGTCTTAAAAAAGAAAAAAGAATATGAAAATATACATGCGAAAATATTACAAGGCGGAGGTTTCGGCGATTTCGCGTTATGCGTATACAGTTCATTAAGCTGAATTCCCATACAAGAGGCGGTGGGAGGGACAGCAGAAGCACGAAGTAGTTAATATTGTCTCCTGCGGGTATATTTTACGGGAGATACGATCTTCGGGATGCCACGTTAAAAGCTACACGTGTTTATCAGCGCAAAACTCTCTTCCTTTTTATATCTTGTATAAACCGTCGCGTCGCGTCGCCGCCCTCGAGCCCTTCGCCACTGTAATTTCTTTCCGAATAACTCCTCTTTCCTTTTTACATACCATCCTCGCCCTACACCCACAAATTACCAAGCAAATTTTCACTTTGCTGCATATTTGATCAATTTTCCTGGACTTTTTGGCTGTAAAACAATTTCGGAAATATCTTTAAGGCGCTTCAAACGATTCGGGTTCAGAACGGAGGTCAATCCATTTCCCGAATATCAGAGTTGTGGGGGTCCCGCAATGTTGATGACACTTGGTGACACTTTAGTGTTAGGTGAGTGGAGTTCATGGTTAAAATAGTTTTCCAAAATTTACCAAATTCAGGGAGTTACAGAATTTTGAATTTTTGGATCTGATGTTGCATCTCATAAAAATGAACACAAGCGACAAATTCTAAGAAACGTTCCACCTAGTATGAACAAGAACCACCCTAGTCCACATGGATAAATTGTTTGATGTTCCTTCACTTAAATCGAGAATAACATTCGCTCGCTCGGAACGTAAACATTCAGGGTCGCATGAACCATTTCTGTTGGACTTGGAGGCTTGCTGATAGATGACGCAACTAACGCGCTGAGAGTACTGCCCTCATGCTGATTGTCGCGCATGAATGAACCGCTCTCTCGGTCCCACGGTCCCCGCATCAACAAAATGCCGAGGACTCAAATTCTACAACGATTTAAATGGGAGTTACTTACATGGGATTCCCAGTGTAACATTTTCAGGATGTAATCTAAAAGAGCCAGAGAGATTTTCGTAGCCAAATTTGTTCTTCATTCTTTTCGTTGAAGATAAAGTGTTTTTTGCGCCAGAAACTGGCAACCGGACTAGAGACGCCAAACCATTCCGTGGTCACTGAAGCCCGCTACAATATAGGCTCTGCTAAGTAGCCTCTCTTGATAAGAAACGTATCGTTTCCATCTTAGGGACAGCACTTACTCGCCTTTATTTTATCCTTCGCGGTGTTGACGCAGAAAACTGTTTTCTACAATCTCAATGCCAGAAATTCGGGTAATGCGTGAAACATTCTGACCAGCTGCACCTAACAAGCGCCTATTATTTCTGTATCATCTTAGGCTTAAATAATAAAATAATCTTGTTTTATAAATACAAATTTGTGAAACAGTTTTTGACGAGATCAAAAAAAAAAATTTTTTTTAATTTTTTTTTTCTTTAAATGGTTCTCGGGATAATAAATTTCATTAAATTACTGACACTGCGCCTTTGGAGCCGTTCCAAAAAATGGTCATTTTTAGATAAAAATTCAACAACGAAATTTTTCACTGAGAATTCATACTTTTTGGTTGAAATTTTAACTATTTTTCGAACCAAAAATTTCATCATTTTATTTTTGTTGAAAATTCATATTTTTTAGATGAAAATTCAATATTTGGTTGGAAATTCATGTATTTGGTTGTAAATTCGTCTTTTTGGTAGAAAATTATTCTTCTTGATTGAAAATTCAACTACTTGTTTGAAAGTTAAGCTACTTTGTTAAAATTTCATTTTACTGGTTTAAGAATGAACTATTCTGTTAATTAATTTTAATTTTTTTTTTACATAAAAATTCAACTATTTCATCCTTGGTTGAAAATGGATAGTTTTTAGATGAAAATTCAACTATTTTGTTAAAAATGTATGCGATTGGTTTTCATTTCGTCTTTTTTGGTAGAAAGTTATTCTTCTTGATTGAAAATTCAACTACTTGGTTGAAACTTGAACCACTTTCTTTCAACTATTTGGTTGCACATTTTTTTGGTGAATTCGTTTTTTTTTTGGTAGAAAAATATTCTTCCTGATAGAAAATTTAACTACTTCGTTGAAAGTCATACAACTTTGTTAAAACTGTATTTTATTAGTTGAAGATCCATCTGTCTGGGTGAAAATTAAAGTATTTTTTTGAACATTCGTTTTTTTTTGGTTGAAAATTAATTTTTGAACTGAAAATTTAACTATTCGATTCTTGGTTGAAAATTAATCGATTTTAGTTTAAAACTCAACTATTTGTTTGGAAATTAATCTGTTTTGGTTGAGTATTCAAATATTTTGTTGTAAATTTGTTTCTTTTCATTGAACACAACTGTTTTTCATTAAAAATTAAAACATTTTCGTTGAAAATATCAACTATTACATTTTTAATTGAAAATTGATCTTTTTGGGTTAAATTCGACGGTTTTCATTTAAAATTAAAATCTTGTTTTTGCTAGAATGTGAATTATTATATTTTTTCAAGAAATAATCTTTTTTCATTAAAAATGCAACTACTTCCTTAAAAGTTAGACTTCTTTGTGAAATTTTTATTTCTCTAATGAATATTCAAAATTCAAGATGGAAATTAAACTATTTTATCAAAAATTTTCTCATTTTAATAAAAATTTAACTTTTTTGTTAAAATTTTATCTTTTTTGTCAAAAATTTAACTGTTTCGTTGAACATTCGGCTTTTCGCATAGAAAATTCATCTTTTTGGATTGAAAACTCAACTGTCTTCTAAAAAATTCGTCTTCTTTTCTTAAAATTCCAATTATTTGGTTCAAATGCAATTCTTTTTAGTTAAAGTTTAATCTTCTTTTTCAAAATTCGACCAACGGTTTGAAAATTCATCTTTATATGTTAAAAATTCGATTATTTCGTTGAAAATATATGGTTTAAATGCAACTGTTTGATTGATTTTTTTTTAATTCTACGACTTTTTGAGAAGGTCATGCTTTTTTCCAAAATTCTATTATTTAGTTGAAAATTCGTCTTTTTCTAGAAAATTCTTCCCTCTAGATTGAAAATTCATATTTTTTAGTAGAAAAGTTCTTATTTGAAAATGCATCTTTGATGTTTGAAAATTTAACTGTCTTCTAACTTTTTGGCCTAATGATTCAACTATTTGTTTAATAATTTAACTGTTTGTGGCTAAAGTTTAATATTTACTGTTTAAAAATTCAATCATACGGATGAAAATTGATCTTTGAAGGTTGAAAATTGAACTATTTGGTTAAGAACTGTACTATTTTGTTGAAAATTACTCACTTTGGCTTGAAAGTTCAACTAGTTGTTTGTAAACGAAACTCCTTAGTCTAAAATTGATTTTTTTGTTTGTTAGAAATTCAACTATTTGGTTAAAGAATCATCGTTCTGGGTTAAAACTTTATTTTTTCGCGTTTAAAAGTCTACTATTTTCTAAAACATTCGAAGTTTTAGCTCAAAAACTCAACTCTTCCGTTAAAAATTCTTCTCTTTTGGTATAAAATTAATCTTTTTTAGTTATGTACTTCGACTTGAGATCTTAAGCGTTTTATAGTAAATTGAATATTGTACCTATACATTAATTTTTTTCTTGATTAATTCTCCTATTATTCCCCTATTTTCGTAAAAATAACGCCATTTCCTCTTTTTTAAAAGCATTTTAGATTGTGAAATCTGTAAAAAGTTATGTTTGTATATTTTTTGTTTTACTTCAGGTGTTTATCGAATGAAATCAAAGAAAACATTTGGACTCAAAAAAGGAGGGATGGCGGTGTTCATATTTGTGACCTCGCCCTGGGAAATTTAAGCTTTGTCTGATGATCTGTGACGGAGAAAGGAAAGGGTTGAACGGTCCCTTTGAAAAAACTCGCATGCAAATTTAAAATTTCTGAAACTGAAGCGATTGGAATTAAAATTTGGAAACGTTCAAATTGAGGAACGTTGGAATTTCCAATATCCGAAAGATTAAAAAAACTGAACGTTTAAGCCATAAGAATGATATGCAAAGGTTTCTTAATTGTAAAATATACAATAAAAGCATAATAATAAAAGAATCTTCGATAGAAAATGTTTTAATTTATCCAGTAGCAAAAGTAATTAGTTATCGTTAATTGGCGGGGTAATTATGGATCGATCGGGATTAATATGTATCAAATTTCATGCTCTATTAGTCTATATGCAGTTCAGTGAATTTTTATTATTTTGTAATGAAGCTTTCTTTGCATCTTGTAAGCAATATTATTAGGATATACAGTAAAATTTCAATGAGCATATTTCAAAGCATACCAATTGTAAATCTCCAATAAAATTTTAAGGACTATAGAATATTGAGGTATTACCCGCCTTGAGTTTTATGTAAGAAGAAAAAACTTTTTGAAGATATTATCGGGGTTTGAATGCGAAAATTCGTGTTTTCACTACAATTAATTGTCTGAAATAGCCCGTAAACATGTTTTTCCTAGATTCCTAGCAAAAGATTTCTTCTATGATATAAAGAGAATATTCTCCGTAATGAAAAAAATCGAAAAATTTATACTGGGTGACAGAAAAAAATCTTGAATTTTGAAATTCACATAAAATACGCAACATCTTCAATAGTTCAAAGATTCCTATACCACTTTAAAATGGATTTTTAGGAAATCATTCACCTAAAAAGAGTGTAAGGTAGTTAATAAATGTCGATTTTGGTGCAATTCTCATGGCTACCACACAGTCCCTCTAGTCAGTTTTAGTCACTTTTTTTCTCAAATAACTTTTTTTAGTTATTTTTTTTTAAAAAAGTCACTATTGTCACTTTTTCAAATGAAAATATCACTTTAGTGATCTTTGAATTCTATTTCATTCTTTTGAATTATTTTGAATTCGCACTGAATTATTTGAGTTCCCTTGAAATTCACTAAATTCAATAGACCTTTTTTGGATTTTCAATTTATTTAGTTGACCCACAAGGCATTTAAGTTTACCTTGAATTTTTGTGAATGTCATCAGATTTCTATTCATCTGAGTTCAATGTATATATTTTTTATTGAAACACTATTGCTGCAACCAATTGGATAATTTTATATTCATTTTGAATTCTTATAAATGCATCGTGGATTCGTATGAATGTTACCGATTTCTTCCGAATATCCTTGTATTCATCCAATTTAACTTCAGTTTTACTGAAATCAATAAAATATTTCGGATTTTTTGCAATTTAACTAAATTCTTCTAAATTCACTTAACTCTACTTAATTCAATAGAGTTTTTTCTTTTATTTTTTTCGTGACCCTGAAGTCTTTTAAACTCAACTTGAAATCTTAGAGAATTTATCAAATTCTTTTGGATTTTTTTTTTAATTCACTCTAAGCCTTATGAATTTAATGAATTTTAGTAATATTTTTTAATTGTTTTCAATTCATCTGATCTTTTTTTTTATTCGCCTTTAATTTTTAAGAATTTCATTGCATTCTTCTTATTCCCTATATATTCCTGTAAATTCAATCAGGGTATCCTAAATTCCCTTGAATTATTCTAAATTAATTCCCATTTTACTGAAATAGATAGAATTTTTTTAATTCATTAGAATTATTTTGAATTAAACTTTAATTGTTTTGTAATTCACTCTGAATTCTCATGGATTTATCCTGAATTCCTCTGAATTCATCTAAAATAATTCTCATAAATGCCATTGAATTCTTTTGAATTCTGAAAAAACATTAGTTGCATTATTGATTTGCATTCGCCACTTTTGGTCAATTTTAATCACTTTTTGGGATAGAAATTAGTCAAGTTTGGGTACCTTTTTTGAATTAGGTCACTTTTTCACTTTTTTCAAGTAAATTAGGCTGTGACGGCCCTGGAAATTCTGCGTTTTTATTTTTCGATAAGTTTTGCTTACGAATTTTATTATATTTTTAATAGCAATTATGACGTGAATTAATATATATATAATTGCGATTATGTGACTTTTTCACTTTCGTTTCCACTTCCACTTTTCCAAAACAAAATTGCACCAAAATCGACGTTAATTAATTAGCTTACATAATTTCTTATTAATTTATTATAGATAATATTCTCTTTATATTGTAGAAGAAATCCTGTGCATATTACTCTAAACAAAATCAGACCTAAAATGGCCTAGCGGAACCTCTAAACAATTTTGATATAATAAAAAAAATGATAACAGTATTTTTGCACCAAAAATAAGAAATTTAGTGTGTAGCGTTTCCAACACTCAAATTTTCATTTGGCACCCCATCCTCTATAAATACTATGATCTTTAACTTAAGTTAAAAATATAATTGATGTTAGATTCGTTAATGAGCAACACTTAATTACTGAGAACCTAATTTTTTGGTCCCACTATTCAGGTTTTTCCACTTTTTATAAGTAGAAAGCTCTTAGTTCGCGTCAACTCAGTTAGATTTTCTCGTTTTCTAAAAACCTGAAGAGTAGAACAACCAAATTAAGAACTTGGTAATAAATTACGTTTCTTTGGTCAGTAACCTTAGCACACCAGCGTTGTCAATTTTTCATCAAGTAACTGTAACTACAACTAGTTTCATTTTTTGAATAACTTACGCATTGCGCGCGGCTCGCTTCGCTCGCAAGTTTGAGCGCGCCTAGGGCGCGCAACTGTTGGATCTCGCGCTTCGCGCTCGATTATGTATTCACCTCGCGCTACGCGCTCGGGCGTATTTACATCGCGCTTTACGCTCGGCTCATCTAGATTTTTGAACTTCGTGTTCGACTTGGATGAAAAGAAAAAGTTTGTTTGCAAATATTATAAAATTATCAAAACCTCTACATATTAAGTGATTGTTAAATTTGTTTTTATTTTAGACTGAAAAGGAACTTTATTTACTCAAGGTACTATCGACTTTAAGGAACACATTCTCATCCAAAGACTCGCGCTTCGCGCTCGATATTTGATTTGAAAATCATTTGAACCATATGATAGAAACAAAAAAGTTTGAGCGCACTTGCGGCGTGCGATTTAGTAAATACACTGAGCGCGCACTTTGTGCTTCGTGTTATATGTTCTTCATATACAAATTACTAAATTTGTATTTGATTTCAAATGAAAAGTAATGATATAATTCAGGCGACAAATTTTATTAGTTAACATTTTATTTTAGCTTGTGCCGTTTTTCAAAAAAGTTAATTTTTTTCATTTTGAATATATTCTCACAACAAAAATTGATTACAAATTTGTAAATCTTTTTTTAATGCACAATTTTTGTTCATTTATCTGTTTTCGTACCTTGCATTGTTTTTTCAAAAATTTGATTTTTTTTCTGTCAATGTTATTTTCACGAATAAAACAAAAACCACGCATCCTATCGAAACATGAGTCACAATAAATTTGTACCTCTTCCTTGGATGAACAAATTTTGTTTCGGTCATTTTTTCGTAGCTGGTAATATTCGTCTGAAAATTTGATTTTTCTATTTTCAATGCTGTTTTTTACGAATAAAACAAAAACTACGCGTCATATCAAAAAGTGAATGATAAGAAATTTGTAGATCTTTTTTAGGGGCACCATTTTGGTGAAATGATCTTTTCTGGTATCTTGCATAGTTTGACAGCAAAATGGCTTTTTTGATTTTTCATTAATTTTTTGTGCGATCAAAATTTGAATTTTTTATTTTTCAAAAAATTCAAAAAGTTGTTATGAAAATATTATAGGGTGTTGAAGAATCAACGTTTTTCGCCTCTTGACTTTTTTTCATACCGTGCGTTTTTCGGCTTAAAATGTTCATTTTCGTTTGTTTTTTGGAATTTTGAAAATGCTATAACTCCAGTAATTTTTTTTTTTATCACAAAAAGTCATGAGAATATTTTGTTCGTCATTTTGCGTACTACTAATAACCGTACATAGAATTTTCAAATCTTCAAAAAAAGTGGTCTCAAAAATTTTCAAAATGTGCTCACTTTTTGGATTTTCATCCAAAATAGCTGGTTAACGAACTCGTTCTCTATTTTTCGTCCATAAAAAAGTGTGCCAAAGCTCAATGAAATCTGATCATTTTTTTGAAAGTTATCGTGGCTACAGACAGACAGACAGACACCTTGGTAAAAATCGTTTTTTCTAGCTCAGGGGGTCTCAAAACGTGGAGATTTGATGAAAACCGACTATGTCAAATTTTACATAAAACCAATACCTTCTCATTAGAATGAGAATGTAAAAATTGTCGGGAATATTCCCAATGATTTTGTGGGCGAAATTACCTTATTTGGGTGGAAAAATTTATTTTCGCATAAAATTGGGAATTTTTTTTATTATTCAGAAAAAATTTACGGTTATCAAGGTAATATTTCCATGATCTATGGTAATTTTTCTAATTACTCAAAGACTAGAGAAACTCTATGATACTTTGGGAATTTTTCTACTTTTTAAGTAATTTTACCAGTATAAAGTTGGAAATATCCCGAAATATAAAAGCGAATTTCTCATAAGCCATTTGTAGTTTTTCTATTAAAATTGAAAAAAATTGTTCAATGTTTGTAAAAAATTAACGCTTTTAATTGCACATAGCGATTGCAATAAAGGGTGTATACCAGATTCCATGAGTAATTTATCAGTCCCTTGAAATTTTGAGAACTTTTCCATTTTTTTAGGGATTTAATTGGTATAATTCCGATAATACGCGATAATAGATTAGGGAATTTTTCCTCAACTGTTGGTAGTTTTTCTTATAAAATAAGAAACAATATGTTCCGAACTTTTTTTGGTGTAACGTTAATTTTTTTTATGAAAAATAAATGTATCAAACGAATAAATAAATACTTCTTTCGATAGTAAATTTCTGATTGGCAACATTCAGTAGTTCATTAAAAATACCGCTAGGCGCGCAGAGCATTTTATCTCACGACAGAAATTAGTTCTCAGGGCTATAATTGAGCCACAAAGTTCCACCATAGTTGTAAAGAAAATATATAATGGTCTATAATATTACAGATTATCATCTGATACTATTCTTGGCATCAGTGCTAAACGACTAGACTGTATTTGGTGAAACATTTTGGGAATTTTACCATAATTATTATTACCAACGGCCATACGACGCTGAAAAAACCAGTTCTCGTCAGATCACTGAAGTTAAGCAGCGTTGGGCGCGGTTAGTACTTGGATGGGTGACCATTCGAGAATACTGCGTGCTGTTGGCACATCGTGGGTGTGGTGAGCCCACACTTGTAGTAGTTATTTACTACAAGAAACTATCCACCTAGAAACACTACCCGAATTGGGTAGTCTCACGCCTACCCCGAAAGGGAAATGGCTTAATGGTATACTACTACTATTATTACAATAAACTGCTGAATAAATAGCACATTTAAATTGCTGTATTTCAACTATTCAAATTTGTTAAACAGTGCTTGTATCTTTGTAGGCCAATAGAAGATATTTTTTTTGCGAATTCCCAAAAAAATTACGGAAATTTTCCCGGAATTATTTTCGGGAACATTAAGTATACACTTAAAAAATTATCCGAAATCGGTTTGGAATGTTCCTGAAGTTATTTTTGGGAAAATTCCCAAAATACTATATGTAATTTTCCGGACATTATTTCTGGGAAAATTGCCAAATTCTTGGGTTTATACAATTAGAAGAGACTTTGCTGCATATATCCTATATAGTTTAAAATCAATACCGTAAAATAATACGACCTGTAATCTTCATCAGATTGTAGCATCCACAAAGAAACAAATTTCGATGAGGTATCGATATTGTATGACATTATTTCTGGAAACATTACTGAATTATCGGACTTATTGCGTTACGAACATTTTCGGAAATTTTTCCAAAAAATTTCTACAGTGTACGATTAGAAAATACTTTTCTGCATATATCTGAAATAGTTTAAAATCAATACCGTAAGAGGATAGCACCTTCACTCTTTGTCAGATTGTAGCATCAGCAAAATCTCAAATTTCGATGAGGTTCCAATTCTACCTGACATCATTTCTGGAAAAATTACCGAATTACTGAGTTTATAGAATTAAAAAAAACTTTTCTGCATATGCCTTAAAGAGTTTAAAATCAATACCGTAACATGATACCACCTTTACTCTATCAGATTTAGCATCCGCAAAGATCTCAAATTTCGATGAGGTCTTGATACAGCCTGACATTAATTCTGGGGAAATTACAGAATTATCGGGTTTATTGCTTCCCGAAAATTTTTGGGAATATTCCCGGAAAAATTGTGTACAGTGTACAATCTGTACATTGTACACGGAGAAAAATGGATGTTTGAACGTAACATCTAGATCTTCAGGGTTAACATATATTATATTTAACTATAGGACAGCAAGATGTTCAAAGATGTTCAAAGTTAGGATCTGTAGATATTAAAAAGTGAGATGTTACTCTGAAACATCCAAAATGTTCAACCTGAAATATCCGAAATATTACATGTATGGTTATGTCAACTAACGGCTGTAAATATTTGAGGAATTTACTTATTTCTGAGCATTTAAGGAATTAATTGATAACTTATTTGTGAATTTAAAACTAAACTGGAATTTTCGTACATGAACGAAAAACAGATACAGGGTATGAAATGCCGATCTGATAATACATTCAGTCTAGCTGAGGTTATATTTAATATTTTTAATTCCAAATAAAAAATAAAAACGGGGTAAGTAAGCTGAGAACGAATAATATGTAATCTGCATTTAAAATTCTATCTATTTGAGGTTACTTAAACTCATATTTTATTATAAATTCAAAAACATTTTGTCAAATCACGTGTCAAATGTTCAAAGGTGTTCGAGTCAATATAACCTCAAACTTAAGAACATTGTTCCGTCGTGTAGACAGACAAAAGTCGTTATACAATTTTAATTAAGGATAGCTAATTTTTATTCTTTGAAAATGTTCAAAAATTGTAATATTCCATAATTATAATATCGAAATTATATAGCCGTCAAATATAGTCGTGAAATTCGAATGCGCAATGCGCATGCGTTCAGATGATTTTAACATCTGAATATGTTACAGTTTAACATAAAAATATTTTTACGCCTAACATCTCAAAAAGATAGTAGATGTTTGGCATGAATATCTGCATGTTAGGCGGAACAATCTTACCCTTTAAACATCTACATTTAAACATCCATTTTTCTCCGTGTACAATTAGAAAAAACTTTTGTGTATGTATCTTAAATAGTTTGAAAGCAGTATCGTAAAATGATACCAACTTTAATCTTTATCAGATTGTAGAATCCGCAGATCTCAGATTTAGATGAGAAATCGATACTGCCTGCGGCGTCCTTGAGGACAAACAGGAGCGACAGGATCATGGTGATCATTATAATATACTGAGACACATACTGATGAGGCGTATGCATAAGACATACAGCAGATGATAGAAGCGGGTATCATCATATCAGTTCGTGGAGGAATTGGTATGGGTGAGGGTACTATGTACCTACCCTACGTGCAGCTTGGTACGAGATATATACGATGTAAGTACTCGGTAAGAAGGACGAGGTGATTATCTTGCTGGTCCGGCCGCCAAGTGGGTACGTAGGCAGATATGAGACATGAGACATACGTGGTACAGTTGGTACACAAGTGTGTTCCTCTACAGTGCCGTATTTATATCAAAGGCCGAAAAGGCCATGGACTAGGGCAGCCAATTTTTAGGGGCAGTGCGGCTTTTAGTTTTTTTTTTTTAATGATCACTAGCATCAGCAACCGCCTCCTACGCGCGCATGTACTTTTTCGAATTGAGAAAATAGTATATTGTGTATCAAGGGCGTAAAGAAGGCTATTTTGACGAGTGTGAACTTTCCGCCCGAGCGAAGCGAGGTCGGCAATCGCACGAGGCAAAATAGCCGTACGCCCTTGATACACACCATACTATTTGTCCTACCCTTCTTGAAAACAAGCATGTTAAGCAGATAGAGGATGTTTGGTGTACTTAACAATTTTAGATTATAAGTGAAAGAAAGAAATAGGGTACTTTGCAGAAGGAAGACTGTGGGGTCCAGCGATACAATTTTTTTAAAGATAAAGATAATTATGTGTACCCTGGCGGACCGAACGAACGGAGCGGATACGCTACAGCGTATCCTTATAGTATCCACATCGTATCCTCTTCGTATCATGCAAGAAAAACTCATTTAAAAAGAAAGATTAACATTTCACTTGTTGAAATTCGGATTCTACGTGAAATTTTGCGTTAAAAGGTCACGGAGTAATCGCAATAGTTTTTCTTGCAACATTAAAAACTTTAAAAAAATATAATACTTATCGATAACGTGGGCTGAAGGCGACTTCAAACGGAGAGGATACGATGTGGATACTATAAAGATACGCTGCAGCGTATCCGCTCCGTTCGTTCGGTCCGCCAGGGTAGCGGACGGAAAGTGTTATTTAGCGGGCGTAAAGTGTTATGTAGCAGGCGTAAAGTTTCATGTTGGCCCGGCGGCGGAGTGCGCATGTGCGACCGTCACTGGGCTGGAAGCGGCCACATTACGCCTGCCTCACGTGCATGCAATGGCGCGTTTTCAAGGGGGGTCGGACAAAAAATAATTTTTAATACAAAATACAAATGTCGAATAACTATTAGAGTTTCATAGCCCCGGGCTTATCGTTTTATTAGGGTGTCTGTCCGTCCATTCGTTCTTTCGTCATACTTTTTTCCTGGAAAGGGAAGTGAGACAAAGTTAGGGGAGGGAAAGTAGGGGAAGTGTGGGGACGGAAAGTAGGAGAAGTGAAGTATGTTAATGATGGTGTTGGAAATAGAGGAGATGAGATGAGGAGAATGTTAGTAGGGAAATGAGTGTGAGTATGGGAAGTAGGGGATGTAGCGGAGGAAAAAGTAGGAGAGGGAGAAGTAGGACAGTAATGGAAGGTATTGTAGGGGAAGTGTGGAATGGTAGGGAGGGGCAGATTTGAACGACTTAATTAACGTCTTAATCGGCTGCGAAATGTTTGCCTGATTTAAGTACTTTTTTATGTTTATTTGTTGATTTGTTTTTATGGATATATAAATAAAAATTGTCTACGATTTTTGAGAAAATTGAAAAATTGTTTTGAAGATATCACATATTTCAAATTAATCATTCAAAAAAAATTCATTTTTTAACAAAGAATTTAAAAGGTACATCATTGATATTGCAACCAAAAAAGATTTTTCTTTTGAATCGAAAACAAATGAGTTTATCCAAAAAGATGAATTTTGTAACAAAATGATTGAAACCTGAAACAAAAAAGATTCATTTTCAACAAAGAAGATTCACATTCTGCGAAAAAAAAAATTCAACAAATAGTTACATTTTGAATCAAATAAGAGACGAATTTTTCACTAAAATAATGAATCTCTAACGAAAAAGAGGAATTATCAACATAATTGTTGAATTCTTAAATACAAAACATTTTTCAATAAAGCAGAAAAAAAATTGCAACAAATAGTTACATTTTGAATCAAATAAGAGATGAATTTTTCACTAAAATAATGAATCTCTAACCAAAAAGAGGAATTGTCAACATAATAGTTGAATTCTTAAATACAAAACATTTCTCAATAAAGCAGAAAAAAAATTTCAACCAAATTATAATTCGAGGGAAAAATTATTTTTAATGTAAAATACAAATTTCGAATAATTATTTATTTTTTAAGTTTATTTATTCCTAAGGTTGAAAATTAATAGTCTTTATGGGAAAAAGTATTTAGAAAATTGTTAGAATTTTATTTTTTATTTGACAGTATTTTACCAAATTTCAGAAAAAGTTCCAGTCAGTTTGAAAGATATTCTGAACATGTAGAAATTCAGAAGAAATTTAAAAATATTTTATCAATTTTTGTGAATCTTTCAAAGCTTTTAAATATTTTTCTTCTCTTGAAAAGTACTTAAATTCATCATCATAATCATTTTAAATTTTCTTAGGAATCTTAAGAACATTTTTTTGATCTTAAAACCTTTTAAAATCATCGAAAAGCTTCACAATTTTACTTCGAAATCTTGAAAAAACTACATTTTCAAATTTTTCAAAAAACTTTTATAATTATCCCACTTTACTTTGATGCCACTAAACGACGTTTTAGTACAACTTTTCTGGGTCAAAACAGGATCGAAGTGAGAATAAAATTTGTTCTGTTTCAAATGTTTTCTGTGTCTTTCAAGCATTAAGTTGCAAGCAATTAAAACAATACTCCCTGTGCATTATTTTAGTTCGCTAGTGCGTACCACTTTTCAATCTGAAGTTAGCAAAGTGAAATAGTATGAAAGATGGCTTCAAAACGAGACGATTTGGTATTATAACAGGACGCTAAAAAAATGATGCTCAACTGAAATGAAATGATAGTTTTTACAGTTTTGTAATGATCTAAATATCCAAATCTACTTTTTTCAGATATTCTGATGTATTTTGGATCCAAAAGCTTGAAAAAAAATGTTTTGTGTGAGCGTGTAACTTTTTTTCTGTTCACCGTTTCTCGAAAAGTTAAACTGCTATGATAATGGAATTTGGACAAATTATAGCGCCGATTGATATCCAGATCTGGTAGGATTTTGAGCTAGATCGGCCATTTTTAAATGTTTTTTTTTAAATTTAGAGATTGACAAAAACCAAATTTACCTTGTTTATATTAGAAAAACTTCTTTGATATTCAAAATACGTCAATACGATATGTAGTGTATCTGTCGCATCTTGGAGACTCACTGATCGAACTATTGTTGAAGCTTTTATGACCCACTAATACCGATTTATGAAGTTTAAAAAAAATGTTTTTTTTCTGTTGATATGAGAAAAACTTTTTTGATATTCAAAGTACAACAATGCTATATCTAGTGTATTTATTGGCGTCTTCAGACGCATTGATTGCCGAATTAAAAAACCTTTGATGACCTACCATAACCTATCAATATCGTTTTTAATGTCTTGGCAAAATTATTTACCTCGTTTATAAGAGGATTTTTTTATAATGGAAATATAACAGTGCTCTATTTGATGTAATTGTTTGCGTCTTCGAGACGCGTATAATACCTATTGACGAAATTTCGATGACTATTCTTGATCAATCAATAGTCACTAAGAAGGTTAAACAAAGGTTACATTGTTGATATTCATGAGCAGACTACTCATGAAATAAGCACAAATAATTACACCCATATTACTCCGCAGCAGTAGCTTATTATTACAGAACATGTCCCTTACCACTAATATTATCTCTCTTCTGCTGGTCAACTCTGCTATCAATGAAATTTGGTAATTAAAATTGAAAAAGAGCGGCATATTTTATGGTGGCCTAGGGCGGCCTGATACCTCAATCCGCCTCTGTGCCTTTACCTACACATAGCATGCGTGTGCATAAGGTTACCTTACTACATACATATCTCTCTCAGGTAAGACGGGATGTAATGCGGGGCGATTTTGAGAACGTGACGCGCGTGTCTGAGCGGAAGGCGCGTGGTATCTCTCTTTCTCTATAATCATCGACCTCCGGAGGCTCGAATTGCACTCAGCACAGAAACACCAGATTCCAACTAACCCGGCCTTGCCACTTTTTTCCATCTTTGAAATCACCTCTATGGCGCTACTTGAAGTTTATGCTCAGCCGTAATTAGAATCAGTCCAAGAGGGTTTAACTCTGCTGCCAATTCACCAGACCACTACCGTCTTAGAACAAAAGCTTAGAAAGGTTGTACAAGAGACTATCATTTTTCACTTCAACGTGATTCTCGCTCTCTTTAATGTTCATCCCGTCTAATGTTCAATACACTCAACTCCCGATATAAGGACGCCCGGTTTACGATATTTCTAGAACTGATGGTCTCCGTAGTTTCGTGATGAGAGGAGCCGCGAGGCCGAAAGAGAGAATTTGCTCAGTCAAGCGTGACAAATAGCCAAAAGGGCGCACTCTCAGCGCGTTAGTTGCACCAGGTTGCGTCATGCGTCGAAATCCAAAAGAAATTATTCATGCGGTTCTGACTGTTTACGTTTGGATTCCCCCGAATTAGGATCAAGGGCAAGGCAAGCCATGCCTGAAACCATTCTTATATCGAAAGTTGAGTGTAATCATAATAATAGCAGAAAATTCTTAGGTTCCTTTGAATAAGGTTTAATTTATTAGCAACTTTTAATTAACGGAAGCGAGGTGCAAAGCACACGGGTTGTTCAAAAACTACGTCATACTATGGGGGGGGGGCAGGGTGACGATTTGTCTTGTGTTTTTTGGAATGCTTTAAGAAATGAGAATTAATGATTTTATTTTACAAGTAAAGCATCCAAATACAGACTTCACATTCTTCCCTTTTTGTCTAGTGTTTTCCCATAAATTTGAACAGAATTAATAAAACCTAATAAAAAATACAAATATTTCATTTTGAAACTTAATTCTTTTCAATTAAAAAGTCTACTATTATTTTTTTCGTTCAGAATTCATCTCTTTTGTTTAAAAATTCTACCACTTGGTTCAAGATTTAAATATTTTGTTAAAAATTTGTTTTTTTAGTGGAAAAATATGTTTTCAACTAAATCTTCAACTAATTTATTTTTTACTGTAAATTTATTGTTTTTAGTTGAGAAATTCAAATAATTATTTTGTCATTGAAAATTAATCTTTTTCATTAAAACTTAAACTATTATACTTGGTTGAAAGGTGAACTAATTTGTAAAAATTCATTTTAATGGTTTAGGATTGAACTATTTTGTTGAAAATTCGTTTCCTTTTTGGTTGAAAATTAATTTTTTGAACTGAAAATTTAACAATTCCATTTTTGGTTGAAAATTGATCGTATCTAGCTGAAAATGCAAGTAATTGATTGAAAAGTTATTTATATTTTGTGAATTCGTATTTTTTGTTAGATTGAAAATTCAACTAGAGGAGACGACCCGACAGTAGATACTGAACCTGCAGACGATATTCATTATTAAAAATATTAATGTATGGAAAATAAAACACTTACTGTAATTAATTGTTAAGACATTATACGTGTCTTCTCTACTTAGTTGAAAGTTGAACTACTATATTAAAAACTTATATTATTATTTGAAAATTAACTTTTTTGTTATAAATTCATATTTACTTGTTGAAAATTTTAATTTTTTGGAGAAAACTCGTCCTTCTGGCATACAAATTTAACTGTTTTGTTGAAAATTCTATTTTTTGGGTAGAATATTCAACTATTTGGTTGAAAGTTAATTTTTTTGTTGAAGATTTAAATTTTCGGGCTGAAAATTAAATTTTTTTGTGGAGAATTACCCTTTTTGGCTTCTTGGTTGAAAATTATTCTCTCTTGATAGAAATCTAAACTTTTGTTTTTGGTAAAATTCGGTTAAAAATTAATCTGTTTTGTTTGAGAAATCAACTACTTTGTTGGAAATTCGCAATTTTTTGGTTTAATTCAACTGTTTCTTTTTAAATTTAAAATAAAAATATTTTTTGATTGAAATATCAACTATTACATATTTTTTATAGAATTCAACTTTTTTGTTTTATTCCTACTATTTTTTATTTAGGATTAAAATCTTTTTTTGGATGAAATATCAACTATCATATATATATCATATGTATATCATATGGCCAACGGCCATACCACGCTGAAAAACCCAGTTCTCGTCAGATCACTGAAGTTAAGCAGCGTTGGACGCGGTTAGTACTTGGATGGGTGACCATTCAAGAATACTGACATGAGTGCTGTTGGCACATCGTGGGTGTGGTGAGCCCACACTTGTAGTTATTTACTACAAGTTATCAACCTAGAAACACTACCCGAATCGGGTAGTGTCACGCCTACCCTGAAAGGGAAATGGTTTAATGGTATATATATATATTTTTCATTGAGAATTAATGTTTTTGATTTAAAATTCAATTACTTGTTTGAAAGTTGAACCTTTTTGTTCAAAATTTAAAAAAATACATTCGGTCGGATATTTGTCCACCGTTCGTTCGTCCATCCGTTGTACTTTTTTCCAAGAAGTGGTAGTGAGGGGAAAGGAAGGCAAATTATGGGAGGGAAGCAGGGGAAGTGAGAGCAAATGAGGGGAAGTGAATAGTGGGGAAGTGAGGAGAGGGAGAGTAGGCGAAATAAGGGAAAATGAGTGAAGATTAAGAAGGGGAAATGAGGGAAATTAGGGGAGGGGAAGTAGGTGAAGTGAGAGAAATTAAGGAAAATAGAGGGGAGAGCGAATAGTAAACAAGGGGAACTAAGGGTGGGGGAGTGAGGGCGGAGTGAGGTCTGGTGAAGGGTAGTAGGGGAAGGGAAGTGTTAGCTGGAGAAGCGAGGAGAGGGGGAAATAGATCATATCAGTTGAAAATTCAATTATTTTGTTGAAAATGTATTTGAAAAATTAACTGTCGTCTAACAAGTTTGTCTTCTAGGCATGAGAATTCAACTATTTGGTTGAAAATTAAATTGCTTTTGGTTGACGTTTATTACTTTTTGTTTAAAAATTCGAATAATGGCTTAAAAATTTATCTTTGCAGGTTCAAAATTCTACTATTTTTTTAATAATTGAACTATTTTGTTAAAAATTTACCCCTTTCTTTTGAAAGTTCAACTATTTGGTTGCAAATTTAATTCCTTGGTTGAGAATCAGTTTTTTTGTCGAACATTTAACTATTTCATCAAGAATTAGTCTCTGGATCAACGATTCGTCCTATTGAAAAAATAATATTTTTTTGTAAAATAGTTGTTGGTTGAAACTTCATCTTTCTTGATTGAAAATTTTACTGTCTTCTAAAAAATTCTTCTTTTAGCTTGAAGATTCAAATATTTGTTGACAACTGAAACTGCTTATGGTTGAAGTTTAATTATTTCTATTTCAAAATTCGACCATTTTGTTGAAAATTTATCTTTGTAGGATGAAAATTCCTCTCTTTTGCTTGAAAATTCAACTATTTGACTGTAAATGCAACTATTTGGTATAAATTCTTTGTTTCTTTTTGATTGAAAATTCAACTATTTGATTAAAATATTAAACATTTTGTTGAAAATTCGTTTTTTTTTTTGGTTGAAAATTAATTTTTTGAACTAAAAATGGAACTATTCAATTTTCATCTATTTCGTGGAAAATTCAACTATTTGATTAAAAATTCAATTATTTTTGTGAAAATGCAATATATTTTGACTTGAAATCTTAAGTATTTTATATGGAATTCAGTATGGCACCTATGCATTAATTTTATTTGAAAAAGAATCTATTTCCTTATTATTGCCCTGCATTTGTGAAAAATCGCCCTATTTCTCCTCTTTTGAGAGCATTTTGGACTGTGAAATTATGGTTGTTAAAATATTATGTATATTTGTGTGTTTTTAGGCCTTCATCTCATGAAGTCGAAGAAAAGATTTAGATATGGGGGAGTTCAAAATAGATTGACGTAGTTTTTGAACTGTCCCAATATTAGGTAATTTAAGGTAGAAAAATAAAATAAAAGAGGAAATCAGGTTTTGAATTATGAAATACAACATTTCTAATCTTCTAAATTGAATAGTTTCGCTAACGAAAGTTATATAATTTCTTTAAAAGCTTCACTATAAATCTTCTCAGTTTCATGTATTCTGAAATTTTATAATGGCCCCTTCGATTTGAATATTAATCGATTCTCGCTATACACATTCAAGCGTGCGACATTTTCCGCAAGAGATACGGGTACCTTAAAAGAAACGATCTTATAAAATAACAACGACTTGGCTTCGTTATCCTTGAATAGATAAAACGTATGAATAGATTAAAAGTACTTGCAGTCTTCAATGCTTGTACCCAGAAAATATAGTTATCTCACGGTTGGAATTCTAGTCCTTTAAGATATGGCATAGCAGATTGGATACATTTTAGAGTCACAGTTAGTCTCTGATTGCTGGAATCCATTTATTCAGTTCTTGCAAATGGACTTGTAACTAATGAGTTTCAATAAAATCATGCCTTTTTATCGAGAAATAAATGACGGACAAACATTTTCTTCTAGAACTAATGACTAATTTGGAAACCGTCTTAATGCAACTCTCAAATATTTATTTCCGTTTTAGATGATCAAACATTCAAAACGTCTATATTATAAATTGGAAGAAAAGGAAAACGAGATAGTAAATTAAGAAGAAAGGGATAGATATATATTCACCCATTTATATAAGAAAATAGGTCATCGTATGCCTTGAGACTTATTCCTTCAATATGTGAAAGACGCGATAGCGACGTGGGTGAGTGGCATAAACGTGGTCGACCACCTCGTCGAGGCATTAAATATCCCCGGACACTAAGCCGTCGCCCTTAGTTAATTCTCAAAATGACGGGCCTTCGTGATACACCTGCTATTGAATTCATATACATGTAATAATAATTTCAATGCGCTTCACCTGCAAAAGTCGTTTGGCACGACACCCGCTTCACGCCCTTCATGTCTCTAGTAAACAACATTATATAT
>CAKNYM010052806.1:169935-186011 GCA_932195095.1 Andricus curvator
AAGACAAGACAAGACAAGACAAGACAAGACAAGACAAGACAAGACAACACAAGCCTCCGCCTCCGCCTGCGCCTCGCCTCGCCTTGCCTTGCCTCTTGTACATACGCCGGGTGTCGAACTTCTGATGTAACTTCCTATTCTATTGTTGTAACTTTGTCCCGTCGCCTTAACACCTCGGCCATCTAAAAGTTAAATTTTTTTTCTTTTTTTTCGGGCATGAATTTCAATTCATTACATCCTAATATTTATTTCAATAAAACATGAACAATCTTTAAACATTAAAAGTGCTTGATTTGTGAATAAATCACTGAAAAAATAAAGTTTGTATGATGTTACTTGCGATTAGGCTACGAAATAATGATTGTTTATTATTTCAAATAATTAATATTTTAGGCTTAATTATCATTTACGGAATCAATAAATAATTAAAATAAATTAAATAGATCTTTTATAATAATATTTGATTTTCTGGAATATAAATTATAAATTATAAATCAATCAATATAAATTCTATCACCTTCAACAATTATTGTTTACTATCTTAAATATGTGATAGTCTACAATTAATTATTGCTTGAGCATTTGTACAATTGTGTATTGTAATTTCCTAAATCTTTTATTCAAAAATGATTATTTTCTAAATTCACCTCTGTCATTTTTGTTTAAGTCCAAACCGTGATTCTATCTAGAAACTAGCTAAAATCTGGATAATTTTTATATATTCAAATTCGTAACGAACTCCTAGATAGCGCCAAGAATGGGACTAGACAGCAGAAAGGTTTGAATCAAACACCTAGTAAAACTAGAAAGCGCCAGTGTAGTGCCAGGCTAGTATTGCGTGAATAAACAGACTTGAGAAAAACTGTACTGGCTTTAGCATGATTCAAGACGTCCACGAAATTTTTCCACACGGGATATATAGGTGATTGGTAACTCGTTTGATTGCATCATTATGCTGCAAAATTCACACTTGCACACAATCACCAATTTTGCGCACTTTTATCACAAATAGCTATTTAAATTACTCAAAAAGATGTTGAAACAGCGAAAAGTTCTTCTCCATTTGCAAACCAAAAAGATATGTTTAGTTGATTCCGTAAAAAAATTAGAACACTTTGAACTTAATCTTTTTGGGAGAAAATCCCTGTAAAGTTCGATATGCACAAGAATTTCCGAAGAAAAAATTAGCATAAAGGTAAAATTCGAACCACCCTTCATTAAAAAAAAACATAGCGAACCCTGAAAAATATGTTTGTAAAACAAAAGGTTGCGAACCATTTTATTCTTAAAATATCTTTCTGCATTTCTCATCATTTCTCGTGAAATGGAAAAGACGAATGCACCTCCTGCAGTTTTTTTTGTTTTGAAAAAGTGCACAACTTTCACGATTCTCATAAAATTTCAGCGATTATTCGATTATGGCAGAGAAAAAGGTCCGGTAAAAAATGTACAGGTCCGTCGAGGCCGACGAATTTAAGCGATGCTTCTTCACGATGCCATTTGCATATTCGGCGTTCAGCTCTGGTTAACAACAATAAATGACGGTAAACATGTGTTTCGCGTACGTTATAACCTGCCTTTCGGATCATCGTGCCTGGTCGGCACCAGCTCTTTCAGTCGCCAATTATCATGACCCCAACGCCATCAGAAAGTCACCACTTTTTTTTATCTTCTCTTCAGTTTACATAATTTGGATCTCATGTTATAGCCGGCAAAGTAGATCAAAGGCGACTTCCTCACATTTGATGACAATAAAGTGATAAAAAAATTACATATTGACAAGTAGTACACTTTTTATGATACAGATGCAAGTATCATAGAGGGAGGTTTTTCTCTAGCAAAAGAAAAAAAAGACACTTTCAATGTTCATTACCCTTTTTAAACTTTATAAGTCTCTATTGATTGATCATAATAGGTCATCGGAGGTTCGTCAATAGGTCAATCGACGCAACCTGAAGACGTGAACAATTAAATCAAATACAGTGCTATCATATTTCCAACATGAAAAAAATTATAGTTGTACACAAGGAATTTTCAACAAAGATTAATTCTCGAGCAAAAAAGATGACTTTAACATAATAATTAAACTTTCAGCAAAAGAAACCAAAAAAGAATTTTCAACAAAATAGTTCAATTTTCATTACCAAAGAGATGAATTTTCATCTAGAATGATTAAATTTTCAACAAACAAATGAATTTTCAACGGAAGAGTTCAGCCAAAGAGTTGAATTTTTAACCAAAAAGATGATTTTTGAACCAATTAGAATAATTTTCTTACAAAAAAGACGTATTTTTAACAAAATACATGTTTTTCAACGAAAGAGTTCAGCCAAAGAGTTGAATTTTTAACCAAAAAGATGATTTTTGAACTAATAAGAATAATTTTCTTACAAAAAAGACGGATTTTCAACAAAATACATAATTTTTCAACCAAACGGTTGAATTTTTAACTAAAAGAGATAAATTTGTAATTAAATAGCTGACTGTTTAACTAAAAAAGATAAATTTTCAACTAAGAATAAAATAGTTAAATTATACTTAGAAAATTCATTTTCAATCAAAGTTGAAATGAATTTTTAACAAATAGTCAAATTTTCAGTAGTTCAACTTTCAACTAAGTAGTTAAAGTTTTCATTGAAAAAGATGACTTTGCAACAAAATTGTTACTTTTTCAATCAAATAATTGAATTTTCAACCAAACAGTAGAATCTTTAACTGAACGAAATGAATTTGAATCAAAAAATATATAATAAAGATATTTCTACCAAAAAAACCATCCTTTAACAACAATAGTTAGATTTTCCTATTATGTTATATAAATTCAGTTCTCATTTAAGCCAAAAAATGAGAAATATAAAAAGTTATTTTAAACTTATTAAATTCTTATTGAACTGTACCGTTGCTGGACCATCTTTCGTAAAATTTGTAAACTTTTTTAAAATTCGCACGTACCAAACGTTTTTTAAGTTCGTAATGTTACTTCCACTGACTTAAATTATATAACTGACTTAATAATATAAAATTCTAGTCACTTATACTAATAATTACACTGTGCATTATAGATTTTTTTAGTTATTAGGTATTCATTGAATTATTTTGAAATAGGAGGATTTGACTGATCCTGATAGAGCCAATACGGTTTGTAATTCATTTCACAGAAAAACCAGATGGCTACATTAAGAGTTGTTAATTTGGTTGTAATTATAAATATAGTAATCAATATGTCAACTGTTTGGCTTGAGGTTTTTCTATGTTGTGTGAATTTGACTGTTGAATTAGTAAAAAAGACTAACTCACAGTAAATATTCAGAAATTCATTTAGTAATTTTTAATTTATTTATTTGTTAATCTTAGTTTTGTGACCAAACTTTATTGGGAATTAATCATTTTTTACTAATTCCCAATTGAATTTTCTCAATGTCAAAAGTCACTAATTAGCAGTAAAACTTAAATTGGTGCTTTTTACTTTCAAAAATTGTCGTTGGAAATTATTAAACATTGATTAATTGGCAGTAAAATGTATATTTAACTAACTAGTAAACGACGTAGCACTATTTCAATCAGTCACTTCTTACTAATTTAGATTTACACAATGAAAATATCGTGGGCGAATTGCTGGTTTGGATTTTTGCAGCTAGTTTTGCAATATAGAATATTGAAATTCTTCTATAGAACATTTTTGTGAGCCTACACGAAAGGGTAGGTCATATAAACGTCGTTAGTTCGAAGATATTGTCATGTTTGCCGCACGAACATATCCAACTTTGTGATTTACGTATTCTAAGTGAAAGATAAAAAATTTAACATACAATCAATAATAACTCACAATCGAAGTGAGAAGTTTCTACTGAAATTCTAAGTGTTAAATTCAATAAAAGATTTATCTGACGAGGACGAATTTATTGATCTCACAATACAAGACATGTCATTTAAAAAGTATTCAGACAATATTATATGAAATACTTACTTGAACAAGAGTGTCTGAAAAATTATTCTTTCCAAAATTGAAGATTGATTTTATATTATGTAACAAGCAAAACGTTTACATGCATAAAACATTATCTAGTAAAACCAACTATATTCTTATAATACTGGTACACTTATATTCTGCGACATATTGCAGGAAACGGGAGCCAGCCCGACATTTTGAAACCGGTTTTGATAGTTCGAAATTACTGCAGGCATGTATCAACTGATAATAATAGGAACTAGCAGCTGCCTACAAATTTGATCAGCGATCTGAGAAACTTTAGCTTATATTCGAGATAAATTGCAGGATGCAGGAATTCATTAGAAAATTATCCGATTCTGGATAATTGTATAGTTCTTATAATTTTGGATTTGTTTAGTGTTCTTCATGCACATTAAAAGAATCAGAGACATCCTTTCAGTTAGTGCCTTCTAAAATTGGGTCTAAACTTAAAATTTAAACTTTTTTCAAACAAAAATTACCTACATATATTCCATCAACAAATGATTCTGCAACGTTAAGTACAGAATTTGCATGATTCGCATGATTCAAGATGTATTCGGTCTACAAAATATGAAAGCTATAAGGAATTAGAACATTTACCTTAATTGATACGAATTATAATGGTAAAAAACTTAATAGATACTTTATGTATGGTTCATTAAAATATAGGATCCATTAAAAAAGCTTTTAAAATATGAATACATTGTGACCCACCTTACTGTATATTTGCGTGGGAAAGTTGTTGAAGTGTCAGTTCGCATTTGAAGTGAAATAAGAAGAGGAATGAAGAATGGAAGAGGAGAGCTGAAAACCTGAAAGAGAGACGAGGAAGTGCAATTACGGAAGATTGAATGGTTTAACGGGATGGTTGGTGTGACGAAGTGTCTAAATCCTATCGTACCTGCCGATTCGATACTCATAAGGCATAAAGCCGTCAGTGGGCCGATTACAAGAAGAACCATGACATGGTGGTTTCAAGGTTTGTTTTATTATTCATTTCCCCAAACCAAACTTCTTAATAAGAAGTGTATATGTATTGTGTATAAATAAATTCTACATATGCTTCTATATAGGGATTAATATCGATGACTTCCAACATCTAGAAACACCCACGATGTAAGATTCTTCCCAAGATATCGATGAGAATGACCTTTAAGGTCTACAGCCTCTCTGTCAGACATCTTCATTTTCCTCGAGTGCCTTTTAGATTTCAATCTCATCGAAATTTCTCTATTAATCCAAATCCAAAGTGATTAAGAGACCTTTTTGAAGAATATCTTCCGAGATAAAGAGTGTCTTATAATATATATTTTTAATCATGTGAAATATTATTTACATATGATATACTTATTTATTGTTAATACTTAAATAGTTTATTATTTATCAATACTCTCTACATTCTGTTCTGTCACGTATAAACACTTCGTCTTCTTATTTCGTAATTTATCCTTCATCACCCTCTCTCCTAACACTTCCCCTGTTCACCCGCACAACTTACACCCTCCCACCTTTTCCACCTCTCTGACTTCTCTATTCATTCTCTATACCCTCTGACCATCTGCCCCCCCCCTTTCTCTCTATCGTCCTTCCACTCTCTCATAACCATATAGCCCTCTTACCCGTGAACCTTCCGCTACCAGCTTCAATTCTTCCTTACCTTCTTCCATATATACCACTCTTTTATCTCCCTGAGCCTATCAATTATCCCCGTTCCACTCTCTATCCTTTTTATTGACATGCCCCTCTATAATCTCCCACAATCTACTCCCTTACCACTCTACCATGAGTCTCTTAACTTCTTCCCTATATACCTATTCCCAATCCCCCCTAGCTCCTCCCTTAAGCCTCTTCCGTTTTCCTTCATATATCACAACTTTTCTTTTACCATCTCGCATAGTCCCTTCCTTACCCTTTTTAAGCTACCTCCTCTCATATATTAACTTTAGCTTCTTACCTATAAACCCTCCCCAATCTCCATTGACCCCTTCCTTACCCCTCTTTAACTTTCCCATATCTTTTTCTCTAGATATAACCATCCCTCACATCTCCTAACCCCTTTCTCACACCTTTCAAACCCATCTCATATATTAACTCTACTATAAACGTAAGCCCCTCATCCCCTGCCCACATCTAGCATCCTTTTCCATACATTGTTGCTTCTTCTATGTTATCCCCATATATCCAATATCCCCTTACATCACATACTCCCCTAAATCCCATACATTATCAAACTCTACATTCCGTTTTCCCTAGAAGGTCCTGTTCCCACCCGTAAACCCCTCTCTCCACACGTCTGCCGCTATAATCATCAACCCAGCCCAACCCATCTTCTCTACCCATTTCAACCTCTTCACTTATTACTCATGAAAACTTTTCCCTCCTAGATGCATTATTATTCACTACTTTGGGGAACTCTTTTTGGTTTTTATTTAAGACATGTTATGACACATATAGACAAATATTTACCGAGAGGGAGGGGTCGATGTTGTGGGTTTTTTTGGGGTACCGTCGATTTTAGCGACTTGTATTTCTTTTAACCCTTTGCGGCGCAGTGGTAACCTAGATTACAACCTTTTTTATTCACAACTTTTTTCTCTAGATTCAATGTTTTTGAAGTAATAACAAAAATTTCTTATTGATATCGTATTTGAGGCATTGAAGAATGTGAAGAAACATGTTGACGAACGTATTGTGTAAAATTATAAATAGTTATAAATAAACAAATTTTGAAAATCGCTCTTTTTTACGAAAGAATTCAGTTTTGAACGACGTATTGAATAAATTGAAATGAAACTTGGTACTCTAGGGTTTTTGGGGTCGCTGATTACGAATCCGGAGCCTGATTTGCGAAATTCAAAATGGCAGATCCAATATGGCGGACGAGTTTTCAAAAATTCTAAGGATTTTCATGAAACTTGGCATCTGGGGGTTTTGGGGGTCGGTAATCACGAATCTGAAGTCAGATTTCCAAACTTCAAAATGGCCGACAAATATGTCCGCCATATTGGATCCGCGATTTTGAATTTCTCAAATCGGGATCCATATTCGTAATCACCGACCTCGAACACCCCCGAGTAAAAAGTTTTATGAAAATCTAACAACTTTTTAAAAAACTTGTCCGCCATATTGGATCGGCCATTTTGAATTTTGGAAATCTGACTTTAGATTCGTGATCAGCGACCCCGAAGGTGCATATTACAGTAAAAAATGTTTGATAAAAAAATGTGCGCCGCAAAGGGTTAATTTTAATAATACGAAATTTTGTTTTCTACAGTTTCGATAGGATTTTTCACGCCTTTCAACTGTTCATAAGCATTTTTTAAGTTAAATATTTGAACTTCATAAATGCAGTTCAAAAAAAATTTTCACTTTTTTTAAAATAAGGACTATTTTTTTAGTTTCTTTTTAGGCCTAAAAGGAATCTAAGGTTTTTTTCTCGAAAGACTTTAAGATTAAAAGGTGGAATGACATTTTTTTATTTATGAAAATAAGCGTGAAATACTCTGAAGCACCACATGATGTCCGCTCTCGTCCACCAGAGTACTTAACGTTTATTTTCATAAACAAATAATTGTCAGCGCACATTTTTACCTAAAGATTAGATAAGAGAAAAAACTTTAGCTATTTTTTAAGACTAAAATAAAACGAAAAAATGGTCCAAATTAAAAAAAAAACTGAAATTGATTTTTGATCTTCATTTTTAAAGGTTAAATATTTATTTAAAAAAAGTTTATTAACAGTGAAATGGGCGTAAAAAAATTCTAACGGAATCGCAAAAACAACATTTATTTTTATTGATCTTAAAAGAATTAGAAGTCGCTCAATTCGATGGTATACCCAAAAAACACAAAAATATATCTCTTTCATTCTCGGTAAATATTTTTTTCAATGGCATAAATTTTCCCCCATAAACTGCCATCCAGTAGGACTAATTTTTCCAACGTTTGAATCCAATTCTGCCGTCCTGATGAAGAAACAATACAACTGCATTTGAGAAGAACCAAGATATTCAATAAAACGCGTTTGCATCTGTACCGTTTAATGTATGAAAGTTTTTGAAAAAAAATACTGTTCTTGGGTAAATCAGACATGCTTTATTCATGGAAGCAAAAAATGACGAATTCCAATTATTTATATGCAAAACTGTAGATATGCTAGATATTAATGCACAAAGTCGCCGAGAATCCTTACTAATAATCACATCTGCGCAGATGTGCTGCCGGATACAGGAATCAGCCTTCAAGAACCCCCGAGTAAAATTATGATGTAATTATTAATTAATTATTGAATTAAAAATTATTTGTTAAGTTTTGTTAATACAAAATGTATTAATAATACAAAAGTAATTAATTTGATATTTTGATAATTAAAACCATTGTGTGAGCACAAAATAAAACAGAAGAGTGTTCAGACTTTGGTCAAATTATTAATTATTTATTAAACCCATTTAATTTTGCTTAACAGTGTCATTAACACACCTTATGACTGACAAGCATGATCAAAAATTCCAACAATAAATAATGTCCATTAAAGGAAAAGATTTTTAATATGTATGCGAATTTTACAGATTCTACTAAATTTAACTCGAAATTTTTTTATATATTCTATAAATGTTAAAACGGTTTTGAATTTAATTTTTTAGTTTACTAATTCGAATTTTAAACCAAAAATTCTTTTTATAAAAAATTGTTTGTAACGAAAAACGGCTATTATTTGGAGTGGTTCGATAGACCAAGTAAATAATTTTTTTTTACAAAAAATCTGAAATCTGTCAGTTGAATATACATTGATATTAAGTCAAAAAATGAGAAATATCAAAAGTTGTTTTAAGCTTATTAAATTATTATTGAACTGTGCCGTTGCTGGGCCATCTTTCGTAAAATTTGTAAACTTTTTTAAAATTCGCACGTACCAAACGTTATTTAAGTTCGTAATGTTACTTCCACTGACCCCCCCCCCCCTAAAAAGTTTAAAGTTGTCATTAAAAAAAAAACTAATATCCAAAAAGTCATTCCCCAACTCGATTCTGAATTGAATCTTCCCATTTTTTCCAAATATACTCAAAAATGTACTTTATATGATCATTTCTCAATTTTTTAGGTAAAATTTTTGATTATTTCTTTATATGAAAGAATTTAAGAAACTATATCACTACAAACACTAGAGACAAAAATGAATTATTTAAAATAATATATTATAGAACACAACTGATATTTATTTTTAAATATATGTAATCAGTACAAAGAAAAGATATTTGTATCAGAACAGTAAGTGTGGAAAAATCAAAATAAGTTTGGGAAAGTCAGAATAATATTTTCAAACTATGTGAAATTAAAAAATACTAAGACCTAACGTTTACATTTTTATTTTTTTAATTCATGAAATGTTAACTGAATGAATAGCATTTCAAAATAACACACGGTGAGCCTCAAACAACTTCAACTTAAACTTCTTATTCAAAGTCAGTTCTTTGCAGGATTTAATTCTCTGATGTTGCCTGAATATTTCAAGTGAAAAATGAAAAAAAGCGATCGAGCCCTTTTTTGAAAATTCATATTTTGATTTTGTGAGATTATTCATTTATTTAAAATTCTTAATTATGTGCACACTATTATACATAAAATATGTGGTAAAAAAGTTCTCACAAACATTTCTGTCAAACAAAGACTGGGTCTTTTATAGAGGTTTTTGTAATCCAAATAGTGCTAAAAACACCTCTATAGAGACACCCACTTTTTGTTTGACATAAAATTTTACTGAAACTTCTTTAGTACATATGTTATGCATATCACCGTACACATGATTAAAAATTCAAAAGAAGAATGTCGGAAAATCAAAATTTGAACTGTCAAAAAAAGGACTCGATCAATTTTTTCATCTCTTACTTAAATTATTCGGGCAAAATCAGCGAATTGAATGTATTTTTACAACAATATTTATAACTTTTCTATGTGCTTTTTTATAACAAAATCATGCGAGTGATTTTTTTTTAAATATTGTCCAATTATCTCACAATTTTAAAATCAAAAGCTTCGGAATTATTTTAAAAAATAACAATTTTTCTAATATCACCAAATGGTTGCGATAGTCTCTAAAAGGATAATAATGTATCAATTATATTCCTATAATGATTTCAGATAATTAATAGTTATTATTTTTGCTTGATAAATAAAAAATGCAGATGTGCTATTGAGAAGAAGGATCGGTGGCTCAAAGTTACCCTCGAATCCGGGTGTAGAAACTTAACATGTACTTGTGCTATTCGATTTAAGGAAATCGGACTACAGAAAGACCGAGGATCCTCATGAGCAAAAACACATCTGCGCAGATGTGTTTATTTTATCAGGATCAGAGGGCTCAGCACTATCCCAAATCCTGGAATTCGTGTAGATATGCTAGAATTTCTGCAGATGTATTGTTTCTTTATCAGGAATTCTCAAAAATCGCTGTAGATATGCTAATTGAGTCCTAATTATCTCGAGATATAATTGCAATTTTTTATAATGATTAGCATAGTTAAATTCATCTTGTCATTACGAATCCAACCATACAAAAAATTCATTTTTGATAAAAATGCAGTTGTACAGTTTCTTCATCAGGACGGCAGGATTGGGGAACTTTGGTTTCGTAGGTGTGGAGGCGAGATATAATCTGAGAGGGCTAGATGTGGATGAGCTGAGGGGAGTAGAGGATAGTAGAGTGAAGAGGGGCAGGGGTCCTGAATGGTGCAGAATAGAGGGTATGTTGAGAGGGATAGTGAGGGATCAAGGGGAGGTGGAAGAAAAAGATGTCTTTTACACACAAGAGGGAGGGGACAAGTTGTGATTTAATTTTAAGAGGCTTAGATCAGGGTTAAGGATGAGAGGGTGAGTCTGAGTTTGACAGAGGAAGGTTGAAAGAGGAGGGTTGCAGGTTCAGGATATTTTATAGAGATGAGGAAGGCTCGAAGAGGAAGACTAAAGAGAAAGTACACAGTTATATAGACGAGAGGAGGAGGTAGAGACATGGTTACAGGTGGTAGATTTGGGGAGACGTTTAAAGGTGTGAGGGGGTTTAAAGGGGGGTTAGGTTGGTGTCCGGTGCCGATTTTTTTTGGTTATTTAGCAGGTGAAAAGAGGATCCCAAATAAAAAAAAAAAAATTTGGGCAAACTTTCACATTTAGGGGTTGACATCACCCCTTCTATATCTTTGAGTCTTTTGGTGTTTTAAGAGGTAGCATTGTTTTTTATTTATTATTTTCACACAAAATTGTTTTAATTGAAAATATTAGAAAATCTACCCCTAGAATGATTCGCCATATGACATATACTTTTAAGATTTTGGACTTTTTTGCTGCAAACATCTTGTTTTGTGGTGGGTTTTCTGGTGGTTTTTTGGTGGTTTTTACATAACAAGGGTTTATTAATATAAGAACAAGTGCCATCGTTAACAAAAAATCAGTTGTATTATTATTGATTGTCCAAACCAAATATTTTGATGCATTACTTACAGAAATGTTATATTAATAAATATATTTCTTATTCATTGATAATATTAAAGGGGTGGATGACACCTAATTTAGGGGTTATTTCGAATAACACTGATGATTCTTAATAGAATTTAATATCAAAACAAGATGTTTGCAGCAACAAAGTCCAAAATCTTAAACTATATGTCATATGGCGAAGCATTCTAGGGGTAGATTTTCTAAATTATGATACTCTATGGGGTAAGTGTTTTTACAACTCACGCTTATATTGTAATACAGCATCAATTAGAACAATTTTGTTTAAAAATAAAAAACAATGTTACTCCTCAAAACACCAAAAGATTCAAAAATATAGAAGGGGTGATTTCAACCCCTAAATGTGAACGTTTGCCCAAATTTTTATTTTTTTCCCTCATAGTCTGGGATCCTCTTTTTCACCTGCAAAGTAACAAAAAAATCGGCGCCGGACACCAACCTAACCCCCCTGTTAGAGTGAGGAGAAAGAAAGAATTTTGCATGATAATAAATGTATACATACAACATAAGAAATTATACAGATATCAGGAAGCTGAAGTTACTCAAAAGTAAGAAATTTCTTTCGTGAAGGTGCGTCGCATGTATTTACTTTTAATTTATGGGTAAGATTTTTGGTCATCAGTGAAGTGCTTAATACGCTATTAGTTATAGCTCGTCACTTAACGGTAAATATCGGTTTTGTAGGCGCACCGGACCGTCAAAGTGGCTTTATAGGTGAGCATTGTGGCAGAAAGCAAGCGACTCACCTGTCCCGCCTACCGAATGCTTGCGCATTACGCACCTTGTAATTTCATCCAATTAAAAACGCCCGACAGTGAGCTGAGCTGAACCGCGTAGTCAAGAATCAACACTAACACAATTATGCACGCCTCGCGGAATAGAGGCAAACAGTACAAACGAGGAAATAAGTACGTGTTTAATTTCTCCATTCTAAAAATTAACACATGTTAATATATAATGAATTTAGATATGATTCGGTGAAAAAAGTCATAATTCAAGTTAGTTAATGAAAGAAGGTGGATGTTGGCTTATGACTTTAAAAGTTTCCCACACATTATGCGTATGGAGTTGGCCCGATAATTATGGGTTTCTAGTCATAATTTAAAAATTGGTCAATCAATACAAGCTATATTAAACTTTAATTCTTAGACTTCTTTCGTCTGTCTTCTTTCAAAGGATTCGTAACACTGGCAGGAAAATTGCGTGTGTTCATCATAGTCACCATTATTATCCTCATTGCTTTCCATAGTCATTATTTAATATGCAATTTTTCCTTGCCCATAATGAATTTTGTGCTAACGTCTAATACTCTCAATAACTACGTCTATGAAAAATATTAATTATAATAATGGTATCGTAAAAGTGTTCTTAATTAAGAGAATAAATTTTATCGAGGAGGAATTCACTCGCTTATTACTCCGTACACTTCGCGTGTAATAATGCGTAATAATGCATAATAGTTGCGTGATAGCGAGTAGTAGTAGTAGCGCCACAGTGGGACGAAAAGGATTTTATTAATTTTTTAAAGAAATAGCACTTAGTCTTTCAGGTATAACGAGTGACTGCGGATATTTCACTCCGACTAAATCAAAATCTTTTATTTAAGAACAAATTTTAAACTTTTTTTGATCAAGTTTTCAGTGATATAATTACTTTTAAGACTAAAACTAATGTACAGTGGGTTAGAGTGACTTTTTTCGATATGATTTTATACATAAACTGATAAACACAATCACTTTTTTGTGATTCGAAATGATAATTTTTTTTAAATCCATAGCTTTTGCATGAAATAGAACAGATATTATTGACTATTGACTAAACAAATGCATATTTTGACCATTTTTACATTCTCATCAGAGAAGTTATTAGATTTTTGTAAAATTGCACCCCCCCCCCCCTCGTTTCTGTCAAATGTCTACGTTTTGAGACCCCCTGAATCCGAAAAATAGGTTTTTACGAATGTGTCTGCCTGTAGGTCTGTGAGGCTGTGTGTCTGTAGATTTTTAGACTGTTAGCACTATAACTTTCGAAAGAATTGACAGATTGGATTGAGCTTTGGTATACTCGTCAAGTGTCCTAAAATGAAGGAAAGTTTGGTTAGCCCCGACATTTTGGATAAAAATTCAAAAATTGAGCTCATTTTCAAAATTTTTGGAACCAATTATTTTCAAGATTTTAAAATTCTATGCACGGTTATCAACAGTAATAAAAAAGACGAACAATTTATCCTCATGACTTTTTTTGACAAAATAAAATTACCGGAGTTATAGCATTTACAAAATTTCAAAAAATAAACGAAAATGAACATTTTAAGCCAAACAATGCACTATATGAAAAAATGTCAGAGAGAGAAAAACATTGCATTTTAAACACCCTATTACGACAACTTTTTGAATTTCAAAAGAAAATCAAAAATTCAAATTTTGACCGCACAAAAAATAATGAAAAATAAAAAATTCCATTTTGCGGTTAAACTATACAAGATACGAAAAAAAGATGAATCGACAAAACTTGTGTCTTAAAAAAAGATCTAGCAATTTGTGAGAAATCACTTTTTGATAGGACGCCTACTTTTTGTTTTATTCTTAAAAAACTGCACTAAAAATATAAAAAATTAATTTTTAGATAAAGGACACAAGATACGAAAAAAATTAATAGAAAAAATGTATCTACCCAAAAAATTCTACAAATTTATTATTAATTATTTTTTAATAGGATGCGTAGTTTTTGTTCTAATCGTGAAAAATAACATTAAAAATAAAAAAATTAAATTTTTGGAAAAACGACGCAAGGTATGTATGAAAAACAATGAATCGACAGAAAGTTTGCGTTCAAAAAAGATCTGCGAATTTGTTAGCGATTACTTTTTGATGAGACGCGTGTTTTTTTTTTTTTAGTTAAGGATTGAACTATTTTGTTGAAGATTCGTCTTTTTTGGTGGGATACAGCTGTTTTTAGATTAAAATTAAAATCTTTTTTGGTTGAAATATCGACTATTATTTTTTATTTGAGAATTCATATTTTTTGGTTAGAACTTCAACTACTTAGTAGAAAGTGAAACTTCTTTCTTGGAAATTAATCTTTTTTAGTTGATGATTCATCATTCTAGTTCGAAATCCTTTTTTTTAATTTAACTATTTTCTTTAAATATTTTTTGGTGAAAATTAATGTTTTAAACTGAAAATTTAATTATTCCATGTTTGGTTGAAAATTTATCTTCTTCAGTTTAAACTTTAATTATTCGGTTGAAAATTCCTCTATTCTGTTGAAAATTAAACTTTTTTGGTATAAAATTAATATTGTTGGGCGAAAATTCATTTCGTTGGTTGAAAATTTAACTATTCGGTTGAAAATTCCTTCAAAATTTCAAATATTTGTTTGAGTTATCTCTTTAATTGGAAATTAGAAAATTAGAAAAGTAGGTTAATAACAAGTACTTCCTTTTTTCCATTTTTTCAAAACCCGAGCTTTTGCCATTCAAAACCCTATGTTAATTCAAAAAGCCCTGGAACAGGGGTTAATGTTGACCATTCTGAAAAAATAGGGATCTATTTCCGGAAAACGAACAAATCACCAAAAATCTAAAGTCGAATATTTAAGTTTGTAAATTTGAACCACCTTAAAGGAGTACATCGTGCGTGGATTTTTCGAGTGAATCCCCGCTCGAATTTTAAATGGTCGCTTAAGTCGTTCATTAAAGTAGAAAGAAGAGTAATTTTTCTTAATTTCCAAGAACATGTTTTAAGAATTTTGAAATTCGTATTGAATGTTGAAAAACTGTCTACTCTCTGGTATTTTTTATGACAAATATCGTACAAAGTAGCTTTGTATGTACCACATCAGTCAGGTGGTCAACATCAATTCATCGGCCTGACAAATAGCTGCTATTACCGTGAACGCTCAGATAAGAGTCAATCGAACCGACCAGGGTTTCAATATGAGAGTGATGGATAAGTCTATGACTCGAAGATCGTGGCTTAAGGTCCATTGAGCTCTAGTGTTTAAAGATCGTGTTTACGTTAGACGCATTAAAATTCTTTGATCATCTCCTGCCGTGATAACTACAGGCGGCCTCGAGTCTAAGTCGAATTTGTAAAGTATGGACATGTAGTGTATAAGCAGAAAGAATTTTCAGAATCTTCCTAATTTAAAGTTGAAACGAAAGTTTATTACGAAACTCGTGAATGAGGATTTCTATATCAAGCTGAAATCTCAAGTCGTCGATTTGTTAAATTGGGTCCTTGCATAAACTTTGAGGTGTTTAATATCTTTAATTTCAGCAAAGCTTGTTACATTTCCGACGACATTTACAATTCGAAAAATTAGTCAAAGTAGGCCTAGCGCGCCTACAGAAAAGGGTTTCATAGACTATTAAGACGTTAATTAAGTCGTCCAAACATCCACCTCCCATATTTTCCCTCCTCTCACTTTATCCTTTATCACTTTTATCACTTTTATCACCTTTATCCTTCTCCAACTTCCTCCTCCTCTACTTCCCTGTCTCCTTGCTTTCCTAGTTGACACTCCCCTTTCCCTACTTCCCTACTCACCTCTATTTCTAATGATTTCCCCTACTTCCCGCCATTTCTCCTCACTTC
>CAKNYM010052806.1:186021-209483 GCA_932195095.1 Andricus curvator
CCCTTCCACTTATTTTTCCTACTTTCCATCCCTCACTTCCCATCACTTCCCCTACTTTCCCTCTCATCCTTTCCACTAAATTGCCCTACTTCCCTGTTCCATAATTTACCCTCACTTCCCCTACTTCCCTAACCCTCGTTTCCCGTCACTTCGTATACTTTCCAGCCCTCATTTCCCATAAGGGTTTCTTCCCGTTTCGCTTGAAATCTTTTAAACCTTTCAAAATTTCTTAGTGTGCCTTGAGATATTTTGAAAGCTCATGAAATTGTATAAATTTCTCTATTAAAAATCCATCATAATCAACAGAAAAATTTTGAGAGCCCATAAATTCCTATAGATTTTGTTGAAATCATCTAGAATGCCTCATATTTTTTTGAGCTTTTTAAAATTACTTGAAACCATTAGAGTGCCATTTAAATCTTTTAAAATATTTCGCAATCCCCAGAAATTCTCTAAAATTTCTTAAATTTTTTAGAAATAACTTGAAATCTTGTGAAATCTCTTGAAATATATTGAAATACTTCGACCATCCTTAAAATCGTTTAAAATACTTTATGGTTTCTAAACATAGCTTTAAATCTCTTGAGATCTTTTAAAGTCACTTGAAAACTTTAGAAGTTTTATAATATCCCATGAAAACTTTTAAAACCCATTGAAAATTTTTTCAAACTCGTTAAAATCTCTATAAATCCCTTCACGTATTCTAAAATCAGCTGCAATCCATAGAAATCTTTTCATGTGACATGAAATTACAAAATATTTTTGAAAACCCCTTGAAATATCCTAAAATATCTTAAAATACTTAGAAATCCATTAAATTCCTGTGAATTTTTGAAAGTTACTTGCAATCCTTTTGCAGTGCTGTGAAATTTCTTGAAATATTGTGAATCACTTTGAAAATCTCTGAAGTCTTTTGAAATACTTTTCAATTCCTGAAATTTTTTGAAATCCAATGAAATCTTCAAAAGTTTCCTGATATTCCCTAAAATATTTTGAAAGCAATCAAAGAAATTCTCTAAAAGTCTTTGAAATCGTTTACAATTCATTAAATAGTCGCTAGAAATTATTTGAAATTGCTTGAAATCTTTTTAAATCGCTTGAAATCCCAACCAAATATTTGAATTTTCAACCAAAAATATGAATTTTCAACAAAAAATTTAATTTTCAACCAAATAGTTTAATTTTCAACCAAATAGTTTAATTTTCAATCAAATAGTTTAATTTCCTACCAAACAGTTGCAATTTTTAAGCCAAAAAGACGAATTTTCCACAGAAAAATTGAATTTTCAACCTGACAATATAAATTTTCCACAGAGAAAGTTAATTTACGGCCAAATAGTTGAATTTTCAACTAAAATGATGAATCGTCAACAACAACAAAAAATGCATTTTTCAAAAAGTACTTCAACTTTAAGTCAAATATCTGATATTTCAACCAAAAAAATAATAAATTTTCAACGATACGTGTAATAGTTAATATTTAAAATAAAAAAGATTTCAATTTTAATTAAAAAACAGTTGAATTCAAACAAAAAAATATAAATTTTCAAAAAAATAGTTGAATTTTCAATTTAAAATATCAATTTTCAACCAAAAGTGGAATAGTTACATTTTCAGTGAAGAAAATTAATTCTGAAACAAAAAGAAACAAAAGATTTTCAGCAAAATAGAATAATTTTCAGTCAAAAAGATACATTTTTAACTAAAATGATGAATCAATTGAAAAAGTTAATTTTTAACCAAAAATAAAACAAATTTTCAAAAAAATAGAGAAATTTTCATCCAAAGAGATGAATCTATAACCAAAAAACATAATTTAAAAAAAAAGTAGTTCATGTTTTTCTACCAAAAAAGGTGACCTTTTAATAAGATAGTTGTAATTAAATGTTCAACCAAATAGCAAAATGTTTAACCAAGCGATATGAATTCCGAAACTGAAATATAATGGTAGACTTTCTACACAAAAAAGTTAACTTTCAACCAAGAATATTTGGATTTTCTTATTGGGTTCTATTAATTCAGATGAAATCTAAGCGAAAAACGTCAAAATACTAAGTTTTTTAAGAACAAAGAGAGAAATATGAATTATTTAAAAAGGGTAAAAGAGTTTATGGACGACCCAAAACCTGTTAAGTTTCCCATCATTATTCATTGTTAGATTGACGGTTATATAAAATTACAATCATATTTCGTATTGGAATATAGAAGGGGGGGGGGGGCAGTTCCAGTCTCACATGAAGTTTTGAAGGGGGGGGGGTCAATGAAATGTTACAAATTGTCACATTCTTTTTACATTTTCATTCTGATGAGAACGTGAAAAGAAATAATTCAGAAAGTTCTTTTGCGAGATTTATCGAGAGAGGATTCCAGGATTCATGAGACAGAATCGCATCGCACCTGTGAGTTCCGCCGTCCCTTTGGCATCCCACGCATTGAGGAAGAAGCCTTTCTCGTTCTCTCGATATCGACTGGCGATGGCCAAGGAAAAGGCGAAGGCGAAGGCGGTCTTCTTTTGTCGGTGACGATTCTCAACAGCCGCGGAATGTAGAATTGTAGATCCCCTGCCCGTGGCGGTCTCTCTGGATGGCTACCATGAACATAATCCTGGTGACTTGTCCGCGGACGACGAGTGCAATCAAGATCTACGTCCTACCTGCGGGTACGACGTTATACGCTCGTGGCGACTGGCGTGGGATTTTCTGTAATCGCACCGCGTGCAAGACGTTTTAACGTTAATCTGACTTTCAACTAATGCCTGATGTCTGTTTGACATTCCGCAATGCATGCAAATAACTAGATTTTAGGTCCATCAAATCGCTTGTAAACTACGCCTCGCTTTTGGTCTCGCTTTTTAAATAGTCCCCCCCCCATATATTAAAGACCCTCTGACCACAGTGTGATGTCACTATTTGGACAACCCTTTTTGTATTCCATTATGTTCAAATGTACTTTCACGGGATTTCCGGCATTCCAAGGGATTTTAACAGACTTCCAGATACTTCAAATTGATTCAAGGGATTTCAAGAAGATCACTTTAAAACGTTGAAATCTCTTGTAATGTTTTTAAATCAGTAAAAGGACCCTGGACCAAATGTACAGAAAATCGCTTTTATGTAATTACATGTATTTTAATAGAAAAATCAGTCTATTATTGAAATTTCATCCTTCCCAAACATTTTTTGTTATATTTGGCTAAATGTCTCATATTTCATAGATCACACCCACTAAAACATCAGTTTTGTACCAATAAACTTGAAATATTCACGATTTTCTATATACTGGATGTTTCGCGGTTATTTTAACATCCTCTAAACATTCAAGAAAGGAAATAGACATTTCCAAAGAACCGAAACAACACGAGATTTTTTGATTGATTTACTAGCGAGCGAAATCAATTCAAAACGAGTTCAGGAAGCGCCTCCTACCAGGAAAAGTGTTTGAATGTATTTTAAGGGTTGTTTTAACATCCCTCAAAAATTCAAGTAAAGAAACCAACATTTAAAGCGAGCTCTACAACAATGCATTATTCGCCACTTGTCATAGTAAACATCCAATATGTAGGTATGAATACAAAAAGATCCTTATGACACTGTTTTGTAGAGCATGCTTTGAATATAAAAAAGAATTAGTCAAAGGAGGCTCTGTGCGCCTTTAAAAAAAGAGTTTCGTAGCCTATTAAGAATATAATTAGGTCGTTGAAACCTCCCCCTCACATGCATTACCTACCATACATTCCCTAATTCCCCTTCCCTTCCCACACTTCACTCTTTTCTCTCCATCCCTTGTCCAACTTCTTCCTCCTTTACTTCCTCCTCTCCTCACTTCCCCTACCAGAACTCCTATTCCCCGACTTCCCTTCTCCAGTCCTCACTTCCCCTTCCCTACTCACCCGCAGTACTCCACTAGCTCTCCACTGACTTACCCACCCCTCATTTTCCCTTACTATTTCACAATTTATTTCCCCTTACACTCCCTTCCATAATTTTGACTAGTTCCCTGACCCACATTTCCCCTTAATTATTCCTCTAATTTCCTTACACTTGCCCTACTTTCCCTCACTTAATTTCTCCTAACAACCTCCTTCTCCCTTTATTTCCTATGACTACCCCTACTTCCCCTCCCCACATAACCCCTCACTCCTCCTACTTCTCCTTTCCTTATTTTTCCACACTTCTTCCACTTCCCCTCCCCTCATTTCCACTCACATCCCCCACCCCCTCATCACCCTACATATCCCCTCGCTTCCTCGCGCCTCATTTCCCCTACGTTCCCTCCACCCACTTCCCCTACTTGCTCATCCCTCATTTTCCCTACTACCCTCTCATAATTTCCCCGCACTTCCCCCCTTGACAAAAAATATGACAGACGGTCGGACACCCGACCTACGCCATAAGGGTTTCTGCCAGGGACTACGAAACCCTAAAAACCACAGGAGATTTTTTGATTAAGTTATTCCAGTAAGAAATGACTTCTTAATAAGTTGCAGGAAGCATCCCTTGCCAGGAAAACTGTTTGAATTTAATCTTAAGATCGCTTTACCATTCCTTAAACATTCAAGTAAGGAAATCGACACTTCCTAACAACCAAATCCACGGGAGATTTTTTGATCAAACTATTGTGATCTAGAATCACTTTAAAATAATTGTGGGAAACATCTTCTAGCAGAAAAAGACGCTGAATTTATTTTAGGGGTTATTTTGACATCTGTTAAACATTCAATCAACGAAAAAAATATTTTCCATGAGCCAAAACCGCAGAAAGTTTTTTAATTAAGCTATTGCCGCGAGAAATCCCTTTAAAATAAGTGCAGGAAGCGTCTTCTGCCAGAAAAAGTGTTTGAATTTATTTAAAATGTGGTTTGATATCCCTTAAAAATTCAACCAAGAAAATCGACAATTCCAAAAAACTATAATCACAAGAGGTTTTTTTATTAAACTATTGGGATTGAAAATCACTGGAAAATAAATAGAGGAAACATTCCCTAACAGAAAAGTTAGTTCAATTTATTTTAAGTCTTGTTTCAAAATCATTAGATATTCAAGTAATTAAATTAACATTTTATAACAATTAAAACCTTTTCACCTTTTAACATACCTCAAGGATGGAAATTAGCAAGGAAATGGACATTTCCTAAACGATCGAAACCACCAGAGATTTTTAAAATAAACTATTCATGTCAGAAATCACTTCAAAATAAGTGAAGAAAGTTTACTCTATTAGGACAAGTGTTTAAATTTATTCTAAGGGATGTTGAAACAACCCTTTGAAAAATTCAGTGACTTTCCCTGCTAGGATATGTTTTCCACATTTAAAACAACCCTTTGAACAAAGTTCAACAATTTCAAACAATTTCGTCCTAGGTTCTACAATATTTGTGCTAGAGGGTTGAAATATGACATGAATATTACTCTGCCGTAGTGTATTTGATGTAAACTATTTCCATCCGATTTTCTATTATGGTTTTCTTTCTATTAGTGGTTAAACGTTAAAGTAAATAGAACATTTTGAAATTTGGTTTGTCCGATTTTCCTCAAAAATGCTCAAAACAAAGCTCTTGGCATGTGTAATTTTGATAAAGAATAAATTTTGCTATGTTATATTCTTCTTCTTTTGTCACTGGTTGAAAAATAAGAAAATAAGTCAATTTGGTTTTTGATAGTTTAGAATGACTCTCGAATCTTGTAGCCTATCGAACCAGGGCGCTTGTCGACCCCTTTGTCTTGATTTTTTTATTTGTAATTAACTAATGTAATGTTATAGAGGGTCTAAAAAATTCTTACTGATGCTAATATGTGTGTATGTGGCATAATATTTGAAAAGTCGGTGAATAAAATTGATGTAACATTTTGTAATAAAGCAACGAAAAGACTCTCAGAAATCAAAGTAATATGCATTCCTTATTTGTTTTAGCGTTTTAAGTCCATATTATAACTAATGTTTTTTAACAATAGTCAAAGAATGTAAACAGTATAATCAGAAACGCAAAACTATGCTTATTGAATGATTAAAGCTGTTTATAAATGTGTGAGTAAACTCCACCTTTTGTTTAAGCCACGTCCGTCAATCTCTGTTAAAGAAAGTCTTCGATGAACGATCGATTAGTAGATTGTTTTTTTGACTCTCTCGCGAACACTTATTGGAAGCAGTATGCAAGACTTATTCATTCAAGTTTTTGGCAGCTGATCCATCCTACAGTTTAAAAGACAATAACCGTCGGAGTCAGCTATTGAACCTGATGCATGTTTCTTGGCCATCATCCTCATCATCATCTTCTCGACGCCTAAGTGCACTGCATTGGCTCTTCCTCCGGCTTGATTTACATCTGAATACGGGGCGCTAACAGGTGCTGCTTCGGCTACTATACTGAATAGTGGATACTGGTACCGAGCAACACATGAGGGTCACCAGGAATCCCCCTCGAGGCTAGAAATGGTCCGATATGGTCCATTCACCTCTGAGATTTGCTAGAAGGATCGAGATTGTTCTTAGTCCTCCCGCACTATAAGAACCAATGGAGTCGCTTGTCGAATTAATTGGATCGTTGATGAATGTCAAGGAAGCATAATAGTAGGCGCGGCTCTGACGATCCTTGGCTTCTGGTTGCGATCACGTGGGAATTAAGATTTATAGATAACAAAGCCGGAATACATATACCGTAAGCGCTCAAAACTATTACTCTGCAATTATTACCGTGATATTCTAATCCCACCTTGGTTAATTGTTTGACCTGCGTGACTTTGTTCTTCTTCATTTTAGTCTTATATGAGATAATGCAGCTTTTAGTACATCTGCCTTTCATGGGATTTTGAAAATAGTGTATATAAGAAAAATTCCATGACTCTCTAAAATAATTTTCAGTTTGTATCGCTTTCAACTTAAAGATGTGCAAATGTTCATTCTTGATTTAAATTTTAAAAAACGTTAGCAGCCATCACATTGGAAAGAGTATTTGCCAGGTTTCAGAGGCTCTGTAGGAGTCTACATCAAGCATGTTTTATAATGATTTCGAGATGCCACTAAAGATTAAAGGGACCATATATATACATTTCTCCTAATGTTCGTGACATTCTTGAATGGAGCAAGTCAACCAAGTTTTGTCTCTCGTTCTCATTTTTTCTGCTTCGTTATCTTCTTCCTCATTTTCTCTTATTTTTTCGTTTTACTAACACACTCTTTCGCAATAATTTTATATACGCTTCTCGGTAATCACAAACATCAGAAAGTCGCGTGTGACTCACAATCAACAAGGACCATGTCTCCAGATTGGTTGCCCAAAGCAATAGTCAATAAAGCCATAAAAACCAAGTCCGTACTAAGGATATATACCATGTAGATGTTCCATAGTGCCCGCGGTACTGGTGTCCATATTTACACGCATACGATTCGCACGGTTTCGCGTTATATACTTCGCGTACCATAAAATACGAGTTTTATCCCGCAGCCCGCGCGGCTCATTTAAGAACGATTTTTTTTCCTTGTTAAAGAAGAAAAAGAGGTACACCGTGGACAAATTTCGAGGGGTCGAGGCTTCTCACTCTTCATGAGGCATTCTATAACGTATATGGCAGATCCTTCGTCGCCACAACTCCGAGAGTCGAGATCGAAGACCTGAAATTATGAAAAAATGGACAGTGCTCTTGACTGAATTATGCCAGAGGTACATAACCTTATGAACTGATTTATATAGGTTATTGCAATCACTTTGCAATTACCTTTAATTAGTTTTTTATATAATTTAAAATCACCTAAATTGTTACAATTTCAATTTCAAATACGTCCTTTCATGATTATAGAGATCGGAAACTTAAAATTAAAAAAAAATAAACAGTTTCTAGTTTAGATGCCCTATAATTCAGATTTTGAGACTTACGGGGTGAAAAGAAATAAGGACGCGTAGGGAGTCATAGGGAAAGATATGGAGAGGCTGGTAGATGTATAGAAAATTTGAGAGCGGTGAAGACAGTTAGGAAAGGATAGGCAGAGGCAGAAAGAGATATAGTGATAGGAAAGGGAAAGGAGAGGCAGAAAGATATACGAGGGAATTTGAAAGAATAAGGTAACATAGAAAGAGATAGAGAGATGTAGGAAAAAATGCGGAAACACAGGGAAAGATCACTGTAAAAACTAGAGACCTCTTTTTTTACGGTATCATTTTTCACGTGTCTTGTTTTCAATAGAATAACTTCATGCTGTCATTTTCAATGTAAAACAAATGAATCTGAGTTCCCAGCAGTTGTTTTATTTTAGTACCACTCGAGACTGTTTTTTTCTGAGTCTTATTGTAATACCGTATTCGAGGTACGAGTAATCGAGAACGAGAAAATATGATTAATAATAATCAATGTATTAAGGAAATACCTTAAATGCGCCGAAAAGGACGAGATATACAGAGACTGGAAGATGTAAGGAGATATAGAAAAATATGTAAACAAATTGGAAAGAGTGAGGTGAAACCGAAAAGATACTTATCATGTTAGACATCCCATCAATATGTACTATCTATGCCCCCACAGTCACAATAAGTTGAGAATTGTTGAAAAAGTATTGGCTTATTTTAAATTAATTAATAAAATTATTCCAAAAAGGCCAAGATCCACACAACCAAAAAATAAATCTGCGTAGTTGTGCCTCTTCTATCGGATCTCTCGATAGGGAGAGATTGTGAAAGGTATGCATGATAGGAAAATATATAGAATTAGGAAGTGGCAGGGAAAGATAGACAGGGAAAGGGAAAAAAATAGGAGTAAAGAAAGCAAAATAGAATAACGGTGAGTAAAGAAAACATAGGGAAGATTTGAGAGAGGTATGAAGAGATAGGAAAGGATACCGAATAAACGAAGAAATGAATAAAATTAGAAAAGATAGGGAGAGATAAGAGAAGTAGAAAGAGATAAGAAAAAACAGGAAGAAGCAGTAAGAAATATAAATAGATTGTGAAGGGTAAGAAGAGATAGAGAGTGATAAGGAGAGGTAGGCAGAAGTAGACAAAAAAAAATTTAGGGAAAGATTAGGAAAAGTACGAATGATAGGAAGATATATAGAGATAATAAGTAGTAGGAAAGGGATACGGTAGGAAGGGGTAGAAAGATGAAGGAAGAGAGAGGAAAACATCATATAAGAAAATGTACAAAAATTTATTGGCATGTTGTCCTAAGACATTTGTTTTACTCATCTTCTTCGATCAATATTAGTGGTTTGCAGAGTTTATATAGATAGGCGTTTAAAATAGGCCAATACTTTTCTAACAATTTTCAACTTATTGTGACTGCGGGGGCATAGATATTACATATCGATGGGAGGTCTAACATGATAAGTATCCTTAATCAGGTGTGAGTGCAAACTGGAGTAAAGCGAAGACACTACTCTAGCGTGTCGTATGTTAGATCCTATCGACGAGATTCTTGCTTCCAGCAGCGTTGACGATGAAAGTCATTGTATCTCGCGCATAGCAACATTTGTTATTTCTTGTCGGTGAAAGATCAACGTTCTAGATATACATATTCATATTAGAGACGTCAACATTAAGTAGTAGTTCTTGCTACTTAGTAATGCACAGTAAAACATGTTTTAACAACATATTGAGCCTGTTGATTAACATCAAACATTTCCATAATCACTTTGAATTCAATCATTATTGGATATTAATAAGTTTCTGTACTCTTTAAAAGTCACTCTTCTGCAATGTCCTTTTTAAAATTATCATTTAATGTTCTAGTTCATCTGGCTAACGATGTTATCACAATAAATAAATCAGACAATCTCGAGCTGGAAAAAATCAAAGAAAATCGAGTAAAAATCACTTATTTTTTTTATACAATTTAGTATTAGCAAAACTGTGAACAGTTCTACCATCCCCATAAAGGAAGTTGCTATTAACATTTGGAGTCAACCCGAGATACTCAGTTAAACGCGTTTGCATCTGTACTTTCTCACTGACTATTGTTTTTCAAACTAAAATGATCATTCTTCGGTAAATCGACACTGCACTAATTATTGGTACAATAAAACCTGAAAAAATTCAATCAATGACATCCAAATTGTAGATATGTCCTATATTCATGCGCAAAAATTTCGAGGAACCCAATCGCAAAGACAAGGCATTATGATATTCAAGGATTATAAATAAATAATATAAATTATTATTTCACAGAGTTTAAAAGGATTTTTCTTACATGAATCTGGATAAAATTTCTATCGATAATCAAGGAGACGACATAGAAGAGAGGAAGAAAACTGAAAATCACAATTTAATTTCTTTTTGTCAAAATAATTCTGAAAAATATAGGGTATTAAAAAGGCATAACAAAATTTAAAATTCTACCTTTTATTATAATCGTGTTAAAAACTTCAACAGAACATAGTTAAGTTTTGAGTAAAAATATAAACTGTATAAAAATAAAAAGTGAGTTTATACGAGTGTTATTGTTATTTATTACTTCTTTGATGGTTTTATATTATTTAATTGAAAATTGTTCTCATTATTAAAGCAATTGCCAAATTTTTTGAAAGGAAACAGGAAACAATTAATTCAGAAAAGTGAGAGAGTAACAAATTATCTTTTTATTGAAAAAAATATCCAATATAATGTCTAATCTGAGTTTTAAGTGCATAGAAGATAAATGACTAGACTGGGTGTCCCAGATTCAAGTGTCCGGACTTTATGGCTGTATAAAAATAAAAATAATATAAAGAAAATTCCTTATCCAAGAATCAGTTGAAGTTTTAGTTTTTGAGATATAAAATATTTAGGCTCGACCAATCAGGAGTGCGGTATAAACAGTTGTCCGTGCGTGAGCGGGAGTCCAACCTGGTCCTTCTTCAATGACAATTCGTCGGACTCCCGCTCACGTACGCACGTCTGTTTATACCGCACTCCTGATTACTTCAGCCGAAATATTTTATAGCTCAAAAACTAAAACTTCAACTGATTTTTGGAGAAGGAATGTTCGATTTATTTATTTTTTATTTCTATACAGCTATATAAGTCCGAAAACTTGAGTCTGGGACACCCTGTATAGTACATATTGATAATATATCTTTGAGGCTATATTTTAGTTTAGAATGAATTGATCTGAATGAAATTCAAAATCGGCTATTAGAATCTATAAGGTTGTTAAATAAATTAAGTGAAGATACTTTCTAATTTAATACTGTGTCTTGAAGTTAATAACTAAGTGAAAATGGATTCATTCACCTTTGATTCAGTCCAGGCTTCTGCTTTAAATATAAAATCAGAAGATGATTTTATAAATTATTACCATATGTATCATTTTTTCAATAAATTTTCGAATTTTTGTAAAATTATATAATCATGATACCCCGAAAGGGAAATGGCTTCATGGTATAATAATAAAATATAATAATAATGATAAGAGAAATATTTCAAAGTATTTATGAATTTGACAAAGTACGTGTTGAAAAGTTAACCAAGTTTGATATATTTAAGAAATTAAAATAAACAAAAAAATTATATTATATTTATTAAAATCGCTATTTATATTCTTAGCAATTACAACTTTTATTATTATTATTATTATTATTATACCATTAAGCCATTTCCCTTTCGGGGTAGGCGTGACTTGCTCGGTTGGAGAATAGTAGTGTGTATATGGGTATATAGGTATAAGGTAGGTAGGAATATAGGTATGAGGTGGATAGGTATATAAGTGTTAGGTATATATATTTTAGATTGATCTGGAATTCTCGTGTTATTTATTTAAATGACACGTTTACTCCGCAACACTGCTCCGACCCAGGTTGCTGATCAATCTCTCTAGCGATCACCCCAAGTGAAGAGCCTCACAGAATTGTTATGTATGGTTCTCCACTTGGGCCCATTAGTATCCAAGATCTTTGTTTCAGGCGTCATTCATTCTACTGTCACTCTGTTTACAAACTATTTGTCGCCACACTTTTCTGTCCTGGCATACTACTCTAGCTTCCTTCACGTCCATGCATTTTTTCATGCAAGCTCTTGTGTTCCTATGGCTTCTTATGTCTCTACGGATTAATGTCTCATTTACAGATTCTAACCATTCTTTTGGCGGTCTACCTCTGGGCATTCTGCCATTTACTTTACCTTTATACACTTGTTTGGTCAGTCGTTCATTTTTCATTCTTTCAAGATGTCCGAACCATCTTAACTGATTTCTTTCCCATGTGTCAACTATTGTCTCTTTTGCACCACATTCTTTGAGGATTGTCTCGTTTCGGACTTTGTCCATTAGTGTTTTCCCGCATATTATGCGCAGAGGTTTCATGCCGATCGCGTTAATTTTACTCCTGTCCTTTTCTTGACAGGTCCATGTCTCGCTACCGTATAGTACAGTCGGTACGAATATAGAATTGTGTATGGCCATTTTAGCTTTTTTTGATATGTTTTTATTTGTTAGGATGGACCCTGCTCTACCGATAACCTGTTTACCCTTATTTATGCGCCTATCTAACTCCCCATCTATTTTTCCGTCGCTAGTGAATAGACTACCTAGATATACGTACTTGTCAACTTGTTCTAATCTCTCATCATTTAGGACAATGTTGCACATTGTTTTCTCACTCTTTCCCTCAAACACCATGATTTTTGTTTTATTTACGTTAATTTTGAGTCCCATGTCCTTCATGCTTGTATGAAGTTTATTCAACATTCTTTGCAAGTCCTCGACTGATTCTGCCATAACAATCTTGTCATCTGCGAAAGCTAACCCACGTACCTTAACTGTTTGGAGATCTACACCTTCTTCGTCGAAGAGTGCAGTTCTTAGACACTTATCCATGAATATGATAAATAGCCACGAGGACATAACGCATCCTTGTTTCACGCCTTGCGTAATATCGAACCAGTCACTCAGTTTCCCGTTTACCCTTACGCTCGCTTTACTACCTGTATATATTGTTTTTATTGCTTGCAGGAGCCCTCCATTTACTCCGTATTCTTTAAGAACTTCCCAAAGTTTACTTCTATTTACCGTGTCAAATGCTTTTTCTAGGTCAATAAATGCACAGAAAACTTTCTTTTCTACTCTCAAGCTTTTTTCTGTGATCTGTCTTAGGCTAAATATCTGATCTGTACATGATCTTCCTGGCATAAATCCACTTTGGACTTCCCATATTTTTTCTTCTGTGATTTCCATTACCCTACGAATAAGTATTTTTGAGTATATTTTACTTACGGTACTTAGTAGGCTGATACCTCTGTAATTACTGCAGTTGTTTTTATCTCCCTTTCTTTTGTATATTGGTACGATAATCGCTTTTTTCCAATCGTCTGGGACTTTCCCCGTCTCGATACATAAATTTATTAATTCGCACAACCTGTGAGGTATGTACTCGCCACCGTATTTGAGCATTTCAGCACTAATACTGTCTATGCCAGCAGCCTTACCGTTTTTTAAGTTCTTAATTATGTCTCGGACCTCAGTGACACAGACTTTTTCAATTGGGTTTTCTAATGCATTATGTTCTATGTCGCAGTTTTGTTGTCCTATATCTTCACCTCCTAATAGTTCTTTAAAAGAGTCTTTTAAAGCGTCTACTATCCCGTCTATATCATATAGCATTTCACCTTTGCTGTTTCTCATGCTAGCAAACTCTGTACTTTTACTTTCCTTCAACTGTTTATATAGTAGTTTCATTATTCCTCCAAAGCCGTTTTGTATTTTGTTCTCTTCTTCTGTTCTGATATTTTCTTTACTCTCCTTGACTAGTCGTTTCATTTTCCTCTTTTTGTCTTTGTAATCATTTTTGAGTCTATTTCTCTCCTCATCGCTAAGACCTGTCATGTTTAATGTTCTCTTGTGCGCTTTTTTCTTTTCTCGCTGGGCGGCTTGAATTTCATCATTCCACCATGCATCACCAGACTTTCTTCCTACCACTGCCGTACCACACACTTCAATTGCAGTTTTAACAATGATATCCCGTAATAAAGCCCACGCGCCCTCTATATCTTTAATGCCCGTAAGCGCTTCCCAAGTTGCCCTATCTATGCGTTCGCTTAACTTATTTTGAAACTCTATTCGCACTTCCGGTTTCTGTAAATTTTCAATCTTTATTCGAGTTTGTTTCGTTTTTTCTGTTCTCTTTCTTTTCCATCCCCGGCCTAAGTTTATTTTAGAGATTAAAAGATAATGATCAGTATTGCATTCGGATCCCCTCATGACTCTTGTATCTACAACTAGTTCTCTTAGTCTTTCATCCGCAATAACGAAGTCAATTACACTGCGGTTATTTCCTTTACACCAAGTGTACGTGTGGATCATTTTATGTCGAAACCAAGTATTGGTAATAAATAGGCCCTTTTCTAGGCATAAGCTAACTAATTTTTCCCCGTTATAATTTTTTCTTGGATCCCCAAATTTACCTAGTACCCTTTCTGTATCTGTATCCTGACGTTGAACGCCGACCCATCCGTTCATATCTCCTAGCAGAATTATTCTTTCACCTGGATCGCAAGTACTTATTGTGTCATTTAAAGTGTCCCAGAAAGCGTCTTTGACTTCTTGAAATATCAGAATAATTAAAAAATTTCGAATATTTATATAGAGCTATTTAAAAAGTTACATATTAAATTTAAATGGTTAAATTAATAATATCTAAATAATTCATTCATTTAACATGGAAATTGAAGTATGTGCTACGTTTCTTTTTTAATACTAGGCTCACGGCCGGCAGAAAGGCCAAGATCCTCATGACCAAAAAACTAATCTGCGTAGTTATGCCTCTTCTATCTGGATCTCGGGAGTCATATCCTTGCATTCATATAGATATGTCAGACTGTTCTAGAGAGAGTGACTTTCTTCATAACGTTTTTTTTTTTAGAATCGCTGTGTATATGCTAATGAAGGCCTAATTACCTCGAAACTTCATTACAATTGTTAATTATGATTATCGCATATAAATTAGTTTTTTCATCACGAATCCAACTATATAAAAAACATATTTTTTCAATAAAAAAATGCAGATAGCAAATTTCTTCATTAAGGCGGCACTGTTTTGAGAATTTTGATCCTCTTGCTTCCTCATAGAGGAAGCTTTGTAATGGTAACATTTTCGCAAATTTTTAAATTCATTTAATTGAACCTTCCTCAATTTAGAAATGTCTAATACAATGTTCTAAGCAATTGTCCGGATTTATGTGTATGTGTGTGTATGTGTTTGTGTGTGTGTGGATGCGCGGAGGTGAGGACGTCACACTTTTTTGTGAAGTAGATAACTAAAACGGTTGCAGATAAATTGATGGAATTTGGAGGGCTTATTTCCCCCACTAATATCTTGAAACTGACCAACGCATTTCTAAAAATATTTGTTGAATTTTTTTTAGCACTTAATAATATATTAATAATAGGTTTTTTATAGTGAAACATTTTTCATTAACATAATTCAAAGTTGATGCAGGAATATAAAAGATTCCTTGGTTCGAGATGAATCGATTGACCTATAATATTATTATATTCTATTAAAGCGTAGGGAAGTTATGGTAATTTATATATTTTGAAAATCGGTTTTTTATGGTAAAACTTTTTTTATTGACATAATTCAAAGTTGATGCAAGAACAGAAAAGATGTGTTGATTCAAGACGAATTGATCGACCTGTAATATTAATACATTTTATTAAAGAGTAAAGAAGCTATGGTAATGCATAATATTTGAAAATACAGTTTTTTATAGTAAAACTTTTTTCTTCAATATAATTCAAAGTTGATGCAAGAATATAAAAGATTCCTTGGTTCGAGACAAATCGATTGACCTACAATATTGATATATTTAATTGAAGAGTAGGGAAGTTATGGTAATTTATATATTTTTAAAATCGATTTTTATACTAAAAATTATCTCATTCTCATAATTTAAAGTTGATGCGAGAATAGAAAAGTTGTGTTGATTCAAGACTAAGGAAGCTATAGTAGGGAAGTAAGGAAGCTATGGTAATGCATAATATTTGAAAACACGATTTTTTATAGTAAAACTTTTTTAACTAACATAATTTGCAATTGAGGCAAGAACCGAAAAGATTCCTTGATTCGAGAAAAATCGATTGATCTATAATATTAATACACTTCATTGAAGATTGAGGAAGTTATGTTCATTTATAATATTTGAATCATCTGTTTCTAACAAACTTTTTTCATCGACATAATTCAAAGTTGACGTATTAATAGAAAAGATTTTTTGATCATCAATTTTCAAATAGAATAATTCTGACAATTTTTGTAAAAAAATCCTAAAGCTGGGAAAGGGATAGGGTGCGACAGAACTTTTCCCTTCCCTTTTCCAGCTCGAAAAATTATCATTTCGAATACAAAATTTGACTTGTCTGATTTGTCTTTGTATTTAAAAAATTGTTTGTATTATTTTTTAATTTTGTATTTTTTGTAAATTTCTATTTTTAAATTGATCAAAATGAAGACTTTGGTTTGTCTATTATTGAAAAAAATAACTAATGCTTCCTCTATGAGGAAGCAAATACATTTGCTAACGGGAAGCAAAGTGCTCGTGAAATGAGCACCATATAATTATAAATACAAACAAAGTGGAAACACTCGAGATCGAATTCACAGCTATTTTTTTAATTTTTCCAGAAAAGGAAAGGTTATGGATATAAGGAAGAAAAAGGGGCTCTAGAGATATATGTTAAGGCGTTAGTAAGTGAGGGGGAAAATAGGAGAATGGAATCGATGGTATTGGTTATTCATAGCGTCCTGCACTGGTGCACTCCAGAGCACTCCGACCTGCTCCTTCTTACTTCTTCTCACGTTCTTCCTTCTCCCTCCGACCTGCGAAGGGAGCAGGTCGGAGTGCTCTGGAGTGCACCAGTGCAGGATATTTAGTATAAAAGGGATAGAGGAGTATATGGAGAAGGCGATAGTAGTGACATGGTGAAGGGAAAAGGGGTGGGGAGCTGGCATTAGGGAGAGATGAAGTAATGATGAGAGGGATTGAGGTAAGTGAGAGGTGGAGTGGAGAGGTATGAAAGGGATGCAGGGAGAGTAGAAGAAAGGGAGGGGGAGCATCAAAGGTTCAAAGTCATTATACTTATTTGTAAAGAAGAGAGTACATTTATAAGTTAATTTAGAAATGATATAGAAATTTTAAAAAAAATAGGAATTTCGTTTCCTTATCTTCTCTTTTAATTCTCTGCATATTTCAAGCTTCAATAGCAATGCAAAAAATGGAATAAAAATCGAGGGAGAGAAGATAGAGAAAAAGATGCCGACATGAATATACGAAGAGGAAGGACGAACTCCGAGGTCAGCCGTGATTACGCCGAGGTCGGGAACGGATTCACCTGTCGTTCATCGAACTCCTAGAATCTAGATGATCAATCTTCCAAGCCAGTTGGTGTAATCATTGACGATTCATTAAAAGAGCGCAATAACCGCCACATCCTCTACCACCGCAGTTATGTTCTGGCCGTGGGTGTTAACCAAACAGAATCTAAATTACTTTTTGTTCAAACTCATTTATCTACAATAAGAAACTCTTCTGAGTGACGAATTGTTTGTGGAAGTCGATATTTGTAAGTTATTTTGTGAAGCAATCTACAATGACATACTTTTTTCTCCTGGATTTTAAGATTCATGATCAGTCTTGACCAAATTTTCGTGATTTGGTATTAAAATCGACAGTTCCATTGTTTTGAGGGAAGAGAAGAAATAAATAAATAAGAGAAAAGGAATACCCAATACACATGCCCGTTACCTATAACGCGGACGTGCGCCGGTTGCGTGTACACCGTGAATAAGTGGTGTATGATTTGGCGATGATTGATGGGGTCAGAGGTTGAAGTGATCAGCGGCGCTCCGGGCGTCTTGGCTCACCTGACGGACCTGAAAGTCTGGAATACCAGGAGGCCAAGAGACCCCATAATACTGAGATTGCTATAGCGCATATGATGGAATACGCATGTAGTTCGAAGCACGTGGAATCGCTCGCATGCCTGCTATTATTCGATGGATTGACTTCGAATCTCCTCTGTTCTTTGGTACACCTTCAGTCCAGAGAACATATTCTTTAGGTATCGCTTCTAGGTAAACATTAAATTTAGATGTTATGCTATTTCACTCATATCTGTCATATCTTAAGATGGAGACGGAGGGTGCACACTCCGTCATTCCTATAACATTTAATGTTTGATTTTTTAATTATTTAACATAATTATTATATACATTTTTCAACTTCGAATAATCAAACTATTATTTTAATTCTACGTACTTCGTCATCACAAAGGTCCTAATTATTTTGAAAATAAGCATTGTAGTTATATTGAGAATGACTATTTTAATACATTTTTTGAAAAAAATTTCGATTGCATCTATCCGTTTATGGTTCTAAAATACTAGCTAACTATCTGCGACATGTTAAAGATAATCTGATGAGGGAATCGGTCTGATTCTGAAACGTCATTTTTATATACAAAATTCTGAATAAATGGTCTGGAAGAAGTCGATGAAATAAGGTTTTTTTTTCAAAAATTCCTATTTTAAGCAATTTTTTTATCTGATTTTATATGGAAAAATTCGATCTTTTTAAAAATAAATAAAAGCATGAGAATGACCACTAGGTATGGTGTTTTAATATTTGTAGGAATCTGAGATACTGGCCAGTGAAATAAAAAAAATATGTTATGCCGACTTTTTCAACAACCATCTTACAAGAAATACAATTTGTATCAGTGCGATGAAATAATACATAAGTAGGAACCGTCTACGTCAAATTTTGCATTAAGGAGGGTCAATTAACTGAACAAATATGTCAAGATAAGCAGAATGGTACCTGTTATTCAAATTCATATATTTCTCCTGTCTTTTTATAAAATTAAGTTTACAGATAAGGAAACCCCGTCGCTAGAGCGCCCCTCTTTTCCTCGTGCGAGAATAAATCCAAGATTTCAATTGTTTCGAGAGTTAGGTCATTTCCGTAATAAATCTTTTTACTGATTATATTAGTATAAAACTTATTCCCTGTTTTTGGATTTTTTTTTTAATGTTCGCATGCGACGTGACATCATCCTCATTATGTTGTATCTGACGTGGGCGGTCGATCATCATTATTTCTACATGGTGACAAGGGAAGACCAGCATTGTTTTATGTTGTATTGTGTTTTCCCTTTCGTTGTTTATATGATTCTGTAGAAGGAAAGTTAATCATACATTATTTTAAACATGAAAAAATATTCGAATAAAAACTAACAAGTAGATTAATATACACTATAGTATATAAATTATGACATTCTTTTACTGCACCCCAAACATTTCATATTGGGTCCAAAAAAATTATATGTTAATAATGAAAAACAGGTAATTTTATATTCAAATAACGTAAAGTTGGTATTGAGAAATTAAAATAAAATAATTGAAAATTAAAAATGAAGACCTTAAGTTTAAAATTTTTAATGAGAAATATTTTTGAATTGCGCCTTATAAACTGAACAATTTCATAATTTAAATGTTAACAATTAAATTCAACACTGAAAAACATTAGAATGAAACTTTTTTTATATTGTATTACATCACTTGATATCAAATTTGTGACATGTCAAGTGATGAGATAGATGTTTTTTCTTAAAATTTGCAGCGGCCACCTTGATAATCTTACAAAATTCTTGGAAATCTCATTAAATTCCTCAGTATTTTTTAAAATACAGTCTTATATTCTTCAAAAAACATTTGGAAGCTCTAAAATTCCTTAAATTTTGTGAAATCTTGTACGACGCCTTGAAATGTTTATTATATTTTAAAATTCATATTGAAATGAAATTTCATATACTCCTCAAAGTTCTCTAGAAATTCTTTAAAATTCCCTCAAATCCCTTGAAGTCATTGAAATCCTTTGATATCTTTGTTACCCTTTTAAAATCCCTGAAAATTTTCAGAAAATTTGTAACTTCTGGGAATCTTGTAAAATATCCTGAAATATTTCAAATTCCATAAAATTCATTGAAATTTTGTAGATCCTTGAAGTCCTTGGAGATCCTATAAATTGACAATTTCTTGAAATACTTTGAAATCACATAAATTATCTTTAAATTTGTAATATCCCTTAAAATTTCTTCAAAACTTTTAAAAACTTTGAAATCTTTTGAAATGTTTCAAACTTGAAAGACTTTTGAAATTTAGATTTTTGAGTAGGCGGATATGTTATTATAGCCAACTGGCAAAGAAGTTGAAACATTTGTTTTAAGGCAAAGTGAAAAAATATTTGTATTGGCGAGAAATTCGCGTCAATAGTAGCATTAGTGTATATTTTTTTAAATGGGAGTATCTAGTGCTACACGTACCAAAAAAAAATTGTAATATTTTTATCTCAAAATCCAAATTTCTACATTTCTTTATGTAATTCATTTATGTAATTGCACCCCCTTGCGTTCTGCGTCCAGTGCATTATTAACATTATTTACATTACTTGCATATCTTAACATAGGAACTCCACTGCTCGACGCTAAATCACCATTTTGAGTTTGTTCTTCCTGATGATGACCTGATTGTGTAAGAAAAATATAGACATTAATTAATTGGAAGATCACAAAAAATCATTCACATAGAACCAATAAATTGTACTAAATGGTAGCCTAATAAATGAATTATCATTTTAAAGATTAAAGTGATGATCATTATGATGATGATGGTGATTATTATTATGATCATCATTATCAAGCCTGAAACCAATATGCCAAATAATTTTTTATTGTGCGAGCAAAAAAACTAACATGTACGTAAAGTGCAGTTGTAATTATTTAAAACGCCTCGTTCTTCGAGATTACAATGTTTAGAGTTTAAATTTAAAAAATTTGCTCTTTTCTGTGCTGGGATATCCCAAGATTTTTAATTTGTATTTTAATTTCAACATTTCAAAAAAATAAAACATTCCAAAAATATGAGCAGGGTCGGTTAGTATTAACACGCATCTCTAGACGCTTTACTTCCAGTAAAAACTATGTTGTAGATCACTCCGGGGGTGAATCCACAAGATGGTATTTTTATTGGAGACGGGGGGGGGGGTTATAATGGAGGCTATAATCCCCCTTCACTTAATAATCTAAGAAGTATCATTTAAATTTTGGGCGGTGGGGGGGGGGGGGTCACGCTTCCGTGCCGCCTCTGAATCAGCTCATAAGACTCCATAATTGGGAAAAAACTATACGGTTTAGGCAGAGTTCTCTAATATGGGATTTATGTAAGCTGTATTTTATTTTTTAAATTGCCGGCTTGAACTGGATGTGTTTTATATATCGTCCCTCCTCGGACTGTTGCAATAAAATGTCCAGAACGGTACAGTAAATCATTATCCTCAAGAGGGAATGGTAGTTGTTGACCTAATTCTGTAAGAAAAATATTGTTACTAAATATTTAAAATATATTTAACAAAAATCGCTGAATACAAAATTGTACTTAATTGTGAGTCTACTAATAATTGTCAAATAAATGAAACTTGAATTTTTGTCTGAATCCCAACAATTTTCTCTTGTTCCGATAAAAATTATGTAGGTATACTTGAAATTTAAACAAGGTTAGTTAATATTTATAGGTGCCTATATACACCTCACCACAAGTAAACACTTTTCTGTAAAGCCCGCTACGTTTTCATTCCGAAAAATATTTCGATGGGGAATTTAAAGGTTACATTTCTGCTCCAGTCCGTCTGGATTTAATAAATGAAATGACTCATCTGCTTGCACTACCCAAAAACGGTTATGAAGATACAGTATTTGACGCACTAAATATCGTCTTGCCATTGGCGGAGGCATTGACTCTGTAAAAAAAATGGGATTTTTATTAAAGATTGTTTTCAAAGAAACACCAAAATTTGCTATCACACAACTTTTAAGTCTTGCAAAAGTTCAAAAAAATGTATTAAGAAGAAAATTAGAAACACAATATTAAAAAGTCAATCTGTGCAAAAATTTATTTTTAAAACAAAAAGGCTAAGAAACATTGTGAATCCAAAAATCAGTTGCTTTGAAAAAACACATTCAAAAAGTTCAATATATGCAAAAAGAATATGTTTCCAAACAACTTTGTAATCGGCTCATTAGAGAGAAAATTCTATGACTCAACTCTTCATTGAGCTTCACCGGGTATAACAAATTTTTGGTGTTGTATAAAGTATCCTTGATATTTCAGAAATCTTTAATAAAATTTTCAGAAAAAATCTAAAAAATTACAAAAATGCAAACGCGACTTATAGATGGAAACACTTGAATTGATTAATTTATTGAGTACTATGGCACTGGGTTAATTGCTTTTTCAAAATTGGGAAAATATTTTAAAGTTCAGGTTCTAAAGAATTTCTCCAACATGTGGTTTTCACGATCGTTGACTGTCTCGTGTATAGGAAGGACACTGTACTTGAGTTCTTGGAAAATGCGTACAACCAAAAATCTGTAAATTTCAAAGGGAGTTTTCGTTCGTCTATTTCTTTTTTTTTTAATGAATTCAGTACTCAGGGTGACTCGGTACGGTTCAGTCGCTCTAGACGAAATCTTGAAGAATCAAAATAAAATTTTTTTTTTTTTTTTTAAGAAAAAGTCTGCAAAATAAAAAAATTACCAAAAATTCAGTTAGATTGTAAAGTGAAGTTAAAGTGTAACTTTAAAATTGCACTAAATGAACAAATAAATAAATTTGAATAAATTTCTCTGAATTTTCAAAAAAAAATTCCATTTAATTTGACGAATTTGAATTTCGGAATATAGATTAATTCAAAATCAATCAATTTTTTTTTCAAATTTTATGAAAAATATCTTTGGAAAATTTTTATTATCTATTAACATTTGTATGGTGATTATGACAATCAAAATTGGTGTTGTGCTGATGGATTTCACATAAGATTTATAACGGAATAAATTTTTCTATTTCACAATGAAATATAGAAAATAACAGCAGAAGGATAAGTCTTTTTTCTACTTTATGGTTTTTACTTGATGTGAAACTAAAGTTTCTGAGACATTTTTAACATATCATAGATTTCGCGGAAATTGACAGATTGTGGGGCAAATAAAAAGTTAATTCATGGAGATGTTATACATAAAGAGAGAAGGCAATAATGAAATCAATTTAAATATAGACATTTCGAGATATAACAAAGCCTTCGATAATTATATTGAATTTTTATAGGAAGCATTGGAAATTATTGTATTTTGATTTTCTGTTCATTGGAAATTAAAACAAGTATTAAAGTGCATGAAAGATTTCCGAAATATTAAGGATTGACACTTAAACCGAAAATTAAAGTATAAAAATCCATCCATAAATAAAAAATGAAAAATAATGTAAATAACAGTACGATAAGAAACTTCAGTCTCATATATACATACATTACTAATATAAGGCATATGATAGAAATAATTATAATAAATTTAAATTAAAAATTCAAAGATTTTTTCGGGTTTCAATCGTGTGCGAAACTATGAATGTTGCCGACGTTTCGTGAACATTCATAGTTTCGCACACGATTGAAACCCGAAAAA
>CAKNYM010052806.1:219483-255348 GCA_932195095.1 Andricus curvator
CCCACCTAGGTGGGTGCATTTGAGAATGTCCACACCTAGGTCGGTGCACTTAAAAGCGCTCTCACCTAGTTCGGGGCATTTAGCAATGCCCACTCCTAGGTGCGTGCGGTTTAAACGCCCATTGGGCGTTTTCGGGTTCGGAGCCTAACATAGACACACCCATATTTTTACCGTAATTTCGGTACACGTAGGCACTTCCTTTTAACAAAGCAGTTCAACTCTCAACAAAGTAGTTAAATTTTTAACCAAAATAGATGAATTTTCAACGAAAAATATAATAGTTGATATTTCAACAAAAAATAATTTTAATTTTCAATAAAAATGATTGAATTAAACGAAAAAAGACTAATTTTTTACAAAAAAAGGTCATTTTCTATCAAATAGTTCAATTTTCTACCAAATTGTTCAATTTTCAAGCCAAGAAATCCAATTTTCTACAAAACAGTTGAATTTTCAACCCAAAAAAAATATTTTTTAATGAAAAAGTTAATTTTGAGGAAGTTTTTACGCGTACCGAAAAAATCCAGCTATATATATCGAAATTTCGGTACAAATAGCCCATTTTTCAGCTCCCCTTATTTGTACCGAAAAAATCCAGCTATTTTTACCGAAATTTTGGTACACGTAAGCACGTCCTAATTTTTAACCAAATAGTTGAATTTTGTACCAAAATATTCAAATTTTCAAACATATAGTTTGATTGTGTAATTATTTGATGAGTAAAAATCTATTTTTTCTTCGACCGAAAATGTTTATGAATTTTAAATAGTAGATTTTTTATGTCTTACGGCTCACATAAATCAAAAATAAAATTTGAGCCGAAAAAAAAAGTTGCCAACACAGAATTTATTTCAATTAAAACTTTATTCTCAATCCTTGACGTACGTTTCGATACAATGCGTACCTTTTTCATAAGGTTTTTAAACCTGAGATAAAGTAGTTTGAGTTAATCAAACAATTAGAATAATTTCGAAGAGTAAACACAAAACATCGAAAAGAACATAAATCCAGTGTCAATTTGGAATTTTCAAGTCAAATTTGAGTCAATCCGAAAAATTGACACCGGATTTATGTACGTACGTAAAGGATTGAGAATGGAGTTTTAATTAAAATAAATTCTGAGTTGGAAAATGTTTTTTTTTTGCTCAAATTTTATTTTTAATTTATGTGGACCGTAAGACATAAACAATCTACTCTTTAAAATTCATACAGTTTGATTGTTAATGACATAGTTCAATTGACAAAAATAGTGTAAATTTTCTACAAAAATAGTTGAATTTTCAACGCAAAAAGACGAATTCTCAACAAAACAGTTGAAGTCTCAGTCAAAAATGATGACGTCTTAACAATGTTGTTGAATTTTCAACCAAATAAATAAATTTTCAACCAAATAATAATTGTTTTCAACCAAAATATAATAATTTCTAACCAAAATATAATGGTAGATTATTAAACATAAAAAGATAAATTGTGAACAACAAGATTAATGTTCAGCCGAAGAAGGTGACTTTTTGACCAAAAAAGATGACTTTTGAACAAAACAGTTGATTTAAAAAGAAAATAATCACTTGTTCTACCGAATGTAGTAGAAATTCAAACCAAAAGAGATGAATTCAGTATCAAAAATATAATAGTATACTTTTCCAGAAAAAAAAGCTTTTAACCATAAATAGTTGGATTTTCTTATTGGCTTCTATTAATTCAGTTCGTATTTTATCAAAACAAAAAGCAACGAAAAAAAGGATGAATTTTCTTGAAAACAAGGTAAAAACAGGAGTTTTTTTTTAAAGGGTGAAAATGAGGGAATAGGGAAAAAGTTTGAAGTCTGCTTTTGACTCACTATGAACGCCGAACAACTGTGGGCACCTTTTTCCATAGGGGGTGACAGGTGTTGGCGTTATATACGAAGGCAGTTCAATAAGTCAGTGACTTTTTGAATAAAAGATTTTTTTCGGCAAATGAGCGTTTTATTTCTCAACATAATCTCTTTTTAGCTCGATACATTTAGTCCAGCGTCTTTCCAATTTTTTTATTTCTTCCAAATAATAGGTTTTCTCAAGGCCCTCAAAATAGGCGTTTGTTTTGGTGATGACCTCTTCATTCGACCCAAATCTCTTACCGCCCAGCCATTTCTTCAGGTTTGGAAACAGGAAATAGTCGCAGGGGGCTAAATCTGGAGAATATGCTGGATGAGGTAGCAGTTTGTAGCCCAATTGATGGAATTTTTCCAGCGTGACTACACACGTGTGCACCCGTGCATTGTCCTGATGGAACAGCACTTTTTTCTTCGACAAATGCGGTCGTTTTTGCTTCAAATCAATATCGAATCTGTCCAAAAGCTCTGAATAATATTCGCCGTTGATCGTTTTACCCTTCTGAAGGTAATCGATGTGAATGATACCGCGTGCATACCAAAAAACGGTGGCCTTGTTGGCCGACAGACCCATCTTGGCCTTCATTGGTGCACGTTCACCCGGAGAAACCTACTGTTTTGATTGTTCTTTGGTCTCTGGTGTGTTGTGATGGATCCATGTTTCGTCCAGGGTTACAAAACGGTGCAATAACTCGTTCGGATTGCGGCTGAACATCGCCAAACACTCCTTCGAAGTGGTCACACGGTTGCGCCTATGGTCAAGTGTGAGCAATCGCGGCACCCATCTCGCGGATAGTTTTTTCAGGTCCAAATATACATGTAAAATGTGATGTACCCATCCAGTTGGGATTCCTACAGCCTCAGCCACCTCACGCACTTTCGTTCTCCTATCGTCCAATATCATTCCATGAAGTTTATCGACGATTTCTGGCGTGATGACCTCTTTTGGGCGACCTGAACGTTCGGCGTAACTTGTGCTGGTACGACCACAACGGAACTCAGTAAAACACTTTTTAACCATTGAAACTGATGGTGCGGAGTTCCCATAGTATTTAGCAAGCCTTTCATTGGGTTCAGTGATGGTTTTTTTACGCAAAAAATAATGCTTAATCAGCACACGAAATTCTCTTTTTTCCATTTTCGTTAAAATTCACGAGGTTCTCTGACTTCAATGGCTATCAAACACAAACTAAATGACTTAGCTTGTTCAAAATTTAACAGTAGTCTATTCATAGATGGCGGTGACGGGAGCAGTGTTTGATTTAAAGTTACTGCGGGGGAAATTCAAAAAGTCACTGACTTATCAAACAGCCCTCGTATTAGGATGGAGGGAAGGGAAGCTATTAGGGGTGATGTGATGACATTGGTGTGAACTTCATAAAATAAGTGGACGTGGTGGGTAGAAGGTTGTGACAGTATTTTGCAAAAGAGAGAAGAGAGGAAATACAGGAAAGAAAGAAGAGAGGGTTAGGGGAGTGGGGGTGTAGGGTTATTTAGTAAGGGAGGGGATGATGACGAAAAAGACAACGCGTGTGAGAGGGAATGCCATGGGAAGGTGTATTGATGAGGGTGGAAGGACGAGAGAAGATGTAACATGGTACATGTTGCACCTCACATAACCCCCCCCCCCCCCCTTTCCACCCAGAAGACTGACTTAGGGTAGTAGCTGTGAGGTAGCACGTGATCGCATGACTGCATATAACTCATCACCGGCTCCGTGGTTAGCGTAGTGGCAACGCATCGGGCTTCGAACCGCGGCCAAGGGTTCGATTCCCCGGGCCGGAATCAATTTTTACTGACGCTCACTCGTTGCGCTTCTAACACTAAACAGTCTCCCTTCCTCTTTCTTCCTCTATGTAGCTTTCCCGGTTTTACTATAAATCTCTTTTAGCCTTAGGGACCGTACTTAAATTACTTAAAAGCTCAAGGGGGAGGGAGGTGTCAAGAGATTTTGTTACGATTTGTTACGGAAGGGGGGGGTCCTTCATTCATGTACGTAATTTTCGGAAATTCACAAATGAAACAAGTAACTCGCAGAAATTGTACAGAAATTTAATATGAATTTAACTTTACGCGCCAAAGAAAACTGGTGAGTGAAAAAAGGAACCTAGCCAACAACAATTTTTTTTAAAGTCAGGGAGAAGTCAGGGATTTAGAAAAAAAATCTTGTAAAAGTCAGGGAATTTATATATCTTTAAATAACTGTCAAGCAGAATAAATTTGAAATTTTTCCATTTTTATTTGAAACTGTTTTATTCTGCTTATAAAAGATTCTAGGTTCAAAATGTGGTTCAAAATTTGTCAGGGAAAAATTAGAGAATTTTGAAAATTAAGTTTTGCGGTAACCCTGATATAACATTCTTGTTAGTAATTTATTTGCTTTATATTTATATTCATTTTTTTGCAGTTGCTCCCTCCTGAAAATTATCTTTTTAGTTGTAAATTTTATTATTTGTTTGAAAATTCAACAGTTTTGTTAAAAAGTCAATCTTTTTGCTTGAAAATTACACTACTTCGTAGAAAATTTACCTTTTGAGAAAAATTCATATTTTGGTGTTGAAAAATCAATTTAAATATTTTTTGGATGAAAATTCAACTATATCTTCTAATATTTGTCTTTCTTATTTAAAAAATCATCTGTTTTAGTAGAAAATTAATCTTTCTTGGATCAAAATGCAACTGTTTGATTGAATATTAAATAATTTTTTTAAATTGTCATCCTTTTTGTATGAAAATTCAACTGTTATTATCGAAAATTCGTCTTTTTGGGTTGAAAATTCAAGTACCAAAAAAAAAAAAAAAAAAAAAATGTTTTTTGGATAAAATTCCAACTACTATTTTGAAAATTCGTCTTTTTGCTTTAAAAATTCATCTGCTTTAGTAGAAATTCCATCTTTCTTGGATAAGAATGCAACTGTTTGGTTGAAAACTCAATAAATTTGTTAAAAAGTCATCCTGTTTGGTCCAAAAATCTACTGTTTTGATGAAAATTCAACTATTTCGTAGAGAATTTACCTTTTGAGAAAAATTCAAATTTTGTGTTAGAAAATCAACTGAAATCTTTTTAGGATGGAAATTCGACTATTTTTTGTTGTTGAAAATTTATCTTTTTCATTAAAAAATTCATCTTTTTGAGTAGAAAATTCATCTTTCATTGATAAAAATGCAACTGTTTGGTTGAAAATTCAATAAATTTGTTAAAAAGTCATACTTTTTGGCCAAAAAATCTACTTTTTTCTTGAAAATTCAACTACTTGGTAGAAAATTTACCTCTTGAGAAAAATTCACATTTTGTGTTGAAAAATCAATTTAAATATTTTTTGGATGAAAATTCAACTACATCTACTAATATTTATCTTTCTTATTTAAAAAATCATCTGTTTTAGTAGAAAATTAATCTTTCTTGGATGAAAATGCAACTGTTTGTTTGAAAATTAAATAGTTTTTTTTAAATTGTCATCCTTTTTGTATGAAAATTCAACTGTTATTATTGAAAATTCGTCTTTTTGGGTTTAAAATTCAAGTATAATTGTAGAAAATGTACTTCTTATTTAAACCATTTGGTTTGAAAAGTTTGTTTGAATCACTTTGTTAAGAAATCATTTTTTTGTTGAAGATTCATATTTTTTGATGAAAATTCATCTCTTTGGTTACAGTTTGACTATTTAGTTGAAAACTGATCTTTTTTAATTGAAAATTTAACTGCGTGGGTAAAAGTTGAACTATTCTGTTGAATTTTTTTTTTATGAATCTTTATCTCTTTGCTTGAAAATTTAACTATTTTGTTGAAAATTAATTTTTTTGCAGAATATTCATATTTTTCTGGTTGAAAATTCAATTTTTGTACAGAAAATACGTCTTTTGGCTTTAAGGTTCAACAATTTAGGTGAACTTTTTTTTCTTTCATTACTGAAAAATCTTTATTTGTTGAAAATTCGTCCTTTTGATTTTAAAATTCATTTTTTTTAAATGAAATTTATCCTTCTTGGTTGAAATATCAACTATTACACTTTTTTGTTGCAAATTCATCTTTTAAGGTTGAAAATTCAACTATTCCGTTGAAAATTTAACTGTTTTGTAGAGAATTTAATTATTTTGTAGAAAATTTAAGTTTTTTCTCAAGAAGTCATCTTTTATCGTAGAAAAGTCACTTTTTTGTTTAAAATAAATAAATTTGGAAATTTTTAATTTGCATATGAATGTTAATGGTATTTGAATGTTGATGGTCAAGATAAAAAAATTGGTCGAGGAAAAATCATAGAATTTTGAAAATGAAGTTTTCACCCTGCAAAGCATGGATTATCTTAAATACAACAAATTTCTACTAGTTTGAAGTCCCATATCTTATTATTTCTGTAGATAGAGGAAAGATGGGAAATCCTCAATAATGTTTCAACGTCTGGGATAATCTATATAGAAGAAATTAAACAACACTTCCAGTCCAATTATTATTTAATAAAATTTGACGTTTCGTCACCAGTCATGGTGACCTCATCAGAAATCCGTGGTTAAATCATTAAGTAGAGCGGTCAGATTTAGTTATACATTAAATATTTATTTCCAAAGAAAGAAAAAGGAGAATTTACTCCAAAAAACAGAGCAACTTCGGTCAGACATCGTAGTACTTATATGCGTAAAGTTTTCGTAAATAAAAAATGATCAATTATATAGAATAATTGAAGTTAGCATTTCTTCAAAAAAATCCATTTTTTGGTACTCAATCTGATCAGATAGTAGCATACTGCTTGAAATTTATTTTTTCATAGTGATAAAAGTTTTATAATTAGATTTAAGATCCATGTTTAAAAAAAAATAAAATTAAAGAAGGGAGCAATGGTACAGAGCACCATGCAGGTCCGGAGTACTGTACCATTGCTCCCTTCTTTAATTTTATTTTTTTTTAAACATGGATCTTAAATCTAATTATAAAACTTTTATCACTATGAAAAAATAAATTTCAAGCAGTATGCTACTATCTAATCAGATTGAGTACCAAAAAATGGATTTTTTCGAAGAAATGCTAACTTCAATTATTCTATATAATTGATCATTTTTTATTTACGAAAACTTTACGCTCTACTTAATGATTTAACCACGGATTTCTGATGAGGTCACCATGACTGGTGACGAAACGTCAAATTTTATTAAATAATAATTGGTCTGGAAGTGTTGTTTAATTTCTTCTATATAATTATTTCTGGAAACCATAAATTACGTACAGCAAGAGGTGGGGGGGGGGGGGTAGAAAAATATTTTTACGGTTCATTACAGGAGGGAGGGTTTTTTTTGTGAAGAGGGTCGATTATCCGTTACGTAATTTAAGTACGGCCCCTTATAAAGGAGCAGTTGGATAACGAACATTTCCTTTTATTTACTTGGTCCATTTCGTTCTTATTTGAGTGCAGTTATCGCTGAAACGGGTACTGTAAGTGAGAAGCTAGCAGCGAGCACCTACGCATCTCCTTGCTGTTCTTCCAAGAAGCTTGCCTATGCGCGACAAATTGCGGTGCGCGGTGAGCCAAAGTCGCGCCATTAGTCAGGCTCCTGACTAATTCGCGCAATTAAGATTTTATACTGTAACGTGGTCGAGGCGAAATAACCAGGAGTGGCTAGGTCTGACCCTGAAGACCCTGACGCCAGGAAGAAAAGAAAACTTTCTTGTGGCGGGTTACACATGGGTTCCACCCTTGAAAAGTCTCCCGCAGACGGTAACCTAAGCAATTAGGCGAGGCGAGTCATGAGCTTCTCGCATATCTAATTATTATCAATCAGTCGATTGCCAGCACTTAAATGAAATTCCGCGAGACTGGAATAATTATTCGTGTCGAATTAATCGACCCGTAAATATGTTTGCGATAATTTTGCCAAGCAATTAAAGGGCTTTCTCACTGACGGCGCCATTAAATGCTTCTTAGCATTTTATCACAGCTGTAAAATGTTTCGATATTTAATTTTTATTATTTATTACTCAAATTCCACATTTTATTTTACAGGATTTTTATTTTTTGCTTATTTAATTCCACTAGGAATAACATGAAAGTAAAAGTCTTTATATTATTAAAGCCCTTTCAGGAAGGCGACTTTTATCGCCGGAAACATTTTCCGGTCGTTGAAACTAAAAAATTCAAACTGTTGAAGCTGAAGATTTTTTCATTTGAAGTTATCAAAACTAAACTGCAAATCAAAGCAACACAAATTGAACTCAGCGGAATTTTCAATCTTCCAAATTAAAGCTTCAAAGAATTTTCACTGAAAAAACTTTCATTTGAATCGTTTATGAAACATTCCAAATGATAAGATATCAATTTCACAAACTTTAATTTTACAAAACTAAATGTCGTGTCTTTTGCCTTCGGAAAACATTCCCCTTTTTTAACATTTTTTCTCGGTCATTTAAATAAAAATAGTTTTTGGTAACTATAGACTTCTCGGTCCAAAATGCTCTGAAACCAGGAGAAATAGGATGACTTTTAACGAAAATAGGAGAATAAATTATTTTTAATAAAATTAATATATAGATGCCATATTGAATTCAGTATGAAACGAAATATATTGCATTGTCAGCAAAGTGGTTGAAATTTCACCCCAAAGACGAATTTTTTACAAAAGAGTTGAGTTTTGAAGTTAAGAAGTTGAACGGTTTAGAATATATTAAACCTTTTAATAATATAGTTTAATTTCTAACCAAGTAGTTGAATATTCAACCTAATGGTCGAATTTTCAAATAAAAAAGATTCAACTTCAACCAAGAAGAGTTGCATTTTCGACGAAATTGTTTAATTTTCATGCCAAAAAGGCGAATTTTCTAGAAGAAAGTTGAATGATTGAATTGAAAAGTTAAATTTTCAACAAAAAATATAATTTTCAATCAATCAATTGCATTTACAACCAAGTGGTTAAACTTTCAATAAAAAGAGATGAATTTTCAATAAAATAGTGAACTTTTCAACTGAATAGTTCCACTTTCGAGCTAAAAAGACAAGTTTTCTAAAATACAGTTGAATATTCAACAAAAAAGTTTATTTTCAACAAAGAAATATGAATTTTCAACCAAAAAGGATGACTTTTCTATTATAAAAGATGAATTTTCTATCCAAACAGACAATTTTCTACCATGAATTTTTAACCAAAAATAGTTGCAGTTTCTTATTGATTTCGAATTATTCAGTTTCAATATAACCGATAAAACGAGAAAGGAAGTTTTATTATGCGCTGCTGTTGAAGTTAAAAATTACCATTATTTAATCATCTTTAAGGGTTTTTATTAAAAATTAAACATAATTCCCGGTTGATGTAAAAATTCCTGGTCACTTACAAAAATTTTTCCTTTCTTGAAAAATTTCCGGTCATTTCCCGATTTTCTCAGTTTCCTGGTCCAGTGGTACCCCTGCCTTTTACTCTTCTGGTATGTTTATTGTTATTTTGCATAAAAAACCCAACCCTTAAGAAAGAAAGTATTTTTTTATTGAAACGGTACTTAGAGGGCCGACGAACTATGCAAGTATGCATGGATCGAAGTGGGCATGAAAATAATATTAATTTTTTCATTCCAAACCTTTGGTACTGCACCAGAATACGATCAGAGCGGAATAAAATCAAAATTTTAATATTTTCGCTGCAATATACCAAGATTCAGGTAATCAAGTAAAAGATTTAATAATGGGCACGTGTTCTGTTCATTATCCAAGGATAATGACCTTCGAAATACCACCCGTAAGTAAGAAACACGGTTCTAAACTTTTGAAGATGTGCATGTTTATTTGACATCACTATCTGGTTGGTCGCAGTGCGACGCCCACTCGCCACCATTCGCAATATACAGGAATGTATAAATTTAAAAAATAGAGTTGTTCAACTAATTATATTGTTAAAAATTCAGAGTTTTAGAGCTATGTTGCAATTATATTAACATCATACTGCACAAATGTGCGTTGCCTGGGACTAAAAGACTGCAAAGGACCGCAATTAGAATATTAATACAAATAATAACATATAACAATACATTTTCTATCTTTTTTTTATTTTGTCACTCACATGTACATACATAATGGTCAGGGTTTCGTAGCCCTGAGCAGAACCCCTTAAAGTTTCGGTCAGGTCTCCGTCCGTCCGCTCTTCGTACTTTTTCCCCGTAAGGGTAGCGAAGAAAGGGGTTAGGAAGTGAGGGGAAGTAGAAGTGGGGGATCAAGGGTAAGTAGGTGAGAGCGAGGGGGTGAGGAAAGTATGGGAGGGAGTGGGGAATCTGAGCAAGTAAGCGGGGGAGAGGGGTTAGGGAAGTACAGAGGGAGAGGGAGAGAAAGTTGTTGAAGTAAATGAGGAGTGGGAAAGTAGGGGAGGGGGTAGAAACAACTTAAAACAACTTAACTGACAACATAGGCTACAAAAACTTTTTTTTCTACTATCTGCAGCCGTTTGGATGATCAGTCCATATAATCGCGTGTCCACACGCATCTTCGACTTCAAACCTGATCCCGCTCGACAGTAGTTAAGTGCCCTCGGACTAACATTCAATAAAAAATAAATAATATAATTTTAATCGCAATGGCGCGTACATTAATCTGCTTATCTGCCGGTCCGTCGTACCGATCCCGATCATTCTGAATCTGAATGATATCTGGGTCATTTCTTCACTATTTACCTAAAGGCATCTTCTCTTCCACCTTAGCACGAGCCCAAGCAATAGCTTCAACTGAAAATTTCTTAGCCAAAGCACCTTGTACAGGGCTTCCTAAAGAAATAGATTCTTTAGATTTAACCACAGCAACCAGTAGTTCCGTATTAAAGAAACAATCGTCTGCAGTAGGAGTAATAACCCTCTGATCCGATAAAATGCCAAACCCTGGACGCGCAAGGATAGAATGCATTACGACGAAATGATGATGTACTGCAAAGCCAAAAAAGGGAGTAGGCCGACCATTTTGTGTAATCGCGACTTCGGTGGGATTGTCAAAATGCAATTCACCTCCGGATGATGATTGACCTGACTGCAAAATTCTTCCTGGAGTATTCATTCGATTTTGACGTCCACGAGGAACTGATGATAATTCTGAAAGAATGATACAAGTTCATTTATTAGTATCATTTGAAGAGTAGGAAAAAGATCTTGAACCTCTATGCGCGACACCTAATATCGTGACACCTTTGTGTAACAAAATTTCGGAAATGGAAATCTATTAACTTCAATAGGCCATTATATTTTCTCATATTAAATTGCATAATATACGATATGTTAGTCAATACAGAAGGGTTATTCCATTTTATTTTGCCGAAGTAGGTCACGAACTAATTTTTTTAAAGTATGATACTTAACTATAATAAAAATCCATGTTTTTTGAACTTATTTATCACATAAATTTATGAAGCTACGTTATTTTTATTTAGACTTAATTGATTGATAATATGCCAGGCAGTCAACATGCTTAGGTCACGGAATAATTAGCCACTCAGATATGTTGTTTTTTAAAGGGAATACGACGACACGTATCTTACCAATTTTCCGACAATTTTCTGTTAAAAAAGTTATGATCAAAAATTTTAACCATGTTTTGGAAATTTGCGTTTTCAATTTTTTAAATTTAATTCCACATAAAATATATTACTAATTTTGGCCTATCTTCAACTAAGAACATTAGGTTTATACTAAAAAACGAATTTCCAACGAAATATATGAATTTTCATCCAAATAGTTGAATTCTCAACTAAAATCGATATGTTTAAAAAAAAGCATGAATTGGTTAAATTTTTAATTTGGAAAATTAGTTTTCTTGAAAGAAAAACGAATTTTTAAATAGCTGAATTTAATTAAAAAGGCGAGTTTCTAACAAATTAGATCAATCCTCAACCAAACAGATAAATTTTTAACCAAGAAAATTAATGTTCTACACAAAAAGACGAATTTTCTACCAAATAGTTGCATTTTTAATTGAAAAAGATTTTAAAATTTAATTTTTAACGGAAAAAACAACAAATTTTCCAGTAGTTCAACTTAAACAAAAAAAGACAAATTTTTAACAAAATAATTGAATCCTCAACCAAAAGGATGAATTTTTAACAACTCGGATTAATTTTCTAACCAAAAAGAAGAATTTTATACCTATTTTATAATTAAAGAATTAAATTTTCAGATGAAAAAATAATTTCAACCAAAAAAAGAACGATTTTTCAACACAATAGTTAAATATTCGACCAAAGAGGTGATTCTTAGAAAAAAGTACATCTTGAACATAGTTCAACTTTCAACAAAGTAGTTCAATTTTCAAGCAAAAAAGGTAATTTTTTTACCAAATTGTTAAATTTTCAACAAAAAAGATAAAATTTTCACCAACAAGATTAGTATTCTACAAAATGAAACGAATTTTCAAGAAATAATATGAATTTTCAACTCAATTGTTGAATTTTGAAACCAAGAAGACGAATTTTCTAGAAAAGAGTGGATTTTCAACCAAATAGTTTAATTTTCCATTAGATTGTTGCATTTTCCAGCAACAAATACAAATTTTCTACAAAACGGGGGTTTTCTGCCAAAAAGGATTTTAATTTGAAATAAAAGATAGTTGCCTTCAACCAAAAAATATAATTTTTAACAAAATAGTTGAATCCTCAACCAAAAAAGATTAGTTTTCAATCAAGCAGTTGCATTTTGCACTAAAAAGGATGAACTTTTGACCAAGAAGATCAACTTTTACCAAAAAATAACAATTTTTAACCAAATAGTTAAATTTTTGTTAAAAAAGATAAAATTCTCACCAACAAGATTAGTTTTCTACAAAATAGAATAAATTTTTTTACAAAATATATGAATTTTCAACCAAATTGTTAAAATTTGAAAGTAAAAAGACGAATTTTCTACAAATTAATTAATTTGCAACCAAATAGTTTAGTTTTCTACCAAAAGTTGAATATTCAAGTAAAAAATACACATTTTTTACAAAATAGTTTTTCCTACGGGAAAGGATTTCAATTGGAAATAGAAGAAAGTTGAATCTTTAACCAAAACAGATTAATTTTCAATCAATCTGTTGCATTTTTAGCCAAAAAGAATGCATTTTTAACCAAGAAGATTAGTTTGTGACAAAAAAAAACGAACTTTCAAGCTGTCGAATTTAACCAAAAAGATGAATTTCCAGAAAAATAATTGAATCCTGAACCAAAATGACAATTTTTCTACCAATCAGATTAATTTTCTACCCGAAAAGACTAATTTTATACTAAAATAGTTTAATTTTAAACTTTTTAAGAATACATTTTCAACCAAAAATCGAAAAGTTAAATTTTGAGATAAAAAAATAATCTTTAACAAAAAAAAGGAAATTTGACTATTATAGTCAAATTTTTGACCAAAGAGGTGAATGTTAAAAAAATTATCTTTTAACCAAGTTCAACTTTCAACCAAATGTTTGAATTTTCAACCAGAAAAGATCAATTTTTAACTAAATAATTAAATTTTCAACCAAAAAGATAAAATTTTCAACGAAACGTATTAATTTTCAACCAAATTGTTGAATTTTGAAATGAGAAAGACAAATTTTCGACAAAAGAGTTAATTGTCAGCCGAATAGTTCAATTTCTACAAAATTGTTGAATTTTCCAGTAAAAAATACAAATGTTCTACAAAACGGGATTTTATGCCAAAAAGGATTTTAATTTGAAATGAAAAATATTTGAATACAACTGAAAAGACAAATGTTCGACAAAATAGTTAAATCCTCAACCAACGCAGATTAATTTTCAATCAAAAATTTGCATTTTCACCCGAGAGGGATGAATCTTTAAACAGGGAGATTAATTTTCTACCAAAAAAAGATGAATTTTCAACGAAATGCATGAATTTTCTATCATAAATTGAATTTTAAACTACAAAAGATCAATTTTCAACTGAAAATGGAATAGTTTAATGTTTACTTCTAAAATTAATTATCAACCTTAGAAAATAGAATATTCAACAATATGGTTTTTTTTCAACGAGATAAATTTTCAAACAAAATTGGATTAGCTAAATTTTCTGTTATTGAAATTGACTTTTAACCAAAATAGAAACGAATTTCTTAAAGAAAAATTTTTCTAATTTTTTTACAATAAAGTTACTTTTACGCATGTTACATAAACAAAACTTTAAATACTGTTGAATACGTTTATTTTGATTCAATTCAATTTTACATGGTAGAATTTGAGTTTTTCTCCATTCTATAATGCACGTAAACGGGAAATTTGTCCGTACCTTTGTATTTTGAAAATGAAATTTCTAAATAAAAATAAAGTAATTTAATAAATTTATGTCATCAACAAATTTAAAAAAAACATTGAACTTTATTATAGTTAAGTACCACATTTTAACAAACTACATCGCAACCTACCTCTGTGAAATAAAATGGAATGACCCATAAAGTAAATATTTTTCTTCAAACCATAACATGAAATATGACACAACCACCCCAAAATTATTTTTTTTAAACTTTAAAAATATATTGGGAAAACAGTAAAAATGTTTAAATTTTATGTAGAATTTCCATGGTTTGTCAAGAAATTTTTACTTTTCCTGGCTGCAGCCAAAGTCTGAGCTTAGAATAGAAAAATTGTAAAAATTTAAAAAATGTGTTTATACTCGAAAAAAATTATTTCAAAAACCATGAATATGATAATCATGTATAATTAATTAAATTTTCTTCAGATATGCAGCATCATCAATGTTTATATTTCTTTTATAAATGATTTAACTTTGGACTAGACGCAATAGTAGCAAATTAAGAGTGGCCTCATATTTCTTATCAATAATTTATTTATAAAAGAAATAACTGTTGATTGAAAAAAGCAATTTCATTAGTTTTTTAGCAATTGTTGTCTCTTATTCAATCAATTACCTTTTGTGAAAAAAATTACGTAACACCTACGGGGGTGGGGTCCAATGAAAAACTACTATGCGTTACATCTTACATGTCAGAAGGGAGGGGCGTTCAACAATATTCAAAAAAGCTTTACGTATTTTTTGAACAGCTTCTACGCTATTTTTGAATTTTATCGTTAAAATATAAGACCTTCAGTAGAAAACATGAACTGTTCATGAAATACTGTAGCTATGTCGACGACCTTGTTAGTTTATTTATACGGAATGAGCGCTTAGTCATCATTTCAGAAACATTGATAAAGTTTTCAAATTTTTTAATGTTTTGAAGTTGTTAAACGTCAGATAACTACGCCAATTCAAAACAAGTGGATGCAGTGAAGGTCAATCGGATATTTGTAATAAACTACGATTGACTGACAATTCAGGGCTCGGATAAGAAAACGGGTTGTAAATTTCTGGGTGTCAAAATGGAAAAACCCCTTTCCGCTTTAATTTGAGCGACGTTAGGAGCCCTCAATTCAAAACTACCATCAGTAGAATAATGATAGATGCAATTCAACGGGAACTATATGAATTAGCTTTAACCAAGATTACAATCTGAAATGAATTTAATCAATTTTACGGAAAAAAACTAGGTTTTCAATTTTGTTTCAGCTCATTCCCTTCAAACCTCTTCTTGAACTTTAGCAATGTTCGCTTTAGCAATCAATGCCAAAATAAAAACAACTGAATAGATTTCAATGTTTATCTTCTTCAAAATAAAGTAGTTATGGTTCCATTTATTTCGAAAGGTCTTGACATATATGTGCGCTATCATCGATTTTGCCAGCTTTTCAAAAGAAGCTTCTCAAAATTTGATACTTTGTACATAAAGATGTTAACTCACGATGAAAAGCAACTATTTTAACGGTTTTTGAGAAGCATTAGAACACTGATATAAAGTGCTGAGCAATAAAAGATAACGTCACTTTGACAGGAAGTTCAAGCCTTTCTTTATCTCCCTCATCTCTGCATTTGGCTTCCATGGTAAAGACAAAGCTGGTTACAATAACCTTGCATCATTTCGACAATGAAAGTCACATATTTTGAATGTTAGGATGATTGTCATCTTTTTTTATTTGCATGACTAAAATCTGGCAACGTGGTACTAGATAGAACATTGTGGTTCTACTATTCTTGTGCATATTTTATTAATTTATTTTATTCATTATTTTACTTTATTTTACGAATTTCAGCTGTTTAGATATTTCTTTTTAGAATAAAATTCAAATTATGTAAAGAGATTGCATTAAACTATCTTCTGGTGTCTATAGCTCATTTTGTTCAAAAAAGTGAAATAGCACCCTTTGGTTCTACAGTCACGATGTGTCTATAAGAGACAGTTCATAAACAGTAAACATTTTTTTCTTCCATATAAAACGAGAAAATATTTTATTTTTCTTATGTTTGTCGCGTGGTCCTAACTTATGTTCCTCCAAAATATATTGGCCAAATTCGAATTAAAAGTGGGTGGGGTAGAATGTTGTCTTAACAAAACCTCCCAGCGGCATAGTGTTCTTTCGTCAACCCCTGATTTTTGGGATGTTCTGGTCAGAGTTTAAAGTACTGCGAGTGAAAATTGATTTTTTTTTTGAACAGGGTGAATATTATTAAACTTACCCATATTCTGCTCAGATGAAGCCGCAATTTCTTGAGAAAAAAGCGCAGAAAGTATTATGAGGCTCAAATACGATAATCTGCCCATGTTGATAAGACACAATATAATCGCAGAATAGAACTGATGGTGAAGGAAATGATAATTCAACTTTTATAAGGAAACGTTGTTTGCGGTGCTATAAATCGTAAACAGTTACTATCTTATGAAATTAATGACGCAGTTAAAAAATGTTGAGATTCATTCGAGCGAAACAATCCGAGAAACGATCGAAAATATTTTTGTTTTTCGCCTTGACAATCGAGCTGTCATCTCAGTTCGTCTCACTAAACCGAACTTCTCGTCAAATCGATCGATCTGACCGAGCAAACCGAGAAGCTCGTTTCAAAAATTTTTAATATTGCTATATTTAAGGATATATTTCTATTTGACCGAGCCTTTTTCAGGCGTTTTTCAAAAATTCATAAAAAATACAATTGTTAATATTTATGAATGGAAGTTTTTTATATTTTTAGGCAGATCTTAAACTAAAAAAATGCATGGTTGCCAATTAAAAAAAAATAATAGGGGGCGCTGTAGCATTTCAAAAAATGTGTCCCGGAAACGACACCCTCACTTGACTGACATGATTCAGCTGCTCCAGGTCATCCGAAACAAAAAAAACGAAGAGATTCTTAAGGTATACGAGTACGGCTATAGCCGGGACTAGAACAAATGAAAAATATTGAAAATTGACCAAATGGCGCCCATTTGAAATTTTGTTTTCGAATTTTGACTTTTTTGGGGGTAGTTTTTGACTTGCTAAAAATTCAAAAATCATTATTTTTCATTTATTCTAGTTCGGGCTATAGCCAAACATCTGCTAAATATATCCTTCGAATTTTAGCTCAATTGGTCCAGTGGTTTTGACGGAATCATGTCAGCCATTTAAAAAAATCGTGTTTTGCGAAAAACGACTTGGATACAAATCTATAAATGCTTTCGGAACATCGTATTGGGGAAGGAAACCCTATTTGAGACGAATAATGACTCTATTATACACATTTATGACCTGCCTGCAGTCACAGCCGAGGCGGCCCTCCACAGCGTGCGGCTGAGTACTCTCCGCTCTGCGCAGTTGACCCTGCTACAGCTTCGTTCAAAAGTCCGAACCAAACCATTCCCTTTGCGCACAAATTCCACATACTATATACTATCAAGAAATCCACAACAAAAAAATCGATTTTTTGGTCCGGTCAAATAGAAATGCCCCCTTAAATGAATATAAGTAGAAAATGAGTTGATAGACGTAAAAAGGCCTTTTTTCAAGGAGAAAGCTTACTTTTACTTGCATACCTAAGCAATATTCAAAAATATATACAATTTCGTTTCATAAAATATATCAGTCTAATAGACTAAAGATACCTCATTAAAAGACTTTGAAGTTTGGTATTTTTCAGAATTTATATTTTCTATGAAAAAAAAGTTTATTTTGAACATATTTTTATATGTTAAATTTTGGAAACATTGGCGATATTTAATTTAAAAATTTGATTTTACTTTGACATCTAAGTAAAAACAGGATAAAGGAGATTTTGTGATATGTAGTTTTATTATTAGAAATAATTAACAAATGGTTTATGGTCCAACTATTTACAGAAAAGATATCTTTGATATATTTTTGTAGCGTTTTGATTACGGCTTCTTGCATATCCTTGATAGTTCAGGAAATCATTGATCTCAGGGCATTTTTTGTGGAAGATTCGCATTTTTTGTCAAATAGGCCAAAAATTCCTGGGTTACTTCATCATCAAAGAAAGTTATTGGTAGATATTTTCTCGCTACCCATTCCACCGTCATACGATTCAAGATGTTTGGATCAAATTTCTAATAAAAGATCAAAGGTATAGATATATTTGATATAAAATTATTATATCATAAATTGAGCAGAGAAATTACACTTTTCAGGTATCTTTATATTTTTAAACAAACTTAGAGAAGAGAAAATTGAGTTTATTTTGTTGAAAAATAAAAATTCACATTTTTTCAATAACGAGACGATATTTGAAAAAAGTCAAAAACACGAAGTTGTTCCACCTGAAAATTTGTAAAAAAAAGTTTGCAAACGCTTTTCTTATCTTGCGTCTTTTTCTTGAAATTTTCGCTAAAAATTTAATATAGTCGGTTATAATTGTCTTTTTCTTGTAACACTACAATTTTCTAATACTTCGTAAACAAAATTTTTTCAACTTACAGATTTACACATTTAATTTTTTTTACAAAATATTATAAAATCTAATTGTTTTAATTGTTCCAATTAAATTTAATAAAGAAAAATACAATTATAGCCCATTAAATTGAAATAAATAAAATAAAATTATATAAAAATAAACAATTAAATTGTTTTCATTGTTTCAATTTAATTTAATTAAGAAAAATACAATTATAGCCGACTTTATCAATACTTTAGCGAACATTTTGAAAAAGAGACAAGATAGAGAAAAGTTCTAAGAAACTTTTTAAAATAATTTTTCAAGTAGCACAACAAAATATTATGTCCCGAAACGATTTCGTGAGTTCAGCATGCATTTTGTTTTTAAATTTTAAAAAAGTATCATTTTTTATCTTAAGAGACTAAATATTCTTTTTTCCATAATAATGATATTAATCTCCGATTTACTCTATGAAAATAAAAATAATGTACAAAGTTGTTTACTACTTTTTTTGTCAAAAAAAGATTTATTTTATTGAAAGTAAAGTTTTGTAAGATTCTTGGAAAAATCAGTCATATATTTCTGTCACTAATCTTGAATAAAAAAGGGAAAAGGATTTTGTATTTTATTCAGGCAGAAAATCATATTTCCATTAAAACAGGCTTCAAAAAGAGTAAAAATTAATTTTTCGTCTTCTCATTTCTTTTAAAAATATAAATTTGTTGAAAATTTATAGAAATTGAAACATTATTTTAAAATTATTGAATTTATTGCTAAAAATTATAAAATGTAACATTTGAATTAAATTATGTTTAAATGAAAATCAATAATACTTCTTTTGGCTGCTTGTCTACGCTATCAGGAAAGCCTTTCTTGTATTCCTCGTCATGGAATTTTTTTAAATGTCGGGTAGTTTCAGTTGTATTTCCATCTGTCATTTTTATTATAATTTCCAATTTTTCTGCAGAGCGAGCCTTACATTTCGCGAACTTCTCATATTTATCCGTGAATCCGTATTCAAAAATACTTCCTAGAACTTCCTTTCTCCATCTTTTTGTCACTGATTTCGATTAAGATGAATCTTGACCAATCATCAGTTCATAACTGAGAAGATTAAATTATATAATATATTCAAATATATCGTCAATGAATTTCGAATGATAATTTTTTACATAAGTTTCTTATTTTAGATTTTACTAAGGTTTTATTATTATTAGTATTTGTATTAATTCCTATTATTGTTTATTATTTAAAATATAGTATCTACCTCGTAGATTTTTTTTCCCTGAACAGCTTGTATCTTCTGTCATTCTTCTCCAGATTGTGTTTAGCCGTTAAATTAAATTAAAAGTTTATGCAAAACAGATTTAACGTTAAATTAAACGTTAAATCCAAATAATCTTTGGCAGTGAAGTCCTGTCACTAAAGGGCTGTCACAAGTGACGTTTCTCGATCATTTTCGAGGACCTCGTTCGATGTCGTTCGAAAAATAAGACGATACGACTTGAAATTTAACAAATGAATACACGAGATGATCGTTGGAAAAAAGGGCCTGATAACGAACGACATCGAGCGAAACAGTTGAATTTCTCTTATCGGCGTGAATCACTTAAGAGCGTCATTTTTTGTGGAAGACAGATAGCAGTTATTTGAACAATTAATAATCATTCACTTGCGCCTTTTGATGGAAAAGATCAAGAAAATTATAGTTTTTCCGAATCTCTTACACTATGTCACTTATTATTCAGCATTTTATTATTTCAGAACTTGTGTCCTGATTGCTCAAACGATAATAATTTTTTAATCGATTTCGTTGAGATAAGAAAATACCGATTAATAAACCAAATAGTGTAAGAGATTTAAAAAAAAAACAGTATTTTCTCCATCTTTTCTATGAAAAGGAGTAAGAGATATTTATTATCATTTTTATACCATGAAGCCAAATACCTCATTTTTGATAATTTTAGAATTTTTGAAAATACCAACAAAAATTAATTTTTTTTTGTATTTGGTTAATGGGATTCTTATTCACAATTTTTTTCGACTTATTTTTCATAAAATTAGTTCGGTGTGAACGGAAGAAAATACAGTAGATAATCCTTAATTATAAGCACAAATATAAATACAATAATCGATTATAATTTTAATATATTAACACTTATATCGTATCTTAACTATTAATTATATAAAATTAATTATTTAACATCTATTAGTATATTTAAAAAATGATTATCTACTGTAGGGTGGTCTCCCCTATTCCACTAATAAAAGAAAAAAATGTAATATTTTTGTTTAATTCTAACTTGATCGAAAATGAATTTTTCTAAAATATGATTTTATATTATTATTTCTTATCAAAAACTCTTCACATAAAAAATTTGCAATAATATATAGGCCGTATATCGAATAATGTAAATATTTATTAATCCTTTCCTTACCATTTTTAGAGGCATATCAATATTTTTGAAAATAAACGTAACTATATTTGCCATTATTGGAATGAAAAACAAGATAAAAGCTAGTTTATACGTACAAGTAAATCGTCATTTAGAATTAATCGCCAATTAGTCTGTTCACAAAATTCTCCAAGGATCAGGCTACTCTACTTCTAGGAAAAATAGGAGGGCTCTATGTAATCTTTTTTTAACCTTAATAGTTTTTTTATTTCTGTTAGTGAACAATAACAAATTATTGAATAATTAGGTAAAGTTTAACTCAAATTAATTTGAAATTCATATATTAAACTGGTTCGACTATTTAATAAATTTTTGCGCAACACATTATTATTCATTTTTCCTTTCGTTATTATGGCCTATTGTTAATCGATGACTTTTCGGGAAGCATTATTTATTTAATCCTTTCAGCAAGCGTGGGAGCAGGATGAAACTTGAAATTATTTACCTACCTGCACGCAGATCGTCGACGGCAGCGCGTATTAATCCGGAATAATCAATTTGGACCTAATTAGTTGAAGATTACAGCGAAATTCAGAGTCGAATGTACTGGCGGCCAACCGCTAATAGATTAATTTATTAGGCGAAACCACTCAAAGACACCGACCGACTCCTCGGTCTCAGGGACATATTAGTACTGTGTCACCAGGATCATTAACTGGTCGACACGCATGGCCACCAGTTCAGGACATGATGCTGAAAGTTGTCGCGCACGTTCTTTTGAAAAATTGATAATTTTTGTTTTTGATATCACGCGCAATTAGTTTTCTGACCTAAGCTTATTTATCGTCTTTTTAAAGTCAATGGAAAATAATATTAATTTTAAAGAATATTTCAAATAGGGGAAATCACCCTACAGTAGATAATGAATATAAAATATAAATAATATATATATATATATATATATATATATATATATATATATATATATATAAAGAATATAAATATAAAATCATAATGTATGTAAAATAATTCATTTAAGTGAGTTAATAGTTAAAAGATTATAAGTGTTAATAAATTAGAATAAGAATGAATCATTTTACGTATATTTGTGCTTTTAATTAATGATTATCTAATGTAGAGAGGTCGCTCCTACTATGCATATACATCTGAAATTTGTACCTTGAAGTTTAGCGACAAAAATATTAGCAAAAGATATACTAATACAAGGGTAAATCATTATTCAAGCTGCCAGAACATTCACTCATCAATAATTAATAAATTATCTATTGTTTTTATCCCCCCCCCCACGTTCAGTCCTTCACGTTGTGCCATGCAGCATATAGATTTGAAAATTGAGCCTTTATTCTGAATAAAACTATAAGTCCTATCGAGAAAGTGAAGATACCCCTAGAATCATCTCGACAATATCTCCAGGTGTTTTTTTCATTTTTAAAAAAAGTCGTTTTGTAAACAATTATATTGTATATAATTTTTAAGAATTAGTTAACAATAATGGACAAAAATTAAAAGTTACATACTAAAACACAACGCAGCCTAAAGTATCATAATTGAAAAAAAGTTTCAATAATGAAAAAAAGGTAGTTCAAACATTTTTTTATCCCCTCCACGTTCACTCCTTGATGCTATACCATACAGCATATAGATTTGAAAATAGAGCCTTTATTATAAATCAAACTATAAGTCCTATCGAAAAAGTGAAGATATCCCTAGATTCATCTCAGCAATATCTCCAGGTGTTTTTTTTCATTTTTAAAAAAAGGATTTTTGTAAACAATTATATTGTATATAATTTTTTGGAATTTATTTAAAAATAATGGAAAACACTTTAACCCTTGTGTTGCCACCCAAAAAAAAGTCACAGCATCTGCCACCCGGTTACCTGGGTACCCCGCCCACGAAATTGTTGTTAAAAGTCCATTGTAACTTGAAATAACTATGTGTATTCAATCAATATTAAGGTATTCATATTCTAGGAAGGTATTCCTAGTATTCCTACCTAGAACGCAATCATAAAGTGGCGTGTTTTCATGCCTCCATAAACGAACGAAAAAGTAAGCGTTATGAGCGGTGTCTGGCGGCGTGTTGGATAACACAGGCCGACAAAAATTGGCAAAAATATTTTACCAGGAACCCGAGTACACTTTTCCGAAGGTTTTTGGCGTGCTGAATCCAAATCCGAGGTCAGGATTTCTCTAGTGGCTCAGGTTTCCTGTCGGGGTACCCGGGTACCCGGGTGGCTCAGCCGTGCTTTATTTTTAAATTGCAAAATATTTCAAGCTAAAAAATTTCTAAAAATATGTGCAATGCAAATTTTGATAGAGAATCGGTTCAATCATGTTGATTCGAGAAGCATTCAGCCTATCTTTATTAGACATAAAGTTATTTAAAAAAACGTATGCCAATGGGTACCCGGGTGGCAACACAAGGGTTAAAGTTACTTACTGAAACATAACGTAGCCTAAAGTATCATAATTGAAAAAAATGCAATAATGCAAAAAGTTAGTTTAAACATTGTTTTTATCCTTCCCGCGTTCACTCCTTTATGCTATACCATGCAGCATAATATATATATATATATATATATATATATATATATATATATATATACATATGCCTTCCTTCGTGGAGATATCTCGCAAGAGTTCGACCTCTGGACCATCAATTGCTCAGTTTATGGTGCTGCGAGAAATTTGGCTGATTCAAATCGAAGGCTGAAACCAACGATGGATTAAAAGACCAAAAGACGCTTGCATCAACTGAACAAGAAAATTGGATGGACAAGACAGAATGCGTCCCGTGTTCAATGTGTGATTGGCTACATAACATCTGGTAGACCGTTTACGGAAAGGGTTCGAAAGTTCGCCCAAGAACTAAGGATCTTGAATCACATACTAAACAAGTCAAAGCTGCTGACAATCAAGCAGCATATATTGTTGACAAAATACGGCTGTTATCTGACGCAAGGAGGAGAATACAGAAGAGGGAGAGTTGGATCAGGGAGAATCAACAGTTTCTCGCTGACCCATCGCGCCTCTTCAGCGATCTACCTGTTTCTGTAAAATAATCCACCCAAGCCCAAGGAGGTAGAGACTTTTTGGAGAGAGGTGTACAAGATCCCGAAAACACTAGAGTTGAAAGAAGATACTGAAAATATCATCCGCTTCAAGGAGTTTTGCGACAACCTCATAAAATCTGAGGAGGAATGTCCATCAATCACTGCCGAAGAGGTGAAAAAAGCACTTAGAGGCACGAAGAACTTTTCCGCTGCTGGACCAGATTGTATCAAGAACTTTTGGTGGAAGAAGTTTACTTTTACACACCAACATTTGGCCCGCATATTCACCTCATATTTAAAGTCGGAGACGCCCATTCCGCAGTGGCTGGTGTTAGGACGCACTATACTCCTGCCAAAAAAAGGCAACTTGTCCAACCCAGAGAATTACAGGCCAATAACTTGTTTGAACACCCTGTATAAGATCTTTACAGCTAATTTTTCTTGCCTTGATAAGGGTGCTGTGTGAGCACCGAAACGTTGGAATTGCAATAGGAGCATTTTGTTGTGTTTGTCCAAATTTGATCGTTGAATTCTTGTTTTGTTTTCAGGAATTCTATACATTAACTTGATTATTGGACGTTAAATGGGATTTTGAATTTGATTTTAATCTAATTTAAAATTCTTAAATTTCAATCTTTACAGCTGTCCTCAACAACAGGATTTTTCGACGAATTGAGCCTGTATGGCGAGAGATGTACAAACAACGTGGCTCGAAAAAAGGTGTAGCAGGCTGTCGAGAGAACCTGCTAATTGACAGATGTGTCTGTAAAGACGCTGCAGCTCATCAGCGCGTCCTGTCAATGGCCTGGATTGACTACCGGAAAGCTTTCGATTCAACCTCTCATAGACTTATCATCTGTCTGTTGGAAAGCTTGAAGCTACATCCACACATAGTGAGATGCATAGAGAGATTGATGCCTCTTTGGAAAACTAGATTTACTATCTCATCTAGAAATTATCATGCCTCTATCTCTCGCACTACGACATTCTCCTGGATACTTCTGTGGCGACACTAATCAGCGCGAGCATAAGGTCACTCATGTATTTTATATGGATGACCTGAAGATCTATGCCTCTGGTAGAAGCAAACTTCAAACTGCTATAAATATTGTCAAGAACTACACGGGAGTGATTGGGATGGACTTTGGCTTGGACAAGTGTGCCAAAATTTATCTGAAGAAAGGAAAGATTACTGGCGTTCCCAAGGACCCTGAGCTTGTGGATATAAGTGGATATAAGTGGATATAAGTGTTATCAGACATCTTAATACTGGAGAGACCTATACATACCTGGGCGTGCCTCAAAACCGCATTCAGGACGTAACATCAGTGAAGGAGTCTCTCCGAAGCAGATACAAGCCTCTTCTTCGACAGATTTGGTCTTCCAATCTGTCGGCGTTGAACAAGGTATCTTCGACTAACATGCTTGCCGTCCTGGTTCTACTCTACTCGTTTGGGGTAGTTCAATGGACGAAGAACAAGCTTAAGGCCCTTGATGTCATTACACGTAAGATCATGCATATGCATGAAAGCTTGCATATCAATTCGTCAGTTTCGCGATTATATATTTCACGCCGTCAAGACGGACGCGGACTTCTGAATCTCCAGTGTCTTCATAACCGGATTGTTCTGAGTACAGCTTACATCGTTGCGAATGGCAGAGATCCTCTCCTAAAGATGGTCAGGAACCACGAGATGATTGGCGAATGAGCGTTCCTTTACAAAGCCGCGGAGCAAGCGGCCGAGACCCTTGGCCTGAATTTTAACATCCGAAGTGAGGAAAGTGCATTACTTCATCTAGATGCTTCACTTCTAAAAACCAAAGTGAAGAAAGCAGAGGTTGAAAATTTTCACCAAGAGCTACTCGACAAGAAAATGCACGGAAACTTTCACAGAAATGTAGAAAAACAGTCCTTGTCGAAGGAGCAAACTTTTGCTTTCCTCAAATCATCAGGGCCTAATTCAGGTACAGAGGGTTTTATCTTCGCATGCCAGGACGGTGTCATTTCCACCTTAGCATACCGTGAGCGCATTTTATGTCAAGAAGTTCCCAGTGATAGGTGCAGAGCGTGTCATGCACACGCTGAGTACCTAGAACACATACTATCAGGGTGTCCGACCCACGCGGGAACGACGTATATCTATAGACATAATGCGGCCCTAAGAGTGCTTTATTACCATCCTCCAAAGGAGATAGAGTCGATTGTCCGAAACGAGAAGTGCCAAATTTTCTGGAACTACGATTTTCGGGCAGCAGTCTCCGTTGTGCACTCGAGGCCTGATATTGTTCTCCAAGACTTCGAGAAACGAACTATATTCGTGATCGAATTCTCGGCTCCGTCCGAATACAACATCACTGCAAAGGAGAAAGAAAAAGAGGAGAGGTATCAAGACCTTAAAAGAGAGCTAGAACGACTGTACCCAAAATATTCGGTACAAGTAATTTTCCTTGTGATAGGTGCTCTCGGAGGTGCGAAAGTATCACTGGTTCGTAACCTTAAAGCCATATCCGCGTACCAAAAATATGCCAAGGCACTTGCAAGATGGATGCAGAAAGCTGTCATCCTTGGGTCGCTTCGTGTCCTCAAGACACACGAGGGTTTCGCCGGCCTGTCGTTGTGATTTTGTCGTTGCCTATGACCACCCATCTCACGGTTGTGAGACGTGGCCATAGGTGTGATTTACCGCGATGCTACTGGGGGCTATTGACATTTTGTTGGATGGCAGTTGCTCTTAGTGGGACCCTGCGGTGGTTGTTTAACTTTTTTTTAAATTATGTGTGTGTGTGTGTGCGTGTGTGTGACAAAAAATTGTTCAGAATTGTAAATCTTCTTCAAAATCTAATGATTTTTGTTTGAAATAACTGATTTCACGTGAACAATACCATTATATCCTGAATCTGTTCAAACATGAAAAATCTTACCAAATGGCAAAACACTAACATGATCCTAAATTGTTAAAAGATTCTAAATCTTGTTTAAATTATGACGGCTTTTGTTTTAAAATATCAATTATTTGTGTATAACGCTAACAAAACCTATAATTGTTAAATTTGTTAATTTTTTGAGAACCTTTGTTTATTATTGTTAAAAATACCAATTTCCGACAAAAACACTGATATAATCCAAAATTGTTCAATGATTCTGAATCTTGCTCAAAATGTCATAATTTTGGTTTTAAAATATCAATTTCTTGAATGAAGCGCTATAACATAACCTGAAATTGTTAAAAAATATGAACCTTCAATATCTAATGAATTTTGTTTTAAAAAACTGATTTTCTGTGAGAAAAAAAACGTTAATATAACCTGAAACTGATCAAAAATTGCAAATCTTGTTCAGATTATAAAGATTTTTGTTTTGAAATACCAATTTTTTGTGTAAATATGCTAACATAACCTAAAGTTGAGAAAAGTTGTGAATTTTATTTAAAATATAATTTTTTTATTAAAAATTCCAATTTCCGATGAAAAACACTAACATAATCCTAAACCGTTAAAAGTTTCTAAGTCAGAATCAAATTGTGAATATTTATGTATTAAAATTCCAATTTTCGGTGTAAAACTCTAACGTAACCTAAAATTGTTAAAAAATTATGAATCTTTAAAATCTAATGATTTTTGTATAAAAATGTCAATTTCAGGTAAAGAATGCTAACAAAACTGAAAAACATAATTTGTTGAAACATTTTTAATCATTGAAATCTAATAATTTATGTATAAAAATTCTAATTCCTGGTATATTGCTAACATAACCTAACATTGTTGAAAATGGGGAATCTTGATGATTTTTGTTTGAAAACGCTTATTTCCAGTGAAAGAAACTAACACAACTTAAAATTAAAAAAGAATTTGAATCTTCTTAGGTAATTTATGATTTTATAATGAAATTCTTTTTAAGGAAATACTAACTGCCAGCGAAAAACACTATCTAGAAACATGTATAATACTTACAATAATTGATAAGATAATTTTAAAATTTCAAATATACCGCGTAATAACATTGAAAAGCACAAATTTTTATTAATTCGCATAAGGTGTTCAATGATTTTTCTTAATGAAAGGGATGATTTGTAGGTTTAATTTTCGAAACTTCAAATTTAAGATATAAAACAACTTCAAGCAAGGACAAAATTCTGAAGACTAGAAATATTGAAAGCTATTCAATTGCTGAAGTGCAAAATGAGTTTGTAGGAAAATGAGCTGAAACAAAATTAAAACCCTAGTTTCTTCTGCGATATTTAGCATTGATTTCAAAGAGTCTATTTGTATGTTAATCATCCATATTTTATCATAAATTTACTTCAGGTTGTGTAATTTTTCTTATAGGTGATAATTCTCAAACATGGCATAATAATAATTTTCAAAGAAAATTCATTACTCTAATGAGTAGAACAATTCTCCAACAGTCAGACGAAGATTAAAGGAAATAGACCATATTTGTGTGTACCTACTTAATTTTACTTATGTCTTTCTATTTATAATTAGAACAATAATGAACATTAATTACAAATTTCCTCTAAGGGTAAACTTAACTATTAGAAGAAATACCTAGCAGCATTTAAATTTTGTTTTCATTACACAGATCTGGAAAAAATGGGTTGCGACTGTTGTTGGCCAACTGAGGGTCATTTCCGATGTAATTTTCTGCGTAAAATCCGAATCCGAGGTCAGAATTTCCCCAACACGTCAGGTTTTTGAGATATCCTAACTCAAAAATGCCACCTGAAAGTACAACTCTCAATCTTTAAAAAGCTTTTTTAAAATTGAAGATATCATTTTTCTTCGCAGAGATATCCTTCAATGAAGTTTAGTACTTTGATGTAATGTAATCATCAGATGAATTATATCAGATGACAAGTCATGCATTTGTTTATATTATTTGTTGATAAAGTTAACAAATGATATCGGATAGCACATTTTCATGAACACATTTCACCGCGTTGCTCCGAACAAGCGATTTCGATGCATAAATATACTTCACAAAAACATAATCCATCATACTGGCTATTTGTTGCAAATATTTGTTTATAACAAACAACTTGACATGTCAACACATTTTTTTTCTTCCACTGACCCTTGTGTATCAAACCTGAGGGCTGATGCCACTGAGAAATTTTCACAGAAAATTAAAAAGAAAAATTCAAAAAATCAACAGTTTTTTCGCTATTTGCAGCTCTATGAAAATTTAAACAAACAAAAATTCGAAAATCGGCCTCGACAGATTTCTTGAGAATTTAATGCTGAATTTTTTGAGAAAAAAGAATTTAAAATCGATGAAGAATTGTGACCTACAGGTAGGGAGGGACATCCTCACCTTTTGGCAAAGAAGCTCACCGGCGCGAAGACGATTTATGCAGAGGTTCCATGAACGTTGGATTAATATGCACCCGGAATATGCTCATAAAACGCCTCAGTATTTGAGAGATCAGGTATCCTTTTTGCGCAAAATCGGATATGAAGCTCTTTATCAGCAAGAACAAGAGCAACATCCTTCAGCGAACATACCACCCGTTCCAGGAAGACCACCTTCGCAGATAGCCGATAATGCCAACATGAGAAGTAGGAGATCGAAAATCCACCAAAAAGTCTTTTTCAGAATGAACAAATTAGCTGAAGCTAATACTGCTCTCCCTTATTTGCTCCCCGAAGATGTTAATCGATACTTCAGTACCCCTGAGTAAGACTCGCGAGCGTATTGCACAGCTTCAGTTCACAATTTAAACAGCGAGACGGCATGCATTAAATGTTCAGGGCGTGATTAGCTACATAACATCAAATTAAAAATCCACTTCAAAAGTTAGGGCACTTGCTCGAAACTCAAGGAAAGCAAATCACACGCTGAACAAGTGTAAACTGTTGACCATCAAGCAGCAGTGGACGCAAAAAATAAGATCTCTTTCAACAGCGGAACAGCGCCTTGAACGGTGACTAAAGTGGATTCAGGAAAATTCCATCTTTTCTACTCATCCTTCTCGTCTGTTCAATGAAAAGTCACGTGCCGTTAAAAATCCGCCTAGTCGAAAAGAGATTCAAGTCTTCTGGCAGCAAGTATATGGAAATACTTATCAGCTAAATGAAGACGCTTCAGATATATCACTCTTTCGTAACTTTTGCCAAAGGCAAAGGTTACAAGGTCCAGAGGAAGAGTGCCCACTCATTACAGCTGAAGAAGTGATGAAAGTTATTGCTAGTACTAAAAACTTTTCAGCGCCAGGGCCAGATAAAATCAACAACTTTTGGTCGAAAAAGTTTACTTCTACGCACCAACATCTAGCTCGTATATTTACCACTTTCTTAAACGGAGAAGAACCCATCCCGTATGGGTATGGAGTGCAATAGTTGAACAACGTGGATGCAAGATAGGGCTGGCAGGTTGCAGGAAGAACTTGTTAATAGACAATGTATTACCCAGGAGTCTCTTCATCGAAGAGCGGTTCTGGCTACAGCCTCCTCGGTTCTAAATAGCACAGATTCTCTTATGCGACTCGTACATCAACATAAAGTCGTCAAAGCTGCGGCGTTTTTATACCGTGCCGCAGATAGGGCCGCAGAGAGGTTTGGCCTCCCATTTAGTTCAGCGACGCTACACATGGCCTAGCATCACTAACACCTTTGGTGCTCAAAAGTCGTGTACAGGAAGCAGAACATTCGCTTCTACTAAGAGAACATGCTGACAAGCCCCTTCATGGTCAATTCTACGGCATTATAAGTAAAGAAGAGCTATCGATGGGTCTGTACAACATGCTTCTCAAGTCTGCTGGATTGAGATCAGATACTAAGGAATCCATCTTGCAGTTCTCAGAATCGGCTATCTTGGAGGTATGAAAGCTTCATTTCTGAGCCAACTCAACAAAATCCCGGCTTGCCACCGTCAGACTCCGTCCATCGCAAACCGGATGCCAAGGGCTTTTCTTCTGGAATCACCTCATCTGGTCCGTCAACACTATTTCTCATAACATTCTAGAAAGATTGGTAGATCTAAAGAAGTATCCAGAGGTGAAACTTTCATCTCCAACTGAGCCATCTGCCGCGTAGGGTCATCCGCAGCTAGAGACCGGACTCCAAGGAACAGTGTTGACGTACACGTTTCAGTTGCGTCAGCATTGGTTGCTTTAAGGGACCATGATCGTAGCTTCCGGAGCCTACAACTTCTTATGCAATTCTCAACAATTTGGACAACATTCCTTCGAACCATTTTTTGACAGAACTCATTATTTTTAATTTATTTGTTGAAATTGGTACGCAAAAATCGAAAAATCCAATGTTGTGCCAAATGACACGAGATACGTAAAAAGTCTAGAAGAAGACTTGTAAGAGTTTCTGTGTTATGCATCATAAATGCTACGAACACAAAAATCCGTATTTGTTAAAAAATGCAAATTAATCTTCAACTATACTTTACTACATAGAAAATTCACAGTATGAAGATGCATTAAAAACTGGTATATAAGAGAGATGTTTTTGCTAAAGTAGCATTCAAGCATTCGGAGTGCAAAGGATAAATATCCGAGCACGAAGCGCGAGGATCGACAGACATGCGCCCTAGGCACGCTCTAACTTGAGAGCGAAACGAGCTGCGCGCAAAGGTCGGAATGAGAATGTGCCCGCGCAGAGGGCAGATTTGTTAATAACATATTCAAGGCATAATTTCAATCGCTTAGTTTCTTTTACAACAAATTTACTTCTTCTCAAATCTATTTGCAGGTTGTTGAAAGAAGCACTGAAGTTACACCTAAACTTCAATATTAATATGTGGACGTCCGCATGAAAAGGGCCCTCATGACCGGTTCTAGTTTAGGAGATATTCGCATTTTTCTAAGTTGAGGTCATAATTATTATTTTTGGATTTGAGTAGGGGATGATACTGAGACCTATAGTGAACTAATTGGGACTATACTCATATTCATATAGTAACCGGAAGGAAGTATATTTCATGTTCGAAACAAAATATAACATGTCTGCTTATGGCACTCGCCAAGTTTAGATGCGTTTTTCTCGAAAAACGGTTTTTCGAAGTTTCAACTTCAAAAATGGCCTGGTGTCTAATTTTTTAGCTTAGAGGGTTACTTCTAGGCTTCAAATGCCGGGAATTTATCCGGCTATAAGCCACTATACGTAACTCCATACCAGCCATAAGGGCCCTTTTCATGCGGACATCCACATATGTTACTCACTGCTAGCCAAGTTATTGACGTCTAATCATTTTTAAAGTAAACCTCCTCTTGCCTATTATTACTGTATCATCATTGTTTAACTATTATCTGCATACCTGCAATGTTCTTCAGTCATCTATCACCGTATTTTAATTTATTATTACAAACATTTGTCTATATGTTAAAGGCTTAAGTTTCTCTAACATAAACAGGACTCGTACGTCGTTCGCGAATGAATGAAAATGAAATGGCCGCAAAGGTTCAAGAGGAATGTCTCTGAGACGTCTCACAAGGTGTGGACGTACCTAGCTTTTTTCTCATACATCAGACAGACAGCTCGGTCATCTTGGTCACGACTCATTCGCGTGGTTATAAACCGCGTCACAAGTTCCAGTTCCTGCAAAGATAAGCATTAAAACGAGAAACATGCATGCCTACGAGCCACAGTTTGCGATAGCCGAGATTAATTCATAGCCTCCACCTTCCGGACCCTTTCTCTTTTTCTCCGTGTCGTAAGTCACTCTCTGGTCCACCACCTTCTTTGTCGATCTTTTCTCCTGCCAGGAAACAAATCGATTTAAACGTTTTTTAAACAAATTTGTTTGTAAATGACGATTTCCAATAATTAATTGCTCTAAACTGTACAAATTAGGTGAGAACCGTTTTTGAGAGAGAAGTGACAACACTTCTATCGCCATTTATAAATTCTCAACTCAAATGTTCACAGAAAAACTTTGATGAATGACACCCTCGAGGATAGACTTTTGCCTTGACTTGTCTCAAGCACATGCGTTAAGTATTCATTATGCCTTGAATCTACTGAGTTCTATATTAGTGTCTAGTTTTATGTTATCCTAGTTTTTATATTATTTTCTTAGTTCTTTCAGTTCTTCAGCTGTTCTGTAGATGGCATCAGTTTGGGATGAGGCAACTTTCTTTAAAGGTCTCGAATGATTTTTAATAAAGATACGCACATATCTTCAAAGAAGTGAAGAAAAGTCCTAGAGTTATTCTAGGGATTCATTTAGAAATTTTCATTAAAAGTCATCTAGAATCCAAAAGAAAAGCGACTACCTGCCGTACGAGTTGTCCAAAAAGTCTCAAACGCACAGTCAGATGGTTCCGCTGTGTTTGTGACGTGATGACGTTGATAACTTTTAAGGCGGAAATGAATGCGAGTTTATGTTTTCACTAGAAATTTATGAAATTTTATCATAAACATGTTTTCAAACGCTTCTATATCCATTTTAAACCCGATAAATTACCAAAATATTATATTTTAAAAAATCCGATAAAACAGGGCCCATATATTTTTTACACAACCCTGGATTTTTGAGCAACTGCGTTTTGCCGAAATTTTTGCAGAATATTCCATAATTTACGTTGGTCTTGGAGTTTAGTTTAATTCTAAATCTTCCAAACTGAAGAACTTTCGAAAATAAAATGTCAAAATTTCAGAAGTTTTTATTGACAAAATTTTAAACTTGCATAATTTTTATTTGTAAATTCTCAAAATTAAAAAAATATATATAATTTCAAAGTTTTACCATTCTAATTCCTACAATTTTAAAGAGTTTCAACTGAAAACTCTTCAATTTTTAAGTAGTATAATTAACAATTCTTAAATTCTGATTATCAAAATTTGAGTGTTAATTTCTGAATTTTCCAACTTGAAGAAATTTCGTATACAAAGCATCAAAATTACGGAATTGAAAACTCTTCAGTTCGAGATTTTAATTTTAAATCTTCTGAATTGAAGAAATTTTAAATACAAAACGTCAAAATCTCAGAATTTTAAATCTTAAAACTCGCATAATTTTCAATTGTAAACTGTCAAAGTTAAACAATCTTCAATTTGAAAGATTTAAAATTCAAAGTTATATAAATTTGAAGAGCTACAATTGAAATCTCTTCAACTTCAAAAGATATATACATCATTAAAATTACAGAATTTTTATTTCTAAGCCCGAAAACTTGGATAATTTTCAATTGTAAATTTTTTAATTTGAAACATTTACAAGTCAAAGTTCTACCAAAAGTAACAAAGTTGTATCAAAAGTAAAATTTTCAATTCTAAGGCTTCCAAATTGAAAAAATGTTGTATAAAAATCATAAAAATCACAGAACTTTTAATTGGAAACTTAAAACTTGCTTAATTTTTTATTGTACATTTTTTTGAATTGAGAATCCTTCCAATCTATTAAAATTCAAAGTTCTGCAACTTTGAAGAGTTACAATTCAAATTTCTGCAATTTTGAAGAGTTACAATTGAAAATTCTTAAATTTCGAAAATATACATAAAATTACAAATTATTCCATTTGACGATTTCAAATATCAGAAAACAAGTTTTCAATTGTATATTTTACAAATTGAAGATATATCGTATGTAAATCATCAAAATTACAAAATTTCTAATTGGGAATATTCGAACAATCACAATTTTAATTGTGAATTTTTTAATCCAAGCTATTCAATTTTAAAGATTTGTATCTTAAAGTTCTAGAATTTATAATAGTTACAATTGGAAACTCGTTAATTTAAAAGATTTAAAAATTAACATTCTTAAATTGTGATGATTTTGAAGATCAAAAGTCGAGCTAATAATCCTAAATCTTCCAGATTGATGAAATTTCACATCTCAATCATCAAGTATACAGAAATTTAAATTGTAAAGCTTAAAAATCGCATAATTTTTAATTGTAAATTTTCAAAATTAACTTTTCAATTAAAAAATTTACTCTTTGATTTGAAAGTTTACAATTCAAATTTTTTTATTTTGAACATTTACGATTGAAAATTCTTGAATTTCGAAAATATAGAGTTGCAAATTATTCAATTTTCGAGATTTAAATTTCAAAGGTACGTAATTTTGATTCTTTTCTCTTGAATTTTGAAGATTTACAATTAAAAATTCTTCAATTTTAACGACATGCAATTCAAAATTCTTCAGTATTTAACTTGCATCATAGGAAATGATGCAATTTTGAATTCTTTTTTGGAATATTTCAGTTTTGAAAGTTAGGAATTACTCAATTTCGAAGACTTAAAATTGAAGTTTACTCAATTTTATTATAGAATTGCGTAATTCCATGTCAAATCATCTGAAAAATTTCAGCTATCGATAGTAATTTTGATGAAAATTCTAGTATCCGTTCTCTTAGTTCTTGAAAGAAGAACCCTAAAATAATTTTTTAAGAAATCAAAAAACTTAGGAGATATTCAAAATTGACAATTTTAGTCCTTTTTTTTAAACTTTCATAACTTTGGCGATTTTAATAATAATAAGGATAATAATTTCAAAAACGTCTTGGTTTTTTTCAAAAACTAACTTTTAAACTGAATTTCTGAAGAAGAAAAAACACTTTTTGTTTTCTTCATTTTTTATATTGTATAGATGACTTACAATGTCCTATACAAGCCCTGTGAATGTCAAAATGGGATCTCCCTTAGTTTTCGGGAATTAAATAAAAACGTACACCGAAACGATGCACACGATGTCAAAAACCAACACGTTCTTAATTATTTCTCGAAAACTAAGGGATATCCCATTTTGAAATTTATAGGGCTTGTATACACTGAGCGAAGAATTCCCGTGTAGTTCGGGTTTACACCCCAATAGTTCGGGTGGTTTATCTTTTTTTTTGTTTCACACGAAGGTTTGGTGCGCTTGCACTACTGA
>CAKNYM010052806.1:260348-287822 GCA_932195095.1 Andricus curvator
AGGCGAAGGCACACGTCTACTCGCTAAGACGGCTCGACGAGCACTGTCTTCAGATGATTAAACATGGAATTGCTCAATTGAAACTGAAAAATCTTCAATTGTGTGCAATACAAATGACAGTGTTGATAATTTTTTTGTTTGTTCAATTTCTTATAATTTTTTATATGTAACATATGTTTTCGCATATAAAAAAAGAACTGCAGCTGTAATTAGTTCCTTCCTTCCATGAACTTCCAAAACACTGGATCTAATTTGAAATGACGAGAATTTGATATTCGAATTCGAACTAAAAAATTTCTATTTAATTGAAACAACTTGAAGTGGAAACAGAATTTTATAAGATGTGAAACTCACGTATGATAAAAGACTGTCAAACAGGAGAATGATTACGTAACTTTCCCACGTCCCACTTTCTGCTTCCCAATTTTCACCTCTAAAATTGTTGAAAAATTCATGCCACACGTCGCCGTTGAATTTTGAAACGTCACTTATTACGAAAAATCATGACAAGTAAAAAGTGAAAAGTGAGAAGCTGAAAGGAGGAAATGGAAAGTGGGAAGGGGGAAAGTTACGTAATCGCCCCCTGGGTTGTAGAAAAAAAATCAAGGGGCAAAAGCACCCGTAAGTAAGCGAAAACATAGGAGCTTCAGTGTGGACCAAGTGAATGAATTTGTAGATCATTATTATTAATTGTAAATAATTTGTTATTATTTAATTCCTTGCTGTAGAACGCTATGCTTGTTTATTTTATTGCAAAAAATGAAGATTTCAAAAAATAGACTTGATTTTATACGCAGAAAAATTAAAACCTGGTTCTTTATATAGGAACTCATCCGAACATGATTCTATAGTGTATGGAGCAGTCGATTTATTATAACGTTTTCTTATAACAGTATATTAATGTTCTCCTTCTGGCTACTCTAATTTTTTATAATTTATTGTTGTCACATAACAGCTCATGTCAATAGAAAATGGTCCTACAAATGCATGTGTGCATTGTTCTTGGAATTTCTCTCGTATGGAATCTACTAATGCTAAACTCGTATCAATTCTCTAATTTACAGAAAGAGCGCTTGAAGAGCGAGCATCCAGAACAAACTGTTAAATCACGAGACCTTTGACTAGCAACCCCATAAATATACCCTTCGCGGCATCATTAACACCGAATAACGAGAGCAATGTTATTCCCAACACTGGTTCTCGTAGTGGCTGGTTGGTCCGAAATAACGACAACCGTCACCCATGGAATCACATAGGGTGCGTCACATTCTCAGAGATCCAGAAATAAGGTCTACGAATTATAATAAAAAAAAATGTAAAATTACACAATATATTAAAGTGATTTAGCTTTTATTATATTTTCAAAGAAACAACTGATTATACGCGCGTCGTGCATCCGTTGGGGAAACCAGTACCACATCCTTACTATTTTTCAATTAAAAAATTGAAAAATGTGTTTTCGATATGGCGATAAAAATGTTGTCCGCTAACAGATTATCACTTTTTGAAGAAATAAATTACTTTCCGGATTCTTGCCCTGATTTCTTCGATTCGTCAAACTGTTGACTTTAAGACTGTCTGATGAGTAATTCACTTAATTTTCATCAAATTTGGCACGAGAAAAATTATTCGTAGTTGTTTTGGTCTATGATAACTGGTATAATTGACTGCCCTAGTTGAATCTAAAATTCGACACAGTATGGAGGTCGTACAATTTTTATGATATGTTGAAAAATAATCACGGCATAAATGAAAAAATATTTTTGAGTAACAGTTTTGGATTATAGTTTCATTAATTTATACACAATGTCCTTCGACAACTGATCAGAAAGGCTCAAAATGTGAACATTCACTTCGTACCAGAAGATTACCATCTGACTAAAATTGCAATTTGTTTAAAAAGTATGAGATATAGAGGAAAGGGCTAATATAATTCATGTCAGGAGATAACTGTTATTAAAATTTTTATTCCAAGTTTAAATTGGTATGTAATATGAGGTCTATTCGGAAAATATCCGACCTTGTGGTGTACCAGAACTAAAAATTAACTCTAGTCAATGGCAATGATATCTCTTTCAAAGTATTCCCCTTTGGAAGCCCAAACAGTAAAAAATCAGAGGAAAACAAGGCAGGACTATTATATGGGGACTGTCAAAGTTATATGAGGCCATGTTTCACCAGAAATTGCTGAATGAGCTGTGATGAATAGGCAGGTCCGTTTGTGTGGTGAAGGACCTAGTAGCCGCTTCGCTACAAATCAGGCTGTTTGTTGGACCAAAATTTCCAAAACAATAGTTTTTGGAATTCCGATGTTTTTTCCCGTTTCCAAATATACCCAGAAAAGCAGTGGGCTCATTTTTGTTGCAGCTCATTTGTTCTGGTCTCGAAATGAAATTTTTTTTCACAAAATCAGAATACTGCAAGTGTGAAACTGTAACATGAACATACCTGGATTCTCATTCTCCGGTGTCTCATTTGTGTTGCAACTCATAATAAGACCGAATCGGTGTGCTTTTGAGGATTGACGTTTTTCTATGTAGTTTCATAGATATAACAAAGCAGTTTTCAATTAATTTTATGGTTCAAAAGTTTAAGTTTCAGACTTAGTGATTAATAATTGAAGACTATTAAATATAATTCAAAAAATGAAAATTTAATTACACCTGAAGTATCTTTATGTGACAAAAATAACTTATTTAGAGACCCTAAAAAGATCGTACAACAATTCGGTGTCATCCGGTAACAGACGTTTATTATTAGATGAAGACAATTTTGACGGTGTGTTTATGAATAAATATTGATTGAAAAATATACATAAATTTTTCCTGTAAAACACTGGGCTGATACGTTAATCCAAACTGCAAATATTATTAAAAAGAATCAATTTCTATTGCATAATCTTGTCATTTGGTAACACAAAAATTATTTGCAATGAGTGAAGATAGTTGCAAAACTATTAACAATAACAAATAAAAAATATTAACAATAGTAACTGAATTATAATTTTCATATTTTAAGCCTCGAGAAGCAGATGTCAAGAAAAATGGTCATTATATACAAAGAATTATGATTATTATATTATGATAATTATTTTTTGTCTCAAACATATTTCAAATTTTTAAAAATTATTATTCTTACAAAATTGTTGTATTTCATTGGTTCATAGTATATATTATCTAAAATAAAATAAAAGCAAAGGATAATATTTTTGATAATTGATGAAAATTGATATCTTAACTTCAGAATTAATATAATATCCTTTTTACAATATATAGACAATCAAACTGTTGCATTTTTGTTCAAAATTACCAATGTTCGATAAAAAGCTTTAACATAACTTAAAGTTCTGAAAAATTGTAACTTTAATTTTGAATGTCAAATGATTTTTGTTTAAAATAACTGATTTCTGGTTAAAAACGCTACCATATCCTATTATTATTCAAAATTGTAAATATTCTTTAAAATCTAATGATTTTCGTTTAAAATAGCGATCTTGGACGAAAAATGCTAACCTAACATAACAAAAAAATGTTTCAGATTGTAAAGCTTCCTTGAATTTTTTCCAAAATTGTCAATCTTCTTTGATATCTGTTCCGACATTGCGGCTCAAAATAGCTAGCATAACCGACGATTGCAAAAAAAAATGTTGTTTTCTTTCACACTATGAATCTTCGTTGAAATATAATTTTATTAAAATTAAAAATACCAATTTCTAACGAAACACACTAACATAATCCAAAGTTGTTGAAAAATTCTAAATCTTGTTCAAATTATAATAATTTTCATTTGAAAACACCAATTTTCGATGTAAAACACCAATGTAGCATAAAATTGTTAAAACATCGTGAATCTTCTTTGAAAGCTAGTGATTTTTTAATACAAATTTCAATTTCTGACGAAAAACACTATCAAAAGCCGCAATTTTTTAAGTCAAACGTTAAGATAACCTAAAATTGTCGAAAATTGGGAATCTTGATGATATGTATTTAAAAATGATAATATCCGGTAAAAAAATAACTCAACCTACAATTTTTTGAGTTTTAGGTCTTCTTCACAACTTTATGATCTTATATTGAAGTTCTTTAAAAAAAAAACTAATTTGCATAGAAAAGCACTGAAATAAAACATTTATAGTATTTTCAATAATTTATTAGATAATTCAAAAGTTCTAATTCAATCGCGCGAAAGTTTCAAAATGCACAAATGTTTCTCAACTCACAAGAGGTTTTCAATGATTTTTCTTATTAGAAGGGTTTATTTGCAGGATTAATTTAAAAAAATTGAAATAAAGATATAAAACAACTTCAAGTAATGAAAAACTAGGTTTTTCATAACAACGATTGCAAGATTTTCAAGACATATCGTTACATCAGTTTCGTTTAGATAGGACAGAAAACTATAATAATTATTATCAACGAAGTCTGCAATATTTTTGACTAATTGTCTATAGACAGTAGATGAAATTATTTTCTTTAGAAGAAATTCATAGAACTTTTCTTTAAAATTGAAAGGTAATCACAATATAAAATGGCAAATGAAGGGTGGAAAGGCAAAAGGAGGTAACTGACATTTTATCGAAAACGGGTTTGTTTTGCTGAAAAATTCTAAAAAATTCAAATACAAATCGTAATAAGAGAATTTTTTTGAAATTGTGTTTTTTGGTAGCAATACCTTGAAGTTAAACTATGACATCGTCTCATTACAAATTTATTTTCTCAGAACTGAATAATTTTTTGTTCGAAAAAAAATTTTTTCTCTGCGTTCATCAACTCAACATCTCGGGAACTATCACCATTTGGAAAAAAAATTGAAATTATGACTTTGTCACGATTTTAAGGAATCCTAACTTTAAAACTAAAACTTAATTTTCTGGGAACTTAATGACTTTTTTTGGCAAAATTTTTGCCCCTATATTCAGTAACTTAACATCTCGGGGACAATGACAGTCATCGGAAAATATTTTATCATAAATAGAAGCTTCTTTTTAATGAAATTTTTTTGATATCGAATAAGCCATTCCACCCTTCAAATAGACATCTCAAAAAATCTTATCTTAATTGCGATGCTTGATGCTTCTTGACGCTGCTTCTATCAAGTTTGCTGAAAATTGCGCAATACAATATACGACATAAATTTCGAATTGCCTGAGAAACATCTGTTGCTAAGCATGTAAAACTTGCAGCTACAGTAGCTTACTCTTAACTGTCATCCTCGAGAATTCTCACAAAAAAAAAGTGACTCTGAGATGGTTCACAGCGAGGCGAGATGAGAGCATGACGCCTTAAGAACCTAAGTGAGTAAGCAGCACCCACGCACACTATTTCTGGAGTTAATATTTTTTTTGCACCATGAATGCGAAATATGCCTTTGTTAACCCGCCTGTATCTCCATACCATCTTCAAGCTTCGTTAACGCAAACGGCTGAAGTGATTTTCTTAGATAACCTCAAGAGTAATTCATCTTGCCTCATCCCTTCAAAGCAGTAATTTTTGCTATGCAATTCTAAGATTCTCTGATATAATAATACATTTATAGTTGATGATATTTCTAACATGAGACAATTTTCCCTACACAATAATCTATTGCACAAATACTTATGTTAGTTTGGCTCATATTTTTAAATTCATAAGAGGCCGTCCTTAAACAACATTGCCAATTTGATGGGAGGAGGAGGGGTCAGTGGAAGTAACGTTACAAAATCAGATAACATTGGTGCGTCTTCTGATTACCAAATTGTAACAAATTTTGCGAATGATGGCCCTGCAACGGTACAGTTTGAGCATAAATTTTGAAAAGTACTTTTATATTTCAGACTTACACTCCCCTATTCCACTCTTTTCCCCTTTCTTCAAGAATCTTTCTTTTTCCCCTTTTGATGAATTCTTCTTCTCTCCCTTTTAAAGAATTCTTCCTTTTCTCCATGTTTTTGAAAAACGTCTTCTTTTCCCCCTCTTTCTCGTTTTTTCGCTTAATTTCAAACTGAATTATTGGAACCCAATAACAGAATCCAACTATTTTTGATTGAAAAGTCTACTATTACGTTTTTGGTTCAGGATTCATATCTTTTGGTTAAAAATTTGACTAATATGCTTAAAATTTAATCATTTTGTTAAAAATTGCGACTATTTTGTTAAAAGGTTATCTTTTTTGATCCGAAATTCAACTAGGTGGCTAAAAAGTTGAACTACTTTGTTAAAAATGAATTTCTTTGGTTGACGATTCATCTCTTTGGTTGATATTCTAACTATTCTAATTTTAGAAAGTTAATCTTCTCTGAAAATTTAATTACTTTGTTGAATATGCAACTTCTTTATTGAAAATGCATCACTTTAGTTGAAGATGCATCTCTTTGGTTGAATATTTAAATATTTTGTTAAAAATTCGTTTTTGTGAATAAATTTTTCAACTGAAAATGTAGCTATTCCATTTTACGTTCAAAATTGATATTTTTTATTGAAAATTGATATTTTCTAGATAAAAACCCAACTAGTAGAAAATTAATTTTCTTGGTTGAAACTTCATCCTTTTCGGTTAAAAGTGCAAATCTTTGGTCAAAAATGATTCTGTTTTGGTTGGGGATTCAACTATTCTGTTGAAAATTCGAGTTTTTTTGGTTGAAACGTCAACCACTTGCAAGTGGTTGACATTTTGAAAATTCAATGGTTTTGGTTAATGATTCATCATTTTAGATGAAAATTCACATGTTCGGATTGAAAATTGAACCGTTTTGTAGAAAGTTCTTCTTTTTTGGCTTAACATTCAACAAGTTGGTTAAAAATGCAAATGTTTTGTAGAAAATTTGTCTTTTTGGCTACGAAATTCAACAATTTTTTCAAAATTGATGTATTATGTTGAAAATTCGTCTTTTTGGTAGAACATTAATCTTCTTGGTGGAAAATTGATCTTTTTGGTTGGAAATTTAATTTTTATGTTGAAAATTCATCTTTTTTATTGAAAACTCATTTATTTGGCAGAAGATTTGATTATTTTGTTACAAATTCGTTTTTTTCGTTTAATTCAACTGATTGAAAATTCGTTTTCTGGTAGAAAATTCATCTTTCTCGATTGAAAATAATTTTTATGGTGAAAATTCAACTTTTCGTGTTGAAGATTCAAGTTTATTCTAAAAAATTTGGCGTTTTCTTGAAAATCCAACTGTTTTCCGTTGAATTTTAATCTTTTTGTTTTAAAATTCGACCATTTGGTTGAAAATACATCTTTGTAGATTGAAAATTAAACTATTTTGCTAAAGTCATATTTTCTGGTCGAACATTCAACTGATTTATTAAAAATTCGTTTTTTTCAAATTGAAATTTCATATTTGATAGTAGGAAATTCATCTTTTGTGGATGAAAATTCATCTTTTTTGGTTGAAAATAAACTTTTTTGTTGAAAATGCAATATATCGCGACTTGAAACCTTACCACTTTGAAGTGTTTCGTACTGAATTGAATATGGTATTTGCATTAAATTAATTTAAAATAATTTATTCACCTATTTTCGTGAAGAATCACCCTATTTTCTCTGCTTTTGAAAGAATTTTGGGTTATGTTACTTTTCGGAGGGAGGGTGGGCAAGACAACACGAGGGTCATTAAAGAGGGTTGACGGGGAAGGGGTTCAAAAGTAGCTAAAAATTAGTCACGTATTTTGTGGAAGGCCCCTAAAAGAGTCACTCAAAAATGAAGATATCATTTCTGAAGAGCTGTTCATGAAATATTTTTCCTTTTTCAAATGGGTTAAACACCTCTGAACCTGTTCTCCAGTATCTTCACTCATCTCTAAAAAATTTATATTGTTTTACCATGCTTCTTTTAGTACAGGAGTTCATTTATGGAAGAGTAATTGGTGGATGATCATTTCAGATGCGCCGGTTTCTTTCGTTCGCACTTTTTTTTTACGTTTTCACGGCACTTTGCTTACGCATAAACACATCGTGAATGAGTAAGGTAAGTGGCAATCTCCCAATAATTTGAACGGGCTCTTGATTATGATGGGTTGAGCGCTTGGCAAGAACTTTATTATCTCCGTACTGACACACTTGAACGACTCTAAAAACCCGGGCAGGAGGTCCAAACAATAAGAAGGTTAGCATAGTATGAAACAAAATGTGTGTCTTATTATTACACTCTTAGGATATTAAATGGAGAAAATTGGGTTGTGCAAACAATTTTAATTTAAAGGCAATGCTAAACCCTAAGAGAGAAAAATATTCTGAGTCAGAATGAATTCTCTAGTAATGATGGAAAACATCGTTAAGTCAATTATATTATTTAAAAAAATGATCTGGCCATGGCCTGTCAAAGAAAATCTTTTCTCTTTTTGATTTTTTTGAAAAAAAATCATACTTATCGAACTTTTCAAAATTCTGAATTTACACTTGATCCTATACGTAAAAGTGATATGCCGATGGATTCAACTAGACTAGGCATTAATGAGTGTGCCAATTTAAAATAAAATATATTTTTCCTTAAAGTCTTACCCTCTAAATTTGTACAGTTTAACAAAAAAAGACCACGTATTTTTTTTATTACACATTTTCTTGAACTCCCGCAAAACGTTTAAGATTCTAGGTTCGCTAAATATTTTTTTGCTCTAAATGAGAAGCCTGAGGTAATTTTTTTGTTTTAAGAAAAAATCCTATAGGGTGAGACATTGAAAATTTATTAAATTGGCTCAGATGTGACTCTAAAGTAATCTAACATTTATAAATTCATTACGTCTTACCCCTCAGATTTTTCTTTAAATGTAACAAGTTTTCCCATATTTTTTTCTTTTCTAAAAAGAGTATCGTAGATCTCACTCAAGGCGATTGAAGATAAAAAATGTCCTTTTTTCATTTTCTCTCTTAGTCTGTGGGCTCTTATGAGAGAGTATATATATTATTAACAGTTTTTTTTGTCTCAAACCCTTCTTTCGAGCAGTACATCACTCAAATGTGAAGGAAATGACATTTTACACTTATTTAGCTGAACTGAGGCGAAAAAATGAACGCCAAAGAAATATCTTACTTTATCATAAACCACATTTTTGTTCATAACACTTTCGCCGAAAACCCTTGTTTGGCCAGTAGACTACTTAAATGTCCATAAGCAACAATAAAAAACATGTTTAGGATAGGGGAAACCACCCTACAGTAGATAATGATTTACAGTACATTATTATTATTATTATTATACCATTAAGCCATTTCCCTTTCGGGGTAGGCGTGACCTGCTCGGTTGGAGAATAGTAGTATGCATATGGGTATATAGGTTAAGGTAGGTAGGTATATAGGTATGAGGTAGATAGGTATATAAGTGTTAGATATATATATTTTAGATTGATCTGGAATTCTCGTGTTATTTATTTAAATGACACGTTTATTCCGCAACACTGCTCCGACCCAGGTTGCTGATCAATCTCTCTAGCGATCACCCCAAGTGAAGAGTCTCACAAAATTGTTATGTATGGTTCTCCACTTGGGCCCATTAGTATCCAAGATCTTTGTTTCAGGCGTCATTCATTCTACTGTCACTCTGTTTACAAACTATTTGTCGCCACACTTTTCTGTCCTGGCATACTAATCTAGCTTCCTTCACGTCCATGCATTTTTTCATGCAAGCTCTTGTGTTTCTATGGCTTCTTATGTCTCTACGGATTAATGTTTCATTTACAGATTCTAACCATTCTTTCGGCGGTCTACCTCTGGGCATTCTGCCATTTACTTTACCTTTATACACTTGTTTGGTCAGTCGTTCATCTTTCATTCTTTCAAGATGTCCGAACCATCTTAACTGATTTCTTTCCCATGTGTCAACTATTGTCTCTTTTGCACCACATTCTTTGAGGATTGTCTCGTTTCGGACTTTGTCCATCAGTGTTTTCCCGCATATTATGTGCAGAGGTTTCATGCCGATCGCGTTAATTTTACTCCTGTCCTTTTCTTGACAGGTCCATGTCTCGCTACCGTATAGTACAGTCGGTACGAATATAGAATTGTGTATGGCCATTTTAGCTTTTTTTTATATGTTTTTATTTGTTAGGATGGACCCTGCTCTACCGATAACCTGCTTACCCTTATTTATGCGCCTATCTAACTCCCCATCTATTTTTCCGTCGCTAGTGAATAGACTACCTAGGTATACGTACTTGTCAACTTGTTCTAATCTCTCATCATTTAGGACAATGTTGCACATTGTTTTCTCACTCTTTCCCTCAAACACCATGATTTTTGTTTTATTTACGTTAATTTTGAGTCCCATGTCCTTCATGCTTGTATGAAGTTTATTCAACATTCTTTGCAAGTCCTCGACTGATTCTGCCATAACAATCTTGTCATCTGCGAAAGCTAACCCACGTACCTTAACTGTTTGGAGATCTACACCTTCTTCGTCGAAGAGTGCAGTTCTTAGACACTTATCCATGAATATGATAAATAGCCACGAGGACATAACGCATCCTTGTTTCACGCCTTGCGTAATATCGAACCAGTCACTCAGTTTCCCGTTTACCCTTACGCTCGCTTTACTACCTGTATATATTGTTTTTATTGCTTGCAGGAGCCCTCCATTTACTCCGTACTCTTTAAGAACTTCCCAAAGTTTACTTCTATTTACCGTGTCGAATGCTTTTTCTAGGTCAATAAATGCACAGAAAACTTTCTTTCCTACTCTCAAGCTTTTTTCTGTGATCTGTCTTAGGCTAAATATCTGATCTGTACATGATCTTCCTGGCATAAAACCACTTTGGACTTCCCATATCTTTTCTTCTGTGATTTCCATTACCCTACGAATAAGTATTTTTGAGTATATTTTACTTACGGTACTTAGTAGGCTGATACCTCTGTAATTACTGCAGTTGTTTTTATCTCCCTTTCTTTTGTATATTGGTACGATAATCGCTTTTTTCCAATCGTCTGGGACTTTCCCCGTCTCGATACATAAATTTATTAATTCGCACAACCTGTGAGGTATGTACTCGCCACCGTATTTGAGCATTTCAGCACTAATACTGTCTATGCCAGCAGCCTTACCGTTTTTCAAGTTCTTAATTATGTCTCGGACCTCAGTGACACAGACTTTTTCAATTGGGTTTTCTAATGCATTATGTTCTATGTCGCAGTTTTGTTGTCCTATATCTTCACCTCCTAATAGTTCTTTAAAAGAGTCTTTTAAAGCGTCTACTATCTCGTCTATATCATATAGCATTTCACCTTTGCTGTTTCTCATGCTGGCAAACTCTGTACTCTTACTTTCCTTCAACTGTTTATATAATAGTTTCATAATTCCTTCAAAGTAGTTCTGTATTTTGTTCTCTTCTTCTGTTCTGATTTTTTCTTTACTCTCCTTGACTAGTCGTTTCATTTTCCTCTTTTTGTCTTTGTAATCATTTTTGAGTCTATTTCTCTCCTCATCGCTAAGACCTGTCATGTTTAATGTTCTCTTGTGCGCTTTTTTCTTTTCTTGCTGGGCTGCTTGAATTTCATAATTCCACCACGCATCACCAGACTTTCTTCCTACCACTGCCGTACCACACACTTCAATTGCAGTTTTAACAATGATATCCCGTAATAAAGCCCACGCGCCCTCTATATCTTTATTGCTCGTAAGCGCTTCCCAAGTTGCCCTATCTATGCGTTCGCTTAACTTATTTTGAAACTCTATTCGCACTTCCGGTTTCTGTAAATTTTCAATCTTTATTCGAGTTTGTTTCGTTTTTTCTGTTCTCTTTCTTTTCCATCCCCGGCCTAAGTTTATTTTAGAGATTAAAAGATAATGATCAGTATTGCATTCGGAACCCCTCATGACTCTTGTATCTTTGACTAGTTCTCTTAGTCTTTCATCCGCAATAACGAAGTCAATTACACTGCGGTTATTTCCTTTACACCAAGTGTACGTGTGGATCATTTTATGTCGAAACCAAGTATTGGTAATAAATAGGCCCTTTTCTAAGCATAAGCTAACTAATTTTTCCCCGTTATAATTTTTTCTTGGATCCCCAAATTTACCTAGTACCCTTTCTGTATCTGTATCCTGACGTTGAACGCCGACCCATCCGTTCATATCTCCTAGCAGAATTATTCTTTCACCTTGATCGCAAGTACTTATTGTGTCATTTAAAGTGTCCCAGAAAGCGTCTTTGACTTCTCGCGGCTCACTGTCAACTGGGGCGTAGCACGCTATGATAAATAACCTTCTGATTCCTACCTTCATTCTAGCCCACAACAATCTGGGAGATACAAAATCATGATCTTTGAGATGCTGTCTTGCTTTTTCATTCATAATTAAACCGACCCCTTGACTACGATTTGATTCACTACCTACTCCTGACCATATTTCAAAACCGCCTTTCAACACCCCATTTTCTATGTTTCTACTTTCGCAACCCTTTTTCTTCGTCTCAGGTACACATAGAATATCTAGTTTCCTTGCATGCATAGTTTCTCGTAGTTCTCTTATTTTAAGGTCATTCACTCCTCTAGCATTCCAGACACCCAGTCTCCATTCATCGCCTGAAACTCGACCTTTACGTTTACCGTGTGTATGCATTTCGTCAATCCAAGTTTCAGTCCATTCCGAGGCTACTTTATTGTTTGTATTATTCATGTTTAGATTGTACACCCAACTATCACCTTTATGCGCGAAATTTGTTTTGCGAGGCGAAATCATGTCCAAGTTAAGTGATTATTCGTCGTACGGTGGATAGTCTATCTGTAACGTCAGTCCCACCAATACTTCTGTTACTGTGTGGGGGGGGGGAGGTGAGGACAGAGAAAGGAAACCGAGAGTCTCAATTGGTTGGTGATTTATGCTGAGAAGGTTACCAGCCTTCAGCAGCGTTGTATTTGATAGGAGTTAATATGTGCCCAAAGCCGAATCCTGGCCTACCTCTAAAACAGGAGCCAATAAGTTTATAAGCCAATAAATTTTTTTTTTTTTTTTTTAATTTGAAAAAGAGTTATATATAGATATAGATGAAATTTACTCCTGGTTGAAATATTAAAATAGTTATAATAATTGAACTGCAATATTATAAGTTTTAGGGAGAATTTAAGATGCATTTAGGAGTCTTTGAAAATGACGCGTCAATGCAATATTATAATTTTTAATCCCTGGCAATTTGCGAAAAGCTTTAACATGTGAGGATTTCTTGAAAATTTTGAAATTTCTTCGAAACCATCAAAAATCAATTGAAAATTCCTACTAATGGAGAGCGGAAAAAATCGTAAAATATTTGAAAATCTTTGAAATTTCCTGAAGCGTTATTATTTTAATCTTAACTAACTGGAAAACTGACAGAAAATGTTCATTATTTTTGTTAATATAACATTTAATCAAAGATGCTATATTTTCTGACGAAGTTTCATTGAAATTTTATATTTAGTTAATGTGTGAGCGCAAAAAATTAATTTTTAACCTGAAAAAAAATGTTCGCCTCTTCTTTATTCATACTTTCTACTTTAATGAAACATTTTTATGGCACGTTTATACATTAGAATCAAAGCTTGAAGTTTAATGAACAATATTTATAGATACGAAGCGTTCTTTCTTCAATATTTATAAATATTATAATACTTTTCATTAGTTATTACATTTTCCAACTGTAGAATAGTCAGTCTCGCAGTTGTTTTAAGTTAAGCGTTGTGTTTGTTTGTTTATTTTGATTCGTGAACTTTTTTAATTTGAGTTATTGTGAATAATAAACCAAGAAAATAGTGTCAATTATTAGTTATTAACCCTTCGAGGACAACGTGGAATCGTGGGACGTATAGAGCAACGTGGGGTGTTTGCACACCCCACTCTGTTTTTTGCGTTTACATTTTTAATGGCGCATTTCCGGGTTTCGAGAAATACTTGGATTCAATCCCAAATACCTAGAATCAAAAAAAAAAGAAGAAGCAAAAAAAAAAGACAAAACAAAAATGCGTCAGGTGCTTCAGTGATACTGAAAGAGAAGGTACTCAAAGCGGGAAGCCTTCCTGCAACCTGTACACAGCGAATATGCGTTTTTTGTTCCGTTGGGGTGGCCATACACCCCACGTTGTCCTCGAATGGTTAAAAATCATATATATTTTAGTTATGTTTTAGGGGGTCTTTCGGAAATGATATCATTTTTAGGATTAAGGTATGTAAAGAGATAAAAAAATGTCAATAATTTAAGCTTTTGTAATTTTCGTAAAATTATCATAATTTCAACCATTATTTACCAAATAAACTCATTTTAATTGTAAGTATACTAATGATAAATTATAATTATCCAGAATTGAGTATTCTATTATGCTCAGAAGCAATACCAGAAACGATTATCTATTGTTGGACAGAGGTGTAAAAATCGTACCCTTGACCTGGTCTAATAAAAATGTTTAATACAGCTATATATAAGCTTTATTTCAAAAACAAAATTTTCCTTTATTTGTAGAAACTGATGCAGTTAAATGCTGCTGAATTTTTTTCTATCTACTGTAGGGTGGTTTCCCCTAAGTAAAATGAAGTTTAAACTGTAAATTTGTTTATAAGAAATCTTAAATCATGATAATGATATAAGGAATAAAGAGAATTTTTTTTATATCTGCGCAGAAACTAATTCTAGGACGTTTAAATAAAAATTGTTTGAAAGTTTAGATGACGTTGAATCTGCCTATATTACGGTTATTTATTGAACGATTTAAATATATTTTGCTTCAAAGTCCAAGGTTTTCCAGAAACATCATTTCGAAAACTTGCGTGCAACTCCTCGCTGAATCTAGTATATTGTTCCTAAAGAATTTTTAATTGATAAAATCAAGAGCAAATTGAAATGTAGAAATGAAGTGTAAGTCTGGACCAAGGACGCAAATTAATATTACGTGATTGTTCAGTAATCATAAAAAAAATGTTTACCCGTGGAGTGAAATTTCTGCGCATTTAAAAATGCTAGATTCATCGCGTACCTTAATCTGTTATCATATTCAACCTTTGAAAAAAAAACAAATATTTAAAAGAGTTAAAATCGTTTGGCAGAACATTCCATTCAACGAAGAAATATTTTTTAGAGTTTGTCCGCATTTACGCAATATTATTTATGTTCATGATCCAAATTTAAAAAGTAGAATTTTCTTGAGATTCGTGGCGTGCGTCAATTTGTTATCATATATTTTTTAGAAACAATAAGTATACATTGTACCTTCAGAGTACATACATTGTCATCCAATAGGACTACACTTTGCCGAAATTTATTGTCCGATCGGAGAACTTCAGAAATAATTCCCCACATACTCCTTCTTGAATTTTGACAGTCTGAACTTTATCTCTTAGTAGAGAGTATTGTTAAGAGTTTTTCGTTTTTTATTATTAACCGAGAAAGAATTTCTCTAAACTATCTACTTTTTTATAGCAAGAATGTCTTAAATAAAAAAGTATTGGTTACATTCTACAACTGTAAAATAGACCTCCTTGCTTTAGAATCTGACGTTCCATCTAATAACCGACAAATCTTGCTATGATTACTCGACAATCACGCAATATTTATTCATGTTCTTGGTCCAGATTTATGGAGTAAGATTTGCCCTCGATTTTACGAATTTTACCAATTTTTAGAAATCATTTTCTAGATTGGGCCTTAAGTTGAACGCACAAGATTTCTCAAATTATGCGTATGACAATAAATTGATTTAACTTTCAAACGGTTGTTCTTTGAAAGTCGTAGATTTAGTTTCTGTCAAATATTCACCTTTAAAGTAAACCATGCATTTCGAAATTGAGGCACCGGATTGCAGAACTGCCTGTGCGCTCGGTCCGTCTCGGCCTAGTAGGCAGTAGAGTGGGGAGACCCACTGAACGCGTTGATCGAGGGAAAAAATCAATTTAAAACGCAATAATCAACTTGTCGTTTTTATGTTAATAATTGACGAATCGAGTTTATTTTTGCGTAGAAACATTCCCTAGACTTTTCCGCTTCTCACAGATCCAATATTTTGGAGAAATTGTACATTTAACTTATTATTAACAATGAATAAACTAAATATTAGAAAATTCCCAAATTAATTTAAAAATCGGTCAAAATGAGCAATGTCGGTTTATTCTTTATACATTTGGGAGTATCACATTAAACATTCAGTTCAATAAGTTGTTATTTGCGCTATCAATTTGTAGTTAGAAGCTTTCTTATTTCACAGAACTTTTAATTCGCAATGTAAAAACGAAGAGTTTAAAGGAACATGTAATGATAAAATGTATGTATAAAAAAAAAGTTGTACACAAAAACATTTATTTGATTTGAATACATTGTTAATGATTTCTTCCCCATCACAGATTATTATTATCAATCATCCTAATGCATACATTTGCACAGCTTTGAAAATACTTTTAGGAGTCAGTTGCATAGCTTTAAAAAACATAGATAAAATGAGATCCTTTTTTCTTTTCCCTGTCTTCTTCGCACTCGAGTTCGCGAATCTTGTGTTTCCTAGAACAAAGTGTAAACAAACGCGTGAAAGGACTAATGTAAACAAATCAACACTATACTCAAAAATTCTTAATAATTCAGTCGTTTTTGGACCGTGGCATAGAATAATTGCAGTTCTGAATCATTCTAAAGTATTCTTTGCTTTCGAAAAGTTATTCTTGTTCTAAAAATGCGTGATGGGAAAGAAATCATTAACAATGTATTAAAATCAAATAAATGTTTTTGTGTACAACTTTTTTTTTATACATACATTTTATCATTACATGTTCCTTTAGACTCTTCGTTTTTACATTGCGAATTAAAAGTTCTGTGAAATAAGAAAGCTTTTAACTACAAATTGATAGCGCAAATAACAAGCTATTGAATTGAATGTTTAATTTGATACTCCCAAATGTATCGAGAATAAACAGACATTGCTCATTTTGACCGATTTTTGAATTAATTTTGCAATTTTCTAATATTTAGTTTATTCATTGTTAGTAAAAAAAACCTCACAAGGCAAATTTGTAAATTGATACGCGCAGTTTGGAAAACAGAACGCATGCCGGAAGAATGGAATACCTCTATCATTATTCCCATCTTTAAAAAAGGCGATAAAACTAACTGTAACAACTATCGGGGAATTTCACTTGTGCCTTCGTGCTACAAGATCCTGTCTAATGTTATCCTAAGTAGACTAACTCCTTTTGCCGAGGAAATCATTGGGGATTACCAGTGTGGATTCCGCCGAAACCGATCTACAAGCGATCAAATGTTTACAATTAGACAACTGTTAGAAAAGAAATGGGAATTTAAAGAAGCAGTACATCAGCTATTTATCGATTTTAAAAAAGCTTACGACTCTATTATACGCGCGCGAATGTACTGGATCCTAGAGTTCTTGGGTGTGCCAAGAAAATTAGTTAGACTTATCGAAATTTGCTTAAGCGGCAGTAAGGGTAGAATACGCGTAAACGGTAGTTTATCTGAAGAGTTTTCGATCCGCGATGGCCTGAAACAGGGCGATGCACTTTCGTGCGTCCTTTTTTAACTTAGTTTTAGAATACGTGGTTAGGCAAGTGCAGGCGAATCCGACCGGTGCTACCCTCAATGGGGTAATACAAATTCTTGGATATGCGGATGATCTCGACGTACTAGGGGATGATAAAGAAACGGTAGCTAAAAATGCAGAAATCTTGATCGCAAAAGCCAAAGAGATTGGCTTGGAAGTTAGCGAATCGAAGACAAAATATATGACCGTCGTCAGGTCCGGACAAAGTAATCAAGACGGGGATCTAATGGCCGGAAATATGAAATTCGAAAGGGTTAACGAGTTTAAATACCTCGGGTCTATTATAACTAGCGAAAATAAGATTAAAACGGAAATCAATGCGCGGCTACACGCTGGCAATGGGTGCTATTATGCAGCAAACACGCTACTAAAATCGCGATCGCTATCTAGAAACATCAAAGTAAGAATTTACAAAACGATAATAATGCCGGTCGTCATGTACGGGTGTGAAACGTGGGCGCTGACGAAAGGAGAAGAGAATAGGTTTAGAGTTTTCGAGAATAAAGTACTTAGAAAAATCTATGGTCCAAAAAGGGACGAAGAGACCGGCGAGTGGAGAAAACTGCATAATGATGAGCTGCACGCTCTCTACGGGTCAGCAAATATTAATAGAGTAATGAAAGCGCGTAAATTAAGATGGGCGGGGCATGTAGCAAGAATGGGCAATGAAAGAACAGTGGAGCAAGTTTTAAGAGGGAGACCGACTGGTAAGAGACCCCTAGGCAGACCGAGAAACAGATGGGAGAAAAATGTAAGGGATGATCTAAAAGAACTAGGACATGATTACTTAAACTGGATGGAGAATGCACAAGATAGAGTTGTGTGGCGGTCTCGGGTAGATGAGGCAATGAACTTTCGAGTTCGAACTGCTAATCTATAATAATAATAATAATTCATTGTTAGTAATAAGTTAAATGAACAATTTCTCCAAACTATTGGATCTGTGAGAAGCGCACAAGTCTAGGGAATGTTTCTACGCAAAAATCAACTCGATTCGTCAATTATTAACAGAAAAACGACAAGTTGATTATTGCGTTTTAAATTGATTTTTTCCCTCGATCAACGCGTTCAGTGGGGCTCCCCACTCTACTGCCTACTAGGCCGAGACGGACCGAGCGTGCAGGCAGTTCTGCAATCCGGTGCCTCAATTGTTAGTACAATTGTACCAAAACCAGTGTATCAATGATTATCTTGTCGTTTAGTTTTCAGTCATGATTAACTGTTAATTCTACATAATTTCACAGAGTTTCACATAATTTAACGATGAATTGAGTATAAAGAATGCATTCAAAAACCGAAAATGCAGGAGATGCTAGGTTTTTTCTTCGTGAAGAAATTTGACGAAATAGAAAACCCCTTTTTATTGACCACTCTTTCAAGTATTGAGGTTCAAACAAAAATTATTCTGTCATTTCGACAAAAAATGTTTTAGTGCTTTTGGTAACACGAAATTACTATTGAACTGCCGGACCAGAATATGTGTTCTTGATTTATTGCATTCATCCTTTCACCTGTTCTCAAAATCTCAATGAACTAGGTTTTTTTGTTGTTAATCATCAGTTTTGGGGCCCCCCCCCCCCAAGGATGCCATCAGTCCAATTTACATTAGAGAATTCCAAATTAGTCCCAAGGGGTGAACCACTAAAATACTGATTTCAACTTAGCAATTAACGAACCTCATAAAAGCTGGTTTTTCACCATCAATATACATATATAGTATGCAGGCTGTGGAGTACATGGGATGCACTGTGAAAACGCGACCAATGTTAATTTAATAACCCCATAAGCGATTAAAGGTCCACTGAATCAGACATGATCGCTCAGTATTTCACAGTTAAATGGTTGCTGTGTAAACGTGGCTTTTATTATTGCCTTGTATAAATTATTATATTCACGGACCACCCGTGTCGCATTCTCACGTTGGTTAAATGGCACAAGTGTTGTTAACGCCCACGATCGTAACATTGTAAGACAGTAAACATTATTTTCAACAAACGTAGAAAGTCATTTTTATAATTGGCATCATTGTAGATCCTACAGTGTAATAATGCAGATTTCGAGAAGCAATATCCATTAAAAGGTCTACAAGAATGTATTTTTGAAAAGAAAATTTACTGGAGCCCATCGATAAGGACCTCTAGGTATTCTATTCAAGATATTTATATGAGTGCCTGCTCAAATAAGTTTTAATATCCAAGGAACATTTGGTGTAAATAGTTTGTTTATTATTAAAATAGGGTCTACAAATTTCACAAATAATTATAATAATCTTTCACTGATATAATTTACTAAGGTATAATTCAAGTGCAAATACAAGTTTTTCTCAAAGTTAAGTTCGTTGAAGACTTAAGTTGTTTAAAATAAAAGATTTAACCAGCACTTAATTTGCACTTCTGTACTTTTACACTTTTCTGTTTTTCACTTCTGAGTACTTAGTTTAATTAATTCACTGTTCGCGAAGTTGTTTTAGATAAAAAAATCTTTAAGAAATGACAGTAATCTTCAGAATTTGCAACTTCACGATCGACCTCTAAAATGTTGGCGGTCATAGTACTTTTGTTGCTTTAAGGAATCAAAAACAGGAACAAAGGAAGGAATATGACCGCCGCCATTTGACATATCGATTGCAGAGTTGAAAATTCTCGAGCTCAAGGTTATATCTCAAAGTTTTTCGAGTAAATAACTTCGTTAACAGTGAATTATTTGAATAAATTATTTAGAAGTGAAAATCGAAAAAGTGCAAAAGTGCAAATACTACACAAGCTGGAACTGTTTAATCTCGTGTGCAAGGCCAGAAGCATGTCGTGGTCTCCGAACTCAAAGATTACCCGGCAAGAAGGAATGCATTAAAATAGATTAAAATGATTTCAAATATGGCGAGATTCACAACTTTTTGAATCCAAATGAATTTCGTTTTCTTCCGTTAACATTTTAATTCATATGAACATCAATTATTTGCGTCTCACGTCAATCCTGTTCAATCTTATGATGATTTCTGTTAATGAATATTCTGTTAAAGATGGTACAAACTAAAGGCAAGTCAATCCTGTTGAATGCTGTAAGATAAGGATGAATGTTGACGTCAATTTCATTACTTCCGTTGAGTATACTTTTCAACATTTTAATCCAGAACAATTCTTTGTGACTCAAAGTACACTCAAGGTAATTCCAAACAATTCCTCCTACGGCCAAATTCAATACACTTTGAAATCAAACGAATATCGTTTTTTGCCATATTTGAAATCATTTTAATCCATTTTCATACACACCTTCTTACCGGGTATGTTTAGGAATTTCATGACTACTTTCAGAGACTTACAGTAACTTTTTTGTGAAATCAAAGGTTCAAACTACGTTTGAGACGATGTCGGAAACAACCTCGTGAACTACGTCGTATACTACGTCCTTTACTATCCCAATTTCCGACATAGTTTACGACGTCGGATCCGACGTCGTTTCCGACTCAATTTATGACGTCGTTTCTAACTTAGTGTTCCACGCAGTTCACGACGTAGTTTAAGACGTCGGAATTGTCAAAAGGGGGAGAGGTTATTCAAAATTGGGAATTTTTGCACGAAAGGGTTTACTGATAAAGAGATGCAAAGGTGTACCTGTTTCCGGCAAGAATAATTAGAAAACTAATACAAGATTTAACTTTGAGATTGCTAAAACTTCGGTGCAATAAATGATTGAATTTTTAGATTGAACTTTGTGGTTCAAAAGTATGGCAAATTGTACTGAGGTAGCACCTCTAAAGTCTGTAAGATTCGTATGCAGTTGATTTCCTTTTTAATTGTCATGTATGAAAAAATAGATTAAAATGTTCACAACGATGCCAGATACATTAACATGTCATTTTGACGTTGGAAGCACTAGATAGCACAATGTTGTTCTACAAAATTTTTCTTGTGCATATTTCATTTAATAAATTTCACCAATTTAGAAATTGTTTTTTTAGAACAAGATTAAAATTATGCAAAGTAATTGCAGTGAGCTATCCTTTTGTGCTATTAACTCATTTTTGTTAATAAACTGTGACAACACTCTATGGTTCTATGGTCTAAATGCTTTATACATTCTTTTTGAATCGTGAAACGGGCTGAATAAAATAAATGTTTTTTTTTTCTTGACAATAACACATGTCTCATAATTTGAGCAGAGAAAATTTACTAATTGAAATTGAGGTATTAAACTTGAATCATAAGTGAAGCTCTTAGGATCATTTCCCTCGACAATTACCAGGCTGTGAACAGCAAGAAGAAACTCATAAACTCTCCGTTGACAAACTCTAAATTTATGATCTCGCTTTACCGTTTTCGAGCTAAGTGTGAAGTTACCACGTGAATTAATTTACGTTTGAAATTTCAATGTAGAACTTAGGGAAAGTCCATAAACTACGTTACCAATTCGAGGGGGGGGGGGGTCGTGCCAAAAACGTATAATAGTTACATACAAGGGGGCACCAAGTTAGCAACTTATTGGTACGCCAAATAATTTCAAAAATGATTTGACCAGTACAATACACAAAATTTAACATCAGAAATTTACTAATTACCCTGTTCGAAAACCTACCATCAATTTTCTAAATTATATTGAAGATTCAAGAATTATTCTGATTAGAATTAATCGTTGAAAAATTTTCACAGGTTATCAAAATGCTGATATGCGTCATTCTGTGAAATAGGAGAAACAGGACGTGATCCACTGTGGCCCCTGTGGCGTAATTGGTTGAACGCTCCATACGGGAATAGTGGCGATTCCCGGTTCGAATCCGGGCCGAGGAAGATTTTTTCTCATTTCTCCAAGAATTATGTGACCAGTACAATCGACAAAATACAACATCATACATTTATTAATCTTCTCTGTTGAAAATTTATCCTTTTTGGTTAAAAATGTATCTTTTATGGTCAAGAAATGAACTACTTGGTTGCAAAATTAACTATTCTGTTAACAACTCGTTTCGTTTTTGGTTGAAAATTAATTTTTTCAACTGAAAATTTTACTATTCATTTTTAATCAAAAATTTTTCTTATTGATTTTAAAATTCAACTATTTATTTAGGAATTCAACTATTCAGTTGTATTAAATAATTTGATGTTGATTGTTTTTTGTCTACTGGTTTTAAATCAATATTTTGAATTATGATTTTCATTTCTAAATTGTGAAAAAATTGCTCTCAAAGCTCCGCTGGGATCCGAACCCAGGTCTTCCAGATTGCCGTTTTGGTGCTCTTACCCACTAAGCTACGAAGAGACGAAATAAATTTCTTCATAATCTCTACAAGTTGAATTCCGATGTCATCCTTCATACTTGTAAGATTCATTTTCGAACAGTCGAATGTTTGATCTTTTTGATGTTATGGTTTTGACTGGCAATCTGGAAGACCTGGGTTCGGATCCCAGCGGAGCTTGAGAGCAATTTTTTCACAATTTAGAAAAAAAAAATATTCAAAATATTGATTTAAGACCAGTAGACAAAAGAAAATCAACATCAAATTATTTAATACTATTTATCTGCTCAAAAACATAACATCAAAAATATATTTGGTTGTATATTGAACTGTTTTTAAATTAAATTTTTTTTCAAAATTCATTATTTCAGGTAAAAATTCATCTCTTTGATTAAAAATTTAACTATTTTGTTAAAAAAACGTTTTGTGTTTGGTTGAGAATTAATTTTTTTAACTGAAATCTCCTTAAAACTCACACGACCAATTATCTTGAAGCTGGAGGGGCCCACACGACTACCGCGAGTCGTCAGTTTATTTTTATCAAGCGACGTTTATTGGCTGCCCGGCCTTGTATCGCTACGCTAGCTCTAAGAAACTTTTCCAACTGCGCATGTGCCGAAAGGCGCGGGTCTGTTTGAAATCAATGAATACTTTCAATGATAATACAGATAAATACAAATTCCTAGAACGGCTGGCCCACGCAGTTACTCAGCTCGTGGGGCGAGAGACGGTTGCGACCCTCGCCTCGGAAGGGCAGCCGTGCGCGAGTACTCCATCGAGTATATTGCGCAATATGATGCATTCCAAGTGGAAATGGTTCAGACGATCCCGACTTATTGCGCAGTTTAAAAAAGTCGCGTTCCGTTGGCCAGTGTTTTTGTTGACGTACGACGTGGAAAATATAAAATTCCCTGGAAATAGTACAAGTTGTCAACTAAAAAAAATATAATAGAACGCGGACGCGTTCATGTTGGGATAGGTAGAAATGTCAGGAAGGTTAGCATGGGAGTGACACATGTGGAAATGTCAGCCGTCAGGAAGGTTGCCACATGAAAATGCAACTGCATACAAGTTATTGGAGAAAATATTCTAAACGTAAAGGTTAGTGATATGTAGAGGTCTGAATAGTAATATTTTTCAAGTGTTTCGCGAAATACAATCAACTATCTGAAATTTGAGGTTAGGGTACCTGGTTCTGATCAAATCGGTCTGACTTACTTTTACGTACAGCATATTTTCTCGAATGAGTTGTCTGCATTCCCATGACGTCATGCTAAAATACTCCATTCAAGACCTCCTGCTCTTCGGGCCTCTTTGACGGGACCGTGGTGGAAGGCGACGAAACTGCGCAATTTCAAATAAGGGTGTACAGGTGGGTTGAAATAGGTGAACTTTAAAATAGGCGAACATTAAAATAGGCGGATGTTCACTGTATTTCTGTTCTTATTAAAAATTGATCATTTTAATTAAAAATTCATCTATTTTGTTGAAAATTCGTCTTTTTGGTTAAAAATGCAACTTTTTTGTTGAAAATTACCCTATTTTGATTGAGGATTCAACTATTTTGTTGGAAATTCGTCTTTTTGGGTTCAGATATCACTGTTTCGTTAAAATTTCAATATATTTAGACTCAAAATCTGAGGAATTTAAATTTTTCATATTGAGTTATATATGTTATACACAATAATTTTATTTAAAAGAATTCATTCATCTACTATTACCTTATTTTCGTGAAAAATCACTTTATTTGTCATATTTTATGAAAATGTTTGGCTGTGAAGTCTGATATTTTAATATTTTTAATTATTTTTGATTTACAACTTAATTAAGCTTATATAATGTGTATAGTTCACTACACGATCACCTAGGCATATTGGACACTAAAATCCCAAGAAACACGAAAAAACGCAGATTACATATAAAATTCGTATTTAGCCAACGGCTACGTTACCATTTTTGAAAGGTGGGAGGGGTATCAAAAATAGCCTAAAATTGCAAACGTAGCTTATTGATGGACCCTGATACTTATGGCTAAATCAACGATTCCAAAATCGATCATCACTCATCTTAATGTGCTTACGTTCCTGCAGCATACTAATCTCTTAAATGATGATTTATTTCCGACAGATAATCTTATCAAATATTAATCAAATTTTAATATTTATAATTCTAACGGAAATTATGTGAAAATATTTTCTCATAAAATAATGCCAAAATAACATATGTAAGGAGAAGTAATTTTTCATTGAAAATAGTTACAAAAAGGCATAAATAAATTAACAGTATATTGTTGAACTGACAATCGATTTTTCGTGAAAGTAAATATTTACAATATAGAGTTGTATATTAAGAGCTGTATTTATTACAAGAGGCGACTTGCCTCTTGGGTTCATTTTCTGAATTATAGTGATGATGATAAGTGGTCGAGAGTGTCAAGTTCAAAAGTGGGCAATGAATTTGCGCTTTGGAGACGCATACACAGCTTATAAGTTGGACTTATCGCCAAGTTAGCGCCGCCTTAGACGACCGGTTGGGTCAACCCTTGCTCGTTAATTATACGATAATAATTTCTCGCAGCGCGTGAATCTCTCCAGAATATCCAGCAGACCGCTGTGAATGCAAACTCTAGGATTTAATTACGCGTCCACGCCAATCAAATCTGCAACCCTGAAATCAATCAGTCTCATACGCTGAAGTTGTGATTTTTAGCAGTTTCGGCTAAATCGAAAATCAATTATTTATTAACTACAACACAGAAAAAATTTGATGTTCGGTAATGTTGCGGCTCAAGTAAAATTTCGCATCCTTTAGAACTTAGACTCCAAATGAACTCTCTTTGACGATTCCTTTTTAGTTCGTTGATACCCGATAGATGGCCAGTGACGAGTGCCGACGTCTTCAACTGCGCATGTACCGAAAAGCGTGAACTTGTTTGAAGTCAATAAATACTATGAATAATCATACAGATAAATATTAACAAAAGTTTTTTATTTTTTAAAAAGCAGATTTAATTGAATGGTAGAGATACTTATAACTCCTTAAAATAATTTAATATTAACGTAATGTTGCATGTGTATATTAAATAATTTTAAATGGGCCCACGCTTTTCGATCAGTGCTCCCAATTCGGCTCCCCAACTGCACTGCTCATGCCTTGCATCGGCAGTCTCATTGACTATAACTCGCGGGCTTTTTTGAAACTATTACATGTGTAAATCAATTTTTTATAATAAATCATCATTGTGGAAATAATAACAAATAATTTTCAGACCACAACATAGTCTCTCAGAGTGCAAGGTGAAATAATTATTTGATTGTACTCTTCACAAATAAATCATTTATTTTAAATTCAAAGGAAGGAATACCTTTTTTCACCAATGTAAATTTTAAATCATTCGTAATATTTTTTTGTACTTCATGATTAATATATATTGTAAAAAAGTTATTTGCATATTGAATCATTTCAAATGAGCGCGCGATCAACATCCAATGAGGCTGCTGGTGGGACGCATGCGCAGTGCGGTTGGGGAACCAAATTAGGAGCACTTTTTTGGTACGTTTGCAGTTGAAAACGTCGGATTTTCGACATAACCTTAAAAACGTTCACATCACATGTGCATTATCTTCCTATCAAGACTCACTAATCTCTATAATTTTAATTTCTTTACTACATTTTTCGCAGTGAAATATTAATCAATCTATATTATAAAACAAAAAGGTGCAACATTAACTTATAAAATCTTCAAAGTTCAAGTCGAGGCAGAACTTTGGATTCCTCTGGAACAGTTTATTATTTCGGGTTCCTTTTCAGAAAGAGAGGTACCTTTTTGTTGCACCTGCATAGGAACCAAAAATCGATTCTAATAGAAACCTCAGTTTCTTTGTGTAATAATCTACTATTATTATATACTTAGTAATATACTTATAAATCGAAAGAGTGATTAAAGGCTTACTAGTCACCATTTTTGGTTTTAATCGAAAGATTTCGATGTCCTGAAATGTAATATGACGATTTTTTTGGATTTTAGGTTTGCAAAATCCTTAGAAAAAAGGCGTCAAAGATGGCGATCGCGAAATACAAACTCAGCGTTAATGAAACGTAAAAAAATTGTCTAACGTACATTAACTTTTTAAAATCTTGTAGAATTGCATTCAAGGAATATGCGCGTACACTATATCTTGTTAAGTAAAGGCATAAAAAATAATCATTTTTCTAAATAAAAAACTTTGAATAATGTTTTTTCAATTTGAAAAATCACTTGATAAGATTTTAAGTTATATTTCAAGATTTCGAGGGGTTTCGCAAGACTTCCAGTTATTTTTAACGATTTCAAGGGTTTCGCAGGGTTTCAAGTGAATTCTTATCATTTCCAGGAATTTCAGAGGACTTCAGTGATTCAAGAAGATTTCAAGGTATTTTCAAGAATCTTTTGAGAGTTCAGGGCGTATGAAAGGATTTTAAGGGATTTCACAGGATTTTTAACGATTTTTTCAAAGTTTCGAACACGTTTCAAAAGATTTTAAGGGATTCCAAGAAATTTTGGGAGACCGAAACTATTTAAAAAGATTGAAAGGTTTGTCGAAGTGTTTTAAAATATTCCAAGGGATTTCACATGATGATTTTTTAAAGATTTCGAGGGATTTCACAGGATTTCAAGTGATATCTAATCATTTTCAGGAAGAATCTTTTGAGATTTTAGGGCCTATGAAAGGATTTTGAGAAATTTCACAGGATTTTTATGGATTTCAAGTAATTTTAGAAGATTTCAA
>CAKNYM010052806.1:287832-321828 GCA_932195095.1 Andricus curvator
AATTTTAGGAATTTTAGAGGATTTCCGTGATTCCAGAATATTTCAAGCGATTTCCAAGAATCTTTTGAGATTTTAGAGTCTATAAAGGGATTTCAAGGGATTTTTATGGATTTCAACTAATTCTAGAAGATTTCAAGGGATTCAGAGAGATTTGAACGATTTAAAAAAGTTATCAATAGGTTTCAAAAGATTTCAAGGAATTTCGAAAAATGTCTAGAGATCCTTACTATATTACAATATGTTTCAAGTGATTTTTAAACATTTTAAAGAATTTCAGAGGATTTCAGTTACTGAGAATATTTTTAAAGGTTTTATTATGACTAAGGATTTCAAGTAATTTCAACAGGATTAAAAAATTATGAGTTTTTTCAAATGATTTTTAAGGGATTTGAAACAAATTGATCGTAGGAGATTTTATAAGGTTATAAGAAATACTTATACTAAGGCATAAGTATTTTAAGATAAGCAAATATTTACTTGTATTGTTTTCATCGGGTTGATGGCCATAAATTAAGTATTAGTACTTATAATTTAGTCTAATTTAGCCTGATTTAGCTCTTTTCTTTGCAAAACAACTTTATACTTAAAATATGATGATGTTGAATAATCGCGCACATAGCGCACGTGTTTGTTTGCTAGTATAGTAAAGATTTTGTTTACTAAAGCGAAGTAACAATCTCACTGTGAATTGGTTATTTTGTGCTAATTATTATTAAAAATGGAAGTAAAATGTGTAACTTAATTGCTTTATAAGGGATGCATGATCTCATTTCATAATTGCCTTGAAAATTATGCTAATCTTTGATAACAGTTTATATGTTATTAAGTGCGCATATATAATGGGCTTTTGCACGGACATGGCGATAACGACGGGGATAATTGCACACTGCCTTTTGAAAATGCTGTACATTCTACCGCCCTGAGAATAATTAATATATAACGCAGTTTGTATAAGCTAATAAAAATTACAATGTATTTAAAGTATATTCTTTCAATTACTAATAAGATAAGGAAACTTAGTTGACTCCAGAGGCAGAACCACGGTTGTGTTAAATAAGGAATTAACATTTTGTATATCTTCCTTTGAATTTGAATGCATAAAGTTTAAGTAAGCTATTTCTGAAATCATAAAATAACCTTTTTAACAACAATATACCTAAGTATATATAATGCTTACGTAAGTCGTATATATGAAATTGGTTTCGTAAATATTCATTCCCGGTATCGAGAAAGTTCAGTTATATTTACAATAAAATAAAATTCGTTTTTTTATTACAAGGAATATTTAATTATAACGGAGAATATCGGTTATTGTATTCCTATGGAAAATAGATGCAAATTTTTTTTTCAACGTTTGGTTTTGCTTTTTTATCAGAACATATTGTATCTTGAAAATATTTGAAATTTAATAAATACAAATTTGAAGTGTTCTCAATTATAAAATTCAAAGTTAAACTTGAAAATAATTCAATATTTCAGTTATTTTACTTCATAATTTTTTACATGAAAAGAAATATTTTAAACAACTTTTATACAAAATTGCTGAAAATTTTGTTCAGTCAGGGAATTTTGTTCTTTAGAGGCAGTCACTTTTTCATATGATCAAATCACTTGTGACTTTTTTTCAATAAATTAATCCATGGACTAAGTATTATTGAATTCAGGGCTATACGTATTTTTGAATTTTCTTGAATTCTTTTGAAATATTTTATATGGTATTTCAAAAGATTCCGAGGAACTTCTAAATAGATTTCAATCATTTGAAGGAATTCCAAAGGATTTTAAATATTTTATGGTATTTTTAAACATTTAAAGGAATTTTCAAGAGATAAGAAAATTTTAAAAGATTCCCTAAATTAACAAATTTGGCAAGTTTATTATCAACTCTAAAAACAGTTCTTATATTATCAGTTTCATTTAAAAGTCTTTTAATGTTATGTGAAATTTGTCCTAGAAAGGATATCGAGAAAATTGCTCTTGAATTTTTATTAGTATTGTCAATATTGATATTGTCGTTGATGTTGTTATTTTTTGTCTGTAGTTCAATGAATCTTTTGTGAATGTGCTTATCAATTAAACTAGTTGGATAGTAGTCTTTTACAAATTCAAGGATGGCATTTCTTTTCTTATGAATAGCACCTTTTTTAAATTTGATAATAACTTTTACCAGCAAACACATGGTATGCCTATGGGTTCACCGATTTCGGCTATTCTATCGGAAACTGTCATGCAAGATTTAGAATCAGAAGTATTTAATCAAATCAATGTTCAAATTCTAATATATGTACGCTATGTTGTTGACTTCTTTTTAATTATGCCCGAAAATAAAATAGATTTGATGTTTTCACTCTTTAATTCCTATCACAACAGACTACAATTTACAATCGAAAAAAAAAGAAAACAATTCAATTGGATTTTTAAATTTGGTTTCTTTTCATTGATTAATTGAACTACAGACAAAAAATAACAACAACAACGATAATATCAATATTGACAATACTAATCAAAACTCAAAAGGAATTTTCTCAATATCCTTTCTAGGCCAAATTTCACATAACATTAAAAGACTTTTAAATGAAACTGATAATATTAGAACTGTTTTTTATAATATTGTTTTCAGATCTTATTATTTCTAAATTTGAAAATCTAATTGAATTGTTTTCTTCTTTTTCGATTGTAAATTGTAATCTGTTGTGATAGGAATTAAAGAGTGAAACCATCAAATCTATTTTATTTTCGGGAATAATTAAAAAGAAGTCATCAACATAGCGTTCATATATTGGAATTTCAAAATTGATTCGATTGAATACTTCTGATTCTAAATCTTGCATGACAATTTCCGATAGAATAGCCGAAATCGGTGAACCCATAGGCATATGTACCATGTGTTTGCTGGTAAAAGTTATTATCAAATTTAAAAAAGGTGTTATTCATAAGAAAAGAAATGCCATCCTTGAATTTGTAAAGGACTTCTATCCAACTAGTTTCATTGATAAGCACATTAACAAAAGATTAATTGAACTACAGACAACAAATAACAACATCAACGACAATATCAATATTGACAATACTAATGAAAACTCAAGAGCAAGTTTCTCAATATCTTTTCTAGGCCAAATTTCAGATAACATTAAAAGACTTTTAAATGAAACTGATGATATTAGAACTGTTTTTAGAGTTGATAATAAACTTGACAAATTTGTTAAATTAGGGAAAGACAGACTTGATACTTTGGACCAATATAATGTTATATACAGAATTTCCTGTCGTTGTGGAAAAGCTTACATTGGCCAATCGAAACGTCCTCTATGAATCAGAGTTAAAGAACATAAGAATAACATCAGATTAGATGAAAAATGTCATAAAGCTATAAGTCAACACTTAACACAAGAACACCGAAGTGACTACAGTTTCTTAAAATGAAATGAGGTAGAAATTTTGCATATTTAACCTAATGAATATAAACGCGCTTTTGCTGAGATGGTTTTCATTAAAAAAGAAAGGGGAAACTTGTATGAATTTAGTTATCGATTTAGATTATTTTAGTACTTCTTATAATAACATTGTTGAATTTATAACAAATTTAAATTATAACAAACATATAGTTAAGAAATTAAACGGTCACAAAAATAGTACTATCGAATTTGTTACTGACGTTGACCCTTCTTACATCTACGTATCGCTCTCCGATGTGTTGCATTGTAATTCTTAATGTGTGCGTTCACAAAGTTTCCAAGAAGGAGACGGGGCATACCTTCTCCGTCTTCACAAAACATTTTTTGTCTTTTTACCAGAGTTTAAACAATAGTTTCATTACAAAAATATAAAATACAAATCTTTCTACAGGTATGATAGCTATTTGTGATACAAGTGCGCAAAATAGGCGATTGCCAACGAGTGTAAATTTGTCAGCATGAGCCGGAGGCTCGAAGCACGAGTCGGGGGTTAGCGCACGAGCGAAGCGAGTGCGAAAACGAGGACGAGTGCGAAGAGCTGAAGGCGAATGCTGAAATCACACGAGTCAGCAATTGCCTGTGCGCACGTTTATCACACGCTATTTTTTGCAACAAGCTTCCGACAAAATTGTGCTAAGAGAAATACAAAGGAAGAATATTTACAGTTGCGTGGGGGAGGGGGTAAGCGGTGAAACCCTCAGCGGAACGAAAACAAATTCTAAAAATACGAAATTTTAATTAAATTAAATCAAAATATATGAAAATAACTAATATACTATTTGGTGGAGTACACTCTTCACCAGTTTGATTCGAATCTTTATTTAAATCCATCTTCTTTTGACAATAAGAAGGAAAATTTCACTTGCACTCTAAACACGTCGACTTTAACCTCGCACCTCTCATCAGCTGTTCGCTTGTACACTGAGCGCTGCTGTTGCTACGTTGCCCCCAAATTGTCGCGATGCGGAAAGTTGCTTATCTGCAAAGTGCGCATGCGCGTACATTCCGCTGACGTGGAAAGTATATAAGAATCGAACTGCGCATGCGTCAATATTATTCCCGCATTGTTATCCGGAATGAGTCACTTTGCATATAATTTAGCTACATGGAACGGAGTACTTTCGAGGTGGGTGTTGCAAAAAATCAGTTTCTTACTTCTTCTATTAAATTTATTGTTTCCACCTTGTTTATACTATTCACGTATTTCGAACCTAATCTTATTATATGTTTTCTAGCCTACCTATAAAGTTTATATTTTTCTAAAAGTTATGGAACTCATACATAAAGAAAATTACACAGAATTTTTAAAACTGTTTTAAGATATTTTTTCATATATTTTGATAAATTTTGTCATTATATTATATTGTTTCGTCCTTATAATTTTAATACGTTTTTTATACAGATCTAATACTAATACTATTAAGTACAGCGATGAGCCGATGCAATGGCAAGCTGAATTCGTGATTCAGTTTCAATTCAAAATTTAGTATCGTTCATATTTATTATAAATTACATTAAACCTTGTACGTCTGCTACTATAGATTTATCAGTCGATGGCTTATCATTAATTTGTACCACGAAGGACCTATCACAGAGGTAATTGCAGGGCGTATTCTAAGGGGCAGTATTAACCATAAGGGCAGTGTTAAATGAAAAACGGGCAGTGTTTGAAAACACATCAGTCTTAAAATAAAGCAGTTTAAAAGACTCATCGCTTAGTATAATCGGATGACTTATGATGTCTAACAAATCCTTTCCACGTCTGCCAAATTTAAAAATTCGGACTTTTATGACCTTTTTTTAGCTCGCGCGGCAGGTCATACATCCAACAGGCAGTGTTAAAATTTCCTTACAATATGCCCTGGTTAATCGCGTATTACTTTGATCAAGCATTGCAGTAGGTTATGATCATTTAGTTTGACAATGAGGCCTTTATTACAGACGGTGTCGAAGGCTTTTTCCATATACAGAACGAGAGCATTCTTGTTATGCATAATTTTAAAGTTATTGCTAATATAATCAGTCAGTTGAGCCAGCTGCTGAACTGTTTAGTGGCTGGGTCTAAAACCAAGTTGCTTTCGCGAGTAAATTGTTTGTCGACATTTTTGTGATCATGGAGCCTAATTAAGATTACATACTCCAAGATTTTGCTTATCGTTGCAAAAGACTGATAGGTATGTAGCTTTGAGGATAGGTTTTGTCCTTTCCCGGCTTATATATGCGTAAGATTTTCACTTTTTTCCATTCAGCTGGAAAGTTACCTTGTTTTGAACATGCACTATGTATATTCGTAATTTGAATCACGTTTTTTTTGACGAGATAGTTCAGTATAGTATTTTGTATCCTATCCAGACCAGGGGCCTTTTTTACTTTTGTTTTACATATAGCTTTTTTAATTTCTTTTTGGGTAGCTATAAGCTTAATTTATTCAGAGTTAAATTCATTTTAAATAGTGTTATTATACTGTTCCTATATTTTATTACTACTTGCAGGTTTCCCAAAATTGGCAGTTAGATGGTGGACTTTTTCAAAGTTATTGGCAATTGCTTGTGCTTTGTCTTTATCATTGAATAAGACTTCATCTGAGGTTTTAGGCGGAGGAATGTGATGCTTGTTTAGCAATTTCAGAGATTTTGCCATTTTCCAGAAAGTATTATCCATAGAGCTAAGTAAAGAACGTTTATCACCCCAATTTTTACTCTTAGATTCTTTTTTTTTAAATTCCCTACTTGATTGATTAACAATAGGTTTTAGATAGGAATTTCTTGGTTTTTGGATAATTCTTCTTAGTGCATTCCTGTGCTCGGTTTGGTGGAATGCGTTTTCAGGTATTATCTTAGTAAGCTCATCTACACTTTTATCTATTGCTTCAATGGTATTGAGGGCGGAGTTTATATGATACATTACCGGTTAAAAGTTTATCTTCACCTCTTTTTTGATGATTCATTAAGTTCTCTCAATTTTAATTATATCAAAGCTAAAAATGGTTCTCTTTAAAGGATTAAATGCTCTCAAAATTCTGTACAAAATGAGCTCAGGATGAAGTCCATTTGTCTATTTTTCAAGTAGATATTGCAAAAATAGTGCAAATTTCAATATTTTCTTAAATTTGAGGTAATATCTGAAACAATCAACATTTTGTAAGGTTCTTAGGATAATTTTAAAGCTATTTTTCCGCAATATATATATATATATATATATATATATATATATCGCAATAGCTTATGAGAATAAATCTAAAAATGTTTCCTATCACAGTACAAGAACTTAAAGTTGCAATTGTTGTTCTTTTGTTGTAACTGTAACCTGTAACTGTTGTTCTTACACTCTGACAGGAAATTTTTCAAAATTATGCTTATAAGCTGTTGCGATGCTTTGGAAAAAAAGCTTAAAAATGAGCCTAAGAACATTTCAAAATGTTGATTATTTCGGATATTACCTACAATTTAAGAAAACATTGGAATGTACACTATTTTGGCAATATCGACCTAAAAAAATGAACGAATTAGCTTCATCATGGGCTTATTTTATAGGAAATTTTGAGAGCATTGAATTATTTAAAAAGGACCAATTTTAGCTCTGACATAATTAAAATTAAGAAAACTTAATCAATCATTAAAAAAGAGCTGAACCCAAACTTTTGACCGGTAGTTTATGGGTATTAATAAGTGCATTGAATTTTTCCGAATCGGCTTTTTTGTAGTTTAAAAATCTGGGCAGGCAGGAAGTATCTATACTTATGTGGTCATCACTGAGAAGACTTAGGACAGGCTTGTGATCAGAAGTTAGCTCATCTAGGACATCGAGAGTTTGAAAGTTTGTTATATTTTGAATTATTGATAAATAAACTATGCTCAGTCGGGCTTTTGTATTATAAGGGTGCAAAGTATAATTAGCTAAGAACTCTAAAGGATAAGAATGTTCATTAATAAAGTTGTATATTATGTTACCATTTTTATTGTTACTATAACGGTTCCAGCAAATATACTTGACATTATAAAGTCATTAGCAACTATGACTGTATTGCTTAGATTAAGGATACGATTAAGTTTTTTTATACAAATGATACTGTTATGTGGGGCATACATTACTGCTATATTTATTTTATTTTCCAGCTGGATGGAATGCGCTTCAAAGGATTAATTACTCTCTAGTTTGTACTCAATGCAAGGAATATAATGTTTAACATACAAGGCTGCCCCCCCTGCTGGTATTTTGCTAGGCGTATCTTCTAAAGCATTTATATTTCTACAACTTGGCTTTAGCTTTATTGTTGAACCATGTTTCGCCAACTATAAATATGTCAATATTAATTATATTAGGCATTATATATATTAGTGTACGCATTTTTTGTGGACCTCAAAGGCGCGTTTCCTTCGGTGGATAGGGTGAGGTTATGGGAGGCGATGCACAGTGGGCTAAATTGGGAATTTACTATTCAAAATCACCTACATATATCTAGGTACTTCATGCTTTTTACTTGCAAAGCCACTAGCGCTCCAGTGTACTATATTAAGGTTCTTTGTATTTGAAGGGTTCTCCAGTAGTAGTTTTTCTTTTAACCTAAGTGCTAGAGTTTGAAAAGCTTACCTACATCACAGAGTTGGTTTATTTTCTGAAAGATAGCCAGCAAATCTGGTATATAAGGAGATTCATTACCTCTCTCTCCCTCTTCCAATATCAATGCATATCATGGCTTGTAATAATATAAATGTATTGAAATGATACATTTTTCAGGGTAGCTGAGAATGACAATTAGTGAAAAATAAGGAACAAATATTAAAGTAATCATAAAAAATAAAATTTATACATTATTTTGCAATATCTGAATAAGCAGTCCCAGACGGCCCAGATCGAGGTACAGAAATAAATATAATATACATTTGATATAATACAGTTGAACTTAATATACAAAAGTTCGCACTTCTAACAAAATTGAGTCCGAAACACGAGGAAAATACACTATCGAGCGAGAAGGAAGGGGCGGTTGTGAAATTGGAGAGCTGGAAAGAGAAGTTGGGGGTGATGAGAAATAAAAATTGGATAAGGGCTAAGGGGGGTTTCATCGATCACGATTTGACAAGGAAGGAAAGGGAGGTGCAGAGAATGCTGAATTATAGCGCTAGGAGGGAGAGGGGCGAAGGTAGGGTATCGTGAAATAAAAGCAGATGAGAAAATGTGGGTGTCGGGCGAGGTGAAAGAGGTGTTGAAGTAAATACAAGGGCAGTTGTTTCGTAGCAAGTAGGGGGTGGGGAAAAGCAGGGTGGAGGAGTAGTGAAAGTGCTGGATTGGAACGTAGCAGGGGTGAAGAAGAAAGATGAGGATTTCTGGAGTTATATCCAGGAATTTGATGTTGTGGGAAAAAAGTGGGATAGAATAGAGCAAAGCCTGCCAAGGGGGTATATAGGTGGAGGCTCCAGGAAGCGGTCAGAGTGAGGAAGAAAGGAAGGGCTAGTGGGGCAATCATAACGGGGGTGGTGGATGGATTAAAAAAAGAAGTTATTTGGGAGAGAGGGGAAGAGCGTGCAAATGAGGGCAGTAAAGATGGGAGGGGTAACGTGTAAGTTTGTGACAGTGTACAGTAAGGATGGAATGAAAAGAATTAAAGAAAGGGTGAAAAAATTGCTAGGCGAAATAGAGGAGGGAAAGGTTGTATTGGGAGGGGGGGCGGGCTTTAATGGACTGGATGGAGAATAGAAGCTGGGCGGTGGTGAATGGTATGGTATCAGGGGACGAAGAGGGAGACTATACATATGTAAGTAAGGTAGGAGTATCGGTGATAGACTATGTAGTCATGAATATGCAAGGACATGGGAGGAGACGGAGAGATTCGCAGTAGAAGAAAGGGTAGAATCAGACTATCAGCCATTAGGGTTGTGGATAAGGGAGGAGAGCGGCGGAAGGCAAGGTGACGAAGAAGTGCTGATAGAGGAGAGGGTGAGCTGGACAAGGAAGGCGATAGAGAAGTATCAGGAGCAGTTAGGAAAGGTACACTTTGACGGGGATTCGGTGGAAGAGATATGAGAGCATTTGAAAGAGAAAGTGAAAATGTCTGTGAAAAATAAGGTATTTAGAAAGAAGAAGAAAGGAATGGTGAAGTCGTGATGGGGTAGGGAATGTAAAAAGATGAAAAGGAAGATGAAGAGGAAGTACAAGAAGCGGAAAGAGGGAACTGCGAAAAGGGAGGAGTACGTAGAAATGAGAAAGGGGTTTAGATTGATGTGTAAGAAGAAATAACAGGAAAATAAGAAAGATCTGGAAGAGGAGTGGGGAAGTGTTAGGGCAGAGGGGGACGTGTGGAAAATAATCAATAGGTTTAGGAAGCGTCGATTGGGGATAAGCAATAATATAGGGAGTGAGCAGCAAAGAGAGTTTTTTAATTAAACATTTCAGGGCTTAGATACACGGAAGAGAGATATTGGGTGTAGAAAAACGAGGGGGGTAGAGGGGGAGGAGTTGAATGACGAGGAGATAGAGAAACAGATAAGGAAGTTAAGAAGGTCAAAGGCAGCAGGGATGGACGGAGTAGAGAACGAAGCGTGGTTGTTTAGTACACAAGAGGTTAGGTAGAGGCTGAAGGAGGTAGTGAAGAAAGTATGGAGAGGTGAGGGATTCCCAGGAGGGTGGAGAGAGGGGTAAATAGTGCCACTGTATAAGAAAGGAGATAGGTATAGGCAGGAAAATTATAGAGGGATTATGCTTATGAATACGGCATACAAAGTATACGCGATGGTGTTGGCGGAGAGGCTACGGAAAGATGTCGAGGGAAAGGAATATTACTACTTTTGATCACTTCTAAATGAAAATTTGAAAATCGGTTAACAATTGTAGGCTGTAGGTGATCTTGAATAGTAAATAATTCTGGATTCAGCCCACTGTGTGATGGAGGAGAGGGGAGTGGAGAGAGGCCTGATCGAGAGGCTAAGGGATATATATGAAGAGACGACAGAGAAGGTTAGAGGAGGAGAGGGGATTTCAGAGGGTTTCCAAATGGATGGGGGTTTAAGGCAAGGGGGTCCGCTTAGCCCAACCCTTTTTGCGATTTTAATCGCTGATATGAAAAGTAAGCTATTCGCCGGAGCGGTGGGAGGACTTAGGGTACGAGGGGTTAGAATTTGGTTACTCGCGTACATGCAGATGACACAGTGTTGCTGGAAAGAAGCCTTAAAGGAGATGATGAAGAGGTTGGGAAGATACCTGGATAAGAATAGGTTGAAGCTAAAAGCGGAAAGTTCCAGGGTTATGGTGTTTAGGAAAGGAGGTGGAAGGGATAAGGGAGGGGATTGGAAGTGGAAGGGAAAGGCGTTGCAGGAGGTGAAAGAGTTTGTGTACCTTGGCTTCTTGTTTCGGAGAAATGGGGGAGTGAATGGTCACATAAAAGAGAGAGTGAGGAGGGCAAATGTGATGATGAGGCAGGTGTGAGGGTTGGGAAAGAAGTTATTCGCAGATGATTTTGGAAGGAGAATGAAATTGTTTGACTCACTAGTGATGAGTGTGCAATAGCATCACTAGTGAGTCAAACTCACTAGTGGTGATTGGTGGTTAGAAAGTGTTGGTGGGAGAGGGAGAACAGGAGAGGGGGTTGGAAGATGGAGGTTGACAGGGAAAGGTATTTTAGAACGAATGGACTGCAGATCGATGAAGTGAGAAGGATGCACGAGGAAGGAAGACAGGTATATGAGATGGTTAAGAAAAACGGCATGGAAAGAGAGAAGGCAGCAGGGGAGGGGAGAATAAGATAGTCAAGGTTTAACGGGAACTATGAGTGGATTATGCCAAGGGAGAGAGCGCAATATTTGTATGTGAATGGAGAGAAATGAAGTCAGGAGCTTATAGCGAAGATGAATTGGAGTGGGATAGGCATGGAGGTATTGATGCATGAAAGGGGGGACAAAAGGGCAGTAGCATGGGTGAAGAGGGTGCTTGGTAAGATGCAGAAGAAGAGAAGGAAGGAGGAAGAGGAATGGAGAAGGAAGAATTGTAAATAGGAGAGGAAGTAGATATAAGTAATCTGTAAATATTGTACATAGTAGATAAGTATTAGGTATTAGCCGCGGAGGCAGAGTTTGGCAATGCGAGAAAGTAGGGACATGCGTGCGAGGCGAGGCGAAGCGAGGAAGGCAAGGCAATAAGAGCGAGCGGTCTTATAGATAAGGTGTGGCTGCATGTTAGTTTTTAAAGGTTATTTTTAAGAAAATTCAAATCTATGAGCACCCTAAATACAAGATTGTCATAACAACTTTTTGAATTTTCATGCAAAGTCGAAAATTCACATTTTAATCGCAGAAAAAAATAATAAAAAATAAAAAATTCCATTTTGCGGTCAAACTATACAAGATAAAAAAAGATGAATTGACAAAAATTGTGCATTCAAAAAAAGATCTAAAAAATGATTAATAATCACTTTTTGATAGGACGCGACATTTTGGTTTTACTTTATAAAAAACATCAAAAATTAAAAATTAAAAAAATTTCGGACAAATGTCACAAGCTACGAACAAAATAGACAAAATTTGTTCACCCAAAAAGAGCTACAAATTTTTTATTAATCATTTTTTGATAGGAATTCGTAGTTTTTGTTTTAATCGTGAAAAATAACATTACCAATAGAACAATTACATTTTTGGAAAACAACGCATGGTGCGAAAAAAGATGAATAGAAAAAAATTGTGTACTCAAAAAAGATATACAGATTTGTTTGCAATCACTGTTTGATAGGACGCGTAGTTTTTGTTTTAATCGTAAAAAATAAAATAAAAAATAAACGAATTAAATTTTTGAACATACGACATAAGCTATGAAAAAAATGAATAGACAAAAGTTTCTCACCCAAGAAAACGCTACAAATTTTGGATAATAAATTTTTTGATAGGACGCGTAGTTTTTGCTTCAATTGTAAAAATAGCATTAAAACTAAAAAAATTAGATTTTTGGAAAAACGACACAAGCTACAATAAGATTTTGTAAAACAAAAATCTTCGCCTAAATTATATCTACAGATTAATTGAAAATAAACAAATTAAAATGGAAAAAAGACACAAGTTGCAATAAAATGTATAATAACAAAATTGTTTTTTTTTTGTATAGGATGCGCTCTTTTTCAAATTATAGGAACAAGACAATGAAAATACGTATGTTTCAATACCTATGCATATTATGAATTGTGATAATATAAATTTATTAAAATAATACATTTTTAAGGGTAGCTGAGAATAAAATTTAATTAAAACGGAAAACTGATCTTCTTGGTGGAAATTTTCTCTGTTTTGATTGAAATGTAACTGTTTGGTTGAAAATTAAATTATTTTTTTCAAATTCATATTTTCAGGTTGAAATATCGTCTATTGGCTTGAAAGTTCCACAATTTGGATGAACTTTGTTTTCTTTCTTGACTGAAAAATATTTATTTGTTAAAAATTCGTGTTTTTAGTTGAAAAATTGAACTGCTGGGTTAAAAGTTGAACTACTTTGTTAAAAATTAATTTGTTTGTTGGTGGAAGATTCATCATTTTATTTGAAAATTCGTCTAAGGCATTTCCAAAAATTTCAAAGGATTTCCAAGAATTTTAACAATTCAAGGGATTTAAACAAATTTTTATACGTTCGTAAAAATTGCATTTAAGATGTTTAAAAAGATTCCAAGGGATATTTTTTATTTTTCCGAGGATTTCAATGATTTTAAGGGATATTAAAAGCTCTCAAGGTATTTGTTTCAATTTTCAGTAATTTATTAATTCATTTTTTTCAATTCTCAAAGACTTTTTACAAATTGTTTGAATTCCTTTGGACTTCACCTTTAATTCTTATTAATTCATACTGACTTTTTTCAATTCTTATGAATTCTTATTAATTCATCCTGAATTCTTTTTAATTCTTATGAATTCTTAGAATTCTTTTCAATTTTTATGAATTCTTTAGAATTCTCTTAAATTGCTTGACTTCACTTGAATTCTTCTGAATTCACTAAATTTATTAGTGTCTTTTGGGTACTTTTTCAATTTAAATAGGTCACTTTTTCACTTTGTTACCTTTTTCAAATAAGTTAGGTAGTGACTACCCTGGCAATTAAATTTCTTTTTTCCGATTTATAAAGGTTCTACATTGAAAATGTTACAAGATTAGAATTTTTGTCTTTAAATATTAATAGTCAGGGATAATGGAAAATTAGTCATGGGAAAATTAGGGAAAAGTCAGGAAATTTTAAAAGTGAAGTTTTGCGGCCATCCTGGATATATATCTTTTATTCTGTCTTCAAAATTCCACAGTAGTATCTGAATAACTTTTGAGCACTAATTTTTATTAAATAATTATAAAGTGTCGAATTTTAGGTGAAAAATTATTATTAAATTTTAAAATACCTCTCCTATAAATTCGTCAGAAACCAAGATGAAATCTATCTCTTCTTAGGCCACAATTTTTGATGCTTAACTTTTACTCTCTACATGCTTTAGGGAAGGAAATGGAAAAAATTTAAGATTCGCCAAATCAAAGTCTGAAATCTCCTCTTTATAATAATGTATTTATAGGGTTTTTAGCTTTAAAATTAGTCTCTCATATAAATGCTTCCAGCAATAAAATAAAAAAGGCATGAATACGAAAGAGACTTATTGAGTATGTGAATAATCACAGAAAAAACTAAGAATAAAATTTGTTGCAGGAAATTTTTTAGAGCGATAAAGTTTTGTTCAGCCAGCTTCGCGTCTTTTAAAATACATGTGTTTGTCATGGAAATACAAAAGAAAGTTTAACCGATATTTGTGTAAAGTTTATCCTCTGAAGTTAATTTTTGTTGCAAAGAATCTTTCGTCGGAAATCGATGTAAAGTTTATCTTCTATTTTTTCCGTGATATTCTCAAAAATGCTCTTGTATATCTCCAAGCCAGATATTTAGCGGGCTAGGGTAGTTGACTTCAATACGCACACGGACATTATTCACATATCTTGCAATAGGAGCTCCACTTCGTATCACCAAATCACCATTTTTCGGTTGGATGTATGGGTTACCTGATTGTGTAAACAAAATATAGGCATCAATTAATTTAAATATTACAACAAAAATCATTAACGCAGAACTACTAAATTGTACTAATTGTGATTTTACGAAAAATTGTTAAGTAATTGAATAATTTGTCTGGATGCCAAAAATGGTTATTAATAAACGAAAATTATATATACTAAAAATTCGACTAGGTCGGTTAATATTAATGTGTACTTCTATTATCGGCGAGAAAATTAGACTCTTCTGTCATTGACGTTAAAAATGTGAGCAAAGCAAAATGGTAGCTTAATGCATGAATGATCATTTTAAAGGTCAAAGTGTTGTATATTAATGAGCCTGAAATCAATATGTAAAATAATTTTTCATATCTTACAGCCCTAAAAATATCATTAAAAGAACAGGGACTCTTCATATGCAACCTGAGGATGTGTCCGGTGGCTTTGTCACAGGCCCTTAGTTTCGATTCCAAAGGAACTCAGACCAAAACCGTATGGAGGTCCCACCGATTATATTGTGTATATATATATAGAGAGTCAATTGTCCGAAACAAGAAGTGCGAAATCTTCTGGAACTACGATTTTCGGAGAGTAGTCTCCGTTGCACAGTCGAGGCCTGACATCGTTCTCCAAGACTTCGAGAAAGGAACTATATTCGTGATCGAATTCTCGACTCTGTCCAAATATAACATCACTGCCAAGGAGAAGAAAGAAGAGGAGAGGTATCAAGACCTTAAAAGGGAGCTGCAACGACTGTACCCAAAATATTCGGTTCGGTTCTCTAGGAGGTGCGAAACTATCACTGGTTCGTAACCTTAAAGCCATACCCGCGTGCCAATAATATGCCAAGGCACTTGCGAGATGGATGCAGAAAGCTGTCATCCTTGGGTTGCTTCGTGTCCACAAGACACGCGAGGGTTTCGCCGGCCTGTCGTCGTAATTTCATCGTGCCACCCATCTCACGGTCGTGAGACGTGGCCTTAAGTGTAATTTACCGCGATTCTACTGGGAGGCGGTGTCATTTTTAGATGGCAGTTACTCCCAGTGGGACCCTGCGGTGTTTGTTTAACCCTTTTTTTTAATTATATATATATATATCCAGAGCTTCATCACGTTTCGCATCAATCATTACGATATTAGGACCAACCGCGGAAAGCAGCCACCTCCTGAGAGATCATTGCGATTATAGAACAAGAAGGAACATTAATACCCAGCTTCCTCCTGAGCCCAAAGACCTACCAGAAATGGATGTCTCCCTTCGTGAGTATATCTTGCAAGAGTGCGACCTCTGAACCATCAATTGTTCAGTTTATGATGCTGCGAGAGCTTTGGCTGATTCAAGTCGAAGGCTAAAACCGACGGTGGATCAAAAGACCAAAGGAGGCTTGCATCAACTAACCAAGAAGATTAGATGGGCAAGACATAATGCGCCCCATGTTCAGTGTGCGATTGACTACATTATATCTGGTAGAACGCTCACGGAAAGGGTTCGAAAGTTCACCCAAGAACCGAGGATCTACCATCACACACTGAACAATTCAAAGCTGCTGACAATCAAGCAGCATACTGTTGACAAAATACGGGTGTTATCTGACGCAAGGAGGAGAATACAGAAGAAAGAGGGGTGTGTTAGAGAGAATCAACAGTTTCTCGCTGACCCATCGCACCTCTTCAGCGATCACCCTATTTCTGTCAAAAATCCACTAAAGCCTAACGAGGTAGAGATTTTTTGGGGAGAGGTATACAAGATCCCGAAAACACTGAAGCTGAAAGTAGATACTGAAAATATCATCAGCTTCAAGAAGTCGGGCGACAACCTCTTAACGTCTGAGGAGAAATGTCCATCAATCAATGCCATAGAGGTGAAAAACGCATTTAGGGGGACAAAGAACTTTTCCGCTGCAAGACCAGATGGTATTAAGAACTTCTGGTGGAGGAAGTTTACTTCTACACACCAACATCTGACCCGCATATTCACGTCATATTTAAAGTCGGAAACCCCCATTCCGCAGTGGCTGGTGTTAAGACGCACTATACTCCTACCGAAAGGAGGCCACTTGTCGAACCCCGAGAACTACAGGCCAGTAACTTGTTTGAACACACTGTATGAGATCTTTGCAGCTAACCTGAACGACGGGATTGTTCGAAGAGTTAGGCCTGTGTGGAGAGAGGTGTACGAACAACGTGACTCGAAAAAAGTATAAAAAGTGTAAAAAAAAGTGTAGCAGGCTGCCGAGAGAACCTGCTCATCGATAGATGTGTCTGCAAAGACGCAGCATGTTACCACCGCAGCCTATTGATTGCCTGGATTGACTACCGGAAAGCTCTGGATTCAACCTCTCCTGCACTTACCATCTGTCTGTTGGAAAAACTAGATTTACTATCTCATCTGGAAATTGTCGTGTGACAACTAACAGCGTCACCTTTCAGATGGTAGTCTTTCAGAGCGACACCATGAGACCTCTCCTGTTTTGCATTACACTTTTGCCACAATCTGTCGCTTTCCTGAGTACGTCTGCGACGACAAAAATCATCGCGAGCATAAGATCACTTTGAAGCGAGGACTAATTACTGGCGTTCCCGGGGACCCTGAGCTTGTGGATATGAGTGTTATTAGACATCTTGACACTGGAGAGACCTACACATACCTAGGCGTGCGTCAAAGCCGTATTCAGAACGTAACATCAGTGAAGGAGTCTCTCTGAAGCAGATACAAGCATCTTCTTCGACAGATTTAGTCTTCCAATCTGTCGGCGTTGAGCAAAGTATCTGCGACTAACATACTTGCCGTCCCGGTTCTACTCTACTCGTTTGGGGTGGTTCAAAGGACGAAGAACGAGCTTACAGCCCTTTATATCACCACACGTGAGATCATGCATATGCATAAAAGCCTGCATATCAATTCGTCCGTTCCGCGATTACACATCTCACGCCGTCAAGGCGGACGCGGACTTCTGAATCTCCAGGGTCTTCATAATCGAGTTGTTCTAAGTACAGCTTACATCGTTGCAAATGGCAGGGATCCTCTCCAGAAAATAGTCAGGAAGCACGAGATGATTGGCAAAGGAGCCTGCCTCATAGTCGCATTAAGGACATAACATCAGTGAAGTAGTCTCTTCGAAGCAGATACAAGCGTCTTCCAATCTGTCGACGTTGAACAAGGTATCTGCAACTAACATGCTTGCCGTCTCGGGTTTACTCTACTCGTTTGCAGTATTTCCATAAGCAAAGCACGAGCTTGCTGCCCTCGATATCACCACGCCTAAGATCATGCATATGCAGAAGAGCTGGCATATCAATTTGTCCGTCTCGCGATTATATATCCCACAAAGTCAAGGCGGGCACGGACTTCTGAATTTCGACTTTCTTCATAACCGAATTTTTCTGGGTACAGCTTACCACATTGCAAGTGGAAAAGCTCCTCTTCTACAAATGATCAGAAAACATGAGATGGTTGGCAAATGAGCGTTCCTTTACAACGCCACACTGCAGGCGGCTTTTCTCCATTATTCCATTTAGATACGTCAGTTCTAAAAGCTCAAGTAATGATAGCAGAGGTTAAAAAATTCCGCCAAGAGCTCTTTGACAAGAAAATGCACGAAAATTTTCACAGAAATATAGAAGATCAGCCCTTGTCGGAGGAGCAAACTTTTGCTTTCCTCAGATCATCAGGACTTCATTCAGGTACAGAGGGTTTCATTTTTGCATACCAGAACGGTGTTATTTCCTGTGTCGCTCTTACGGTGTTGTCCACGACCCTGCTCTGCCGGACGCTCTGAGGGAGATCGAGTCAATTGCCAAAAACGAGAAGTGCAAATTTTTCCGGAACATTGATTTTTGGACGGCAGTTTCCATTGCCAGCTCGAAACCTGACATCGTTCTTCAGGACTTCGAGAAGCGAACTATATTCGTGATCGGATTCGCGAGCCCGGTCGACTACAACATCACTGCCAAGGAAGAGCCATAGGTGTGGTTTATCGCGGCTCTACTGGGAGCCAGTTTCGTTTTCATAGGATGGCAGTTGCTCCCAGTGGGACCCTGCTGTAGTCGTTTGACGTGTTTTTTTAAATTATATGAATATATATAATCTTCAGTAATTCCTTCAAAATTCACTATAATGACTGGCCCGCCAAATGTCTATTTTCAATAAATGTTTGCAATCACAAATTTGTAATACAAATTATAATTAAAGATATGTTACTTCGGGGACATGAATAATTTAAATATTACAATATAGTAATAATAAAAATGTTTCATTTAATAAACAATATTTGGCAAATCTTAGCTATATCACAACATTCTCTTGTGAAAATTGCATCCTATTATCTAGCTGCAGGTGAATCTTGTACGCCTAAGGTTTATTTGTATTGCAATTTGTGATTGTAATGTAGTGGTGTGTGATTTGTAAACTTATAAATACTATATTTGGTGATGCCCATTAATTTCAAAGCATTCGCGTGTAAAACTTTTTTTGTATCCATAATTGAAGTATATTTTGTTGGTTTTCATTTAATGATATTGCAACGCAATATTTGGCTGCGATTTTGTAACTCCGTTTCTTTCGAGGGACGTTCTCAATCACAACTAAAGATAATAGGGGAGCTGCGGCGAGTGCGGCGCACATAAAGGAAAATGCACGATTAAAATTTAAATATAAATTAAAATATTGTGATAAAATATATTTTGTTTAGGCTAATATCTTACCAATGCTCTATTCATGGCGATAATTCAATGGAAGTTCATTAAAACAGTAAATTAATGTGTTTTCCAAAAAGTGCATCTGCGCCAAGTTATCCTACCTTGTTTGGTAATGTGGCGCGTTTCGATTTCAATTCATAATTATTGAATAAAAAACAAATTATGAAGAAAAATGAGTAAAATTTAATAAAAATAAGATAAATATATTTACGTTTAATATTATTAACATATTTGAGGGATTATACCTTTCGAAATTTCAAGAAAAAATGTTTTTTTAACAGTGCAGAATATCTCACATTAATTTCTGGGTTATGTCTGCTGAAACGTCAAGAAAAAAATTTTTTGCTAACAGTGTAGCATGACTCACTAATATGAAAAATAATATAATAAAGGATATATTTAAATAATTATCAATGGGGAAACTTTTTAAACAATTCTTTATATTAATCTATAATATTAAGACAAGGTACAACCCGAATGCGCCACATTAGCCGCATGTGAATAGTATTTAATAACGATTTTTTACATAAAAGTTTATCAATTATACTCAAAATGTTAAACTTTAAAGCATTCAAGAAACTCGGAACAGTATATTTCCAAAAAATGTTATAAGTTTACACGAAACTTCTGTAATTTTTTACTTGTTTTTAGCTACTCTGACAATACAAGCGAAAACACCAAACTAACTTTTCGTCATAAAAATCAGGCAATTAATTTAATTATCCTAATTTTTGAATAATGTAACTTTGAAAACATATATGCATGTAATGAAACTACATCCAGAAGCAGAAAATGCGTTAATATTCGAAAACTCGAACGCGCCACATTAGCCGCCGCGCCGCATTCGCCGCCGCTCCCCTATGGCTGTATATTAATATAAATTTCTTTTTTATATTTTGAAAATTTTCCTAGGCTCTTGAGTGAGTAATGCGTAAAGTACCTTCTTGAATTTTTTCAGACTTTTTCTATTATCTTTTGCTAAAAAACTATGCTCCAAAGTTCACTGTCGTTAAAACCTGTCAAAAGTCCTTACTTTCTATGAAATTTGTTAGTCTGCAAGCCATAACAAATTTCCTGGTATATTGGTTTCAGGCTCATTCACGTACAAAAGATGATTTACTTCAATTAAAAACAAATTAGCCTAGAGGTTTCAATTTTGATCAGATTTGAACACATTTTTTTAATGAAAGTTAACTAAATTTCAGAGAGCCGATCGCTTATTTTTTTAATTTTTTTTCAACAACAGAGTTGACATTGTGTCCATTTTTTTTTATATAAGCGATATCATTTTTGTGCAATACTATCTACTAATAACTACTATTTACTACTGCTATCATAACTATCTCAAGATTGAAAACATTTGAACACTTTTTAAATCCAAAGTAATTTTTAATGTCCTAAGCAAATTTAATAAAGAAATAAATATATTAGCCATGTCGCTCTGTAAAGACTTCGTTCCTTTAACAAAATTGACAAACAATGTGTTGGTAGTAGGTAATATGTCCGATTTTTTATACCTGATAACAATTTTTAATTGTTCAAATAAACTTAATAAAAAACTAATTAGTTTGTTATTGAAATAACAAACAAATTCTTTTAAATGTTCTAAACTTCTAGATTTTATTTGTGAGGAGTGCTTTACTTATTTCATTATGTTTTACATAAATATAAGTCGTTGCAAAACAATTGGATCAAATCTAAACAAAAAATTTTGTCAATGTCAAATTTGTAGTAAAAAAAATTCATTTAATAATCGACCCTCGCAAATCTCTTTCAAATTGAGTTAACTCTCATATTTTTTGAGTACTCAAATCGGATCAAAATTGTAAGCTCTAGACTAATTTGTCCAGAAAAACTTGTTTGCCCACAATGGGATGGTTTTCTGGTTATTGGTGGCGAGGGGGATGATTACACTTCGCTTCACTTGATAAGCCAAGAATTAAGGCGCCGGATGTAAGAAGGAGATATTTATTTTATTTTTTATTTTACTTTTTAAAGATTATTTTGCTGGAGTGCGGATGCCCCTGAGCACTTGAAAATAAAGTTTCGAATTTTAATTTTTAAGATACGTAACCACTTTGGAAATTTAATGAGCCATCTTTTCCTCTCTATAGAAAAAGTAGTAGCTTCTTTATTTTCCGAATTATTTATAAAAACCTGTTTTTTCTCTCTGATTAAAATATTTTTTTCACTTCAACTAGCAATGAAATGGTAAAATTGGTTGGACCAATATTATTTATGTGGCCAGTCACCTCCACCCGAAAATTCGGGACGACTAGCTAAGCTTATGAAAAATATTGCACTAGTTATCCCGAATTTCAGGACGACGAGACATTGCGAAATCAAAAACTATGAAAGCTACAACTTTTTTATCAAGAGAAAGATGTGCCTCATTTAATTTTTAATATGGACGCGTATCTTAAAAATAAAAATTCGAAACTTTATTCTCAAAAGTTTAGGTGCCTCCCCCCACTCCACAAAAATAATTCTATATCTCCTTTCTGTATCCAGCGCCTCAATTATGATTCGAATCTTGAGCTTTGGAAGTTTTGGAGGAGTTGCACGCTTCCGTGGCACCTCTTGATTCGCCCACAAAGCACTCCATAGTTAGGAAAAGCACTATAAACATTTTGGGCAATTTTCTCTAATATTGGTTTTAAATTGTATTTTAGTTTTTAAATTACCATCTTTTCCAATAAATCTAAGTCCATGGACTTTTGCAATAGGGATTCTATGATGGAGCAGTAAATCACCATCCGCAAGACGTCTTGGTCCTGTAAGAAAAATATAGTTACTAATTGAGCGTCCGGATCGAATTGTCCAAACGTCTCGTTGGACGGAAATTTTAAAAGTCACAAAATTAATTTTTTTGAAATATAAGCTTGTAGAGAATGAGAAGACGGAACTTCTTTCTATTTTATGTTTTTTCATCAGATAAGTATTTTTAATAATAAGCATGAAAAATGGAAAAAAAATATTCCCTAAATTCAATTACTTTTTAAGAAATAAATCGTCGTAAGTTGCCTAAAAACTAAGGAAAAAATTAAAAATCGCCCACTGTTTAATAATAATTAATTGCAAATTACAACAGGTCGGTAACTCCGTTTTTTTAGTTTCGCCGACAAAAAATATCGAGGGAGCTTTAGAGTTGAAACAAGTTCCAGTAAGACATTTTTTCCGCACTATTTGAAAATTGGCGGAAATATCCAATTTACAAGGAATCATGCGACGACGCCAACGATAGCTGAAAATTTCAAAAAATCTCCTCGATACTTTTTGTCGCGGAAACTGAAAAAACGGGGTTACCGATATGTCACAACTTGCAATTATATATTATTAAACAATAGGTGTTTCTTAGTTTTTTCTCCAGATTTTAGGCATCGCTAGAATATATTTTGTGTGTAAATCAAAGTTTTAAACAGTTCCAATAATATTTATCTAACTTACGACGATTTATTTCTTAAAAAGTAATTGAAATTGGGGAATATATTTTTTCAGTTTTTCATGGTTATTATTGAAAATACTTTTCTGAAAGTTACACTCGCCTCTTTACTTGATAAGCTAAAAATAATCATTCGAATCCGAACCTATGGTCGAGGCGGGTTCTCGCTCCCAAGCTTCCCAGGTTTTTTCGGTTTCCTCTGGACTTAATGGCTGTTGCGCAGCATTACCAAGCAGTTCCCAAATACGCCCATTCTCGTACACTTTTTGGCCAATATAATTTACAACTACCTCTATTGGTCGACCCTCAGTACCACCAACAAAAATCACTGATTCTGTAAGAAAACGAAAAGGCATTTTTATTGAAGAATTTTTCAACGAACTACACAAATTTTTGTTGGTCCAAAATGAAGATAGCCTGAGTGAATTTTAAATCTAAGCAGAAAAAAAATTTCAAAAACATCTTCCTCGAGGAGTGTTATTTTTAAATGAAAACTTGCTAGTCTCTGATCATTGTCTGACCGCCACGTCCCGTCAGTCTCCTATTAGAACTTAATGATCCAGGTGTATCAAACCCAACTTCCTTGAGGTGTCTTCGTTTGAAATGAATATTTGCTATTTACTGACTATTACCTGATCGTCACGTCAATCCTTGGTTGAAACTATATGATGCAGGTGTGTAAAAATCATTTTTCTCGAGAAGTGTTGGTTCTAAATGAACATTTGCTACCCCCTGATGGGTTCAACATACCTGGATCACTACGTTTTAAAAGCAGTTTGACGAGGCAGTTAGATTATCATGAAGGAATAATAAATGTTTTTTTTTCATTCGAAACCCAACTTCCTCGAGGAAAATTGATTAAACACACCTGGATCATTAAGTTTCAATGACAGGTCGGCGTGACAGTCAGATAATGCTCAGAGAGTAGAAAATGTTTATTTGAAATTAAAACACATCGAAGAAGTTAGGTTTGACACAACTGGATCATTCAGTTTTAACCGAAAGTCGACGGGAACGTCAGGTAATGCTCTGGGAATAGCATATGATCATTTGAAATAAAACTTCCTGGAGGAGGATGGTTTTGACACAGCTGGATCATTAATATTCAATAGGAGGTCGACGTGACGGTCAGATAATAATAAGATAGTAGAAAACGTTAATTTTAATTATTGTTCAGGAAACTGGAGCTAGCATAATCCTTAACTCTTATGGAATTTCCTCAAGTCAAAAAATCCACTTGATTTTTGAAAATATATAGCACAAGTTTTTGTTTTGTTAGACTCGCACGGTGAGGAAAGGAGTGATGTGAGGAAGGAGGTATAGATTTTTTTGGATTGATCTAGAATTCTCGTGTTATGTATTTAAATAACACGTTTGTTCCGCAACACTGCTCCGATCCAGGTTGCTGAACAATCTCTCTAGCGATCACTCCAAGGCCTCACAAGGTCTTCATGTGAGGTTCCCCACTCGGGCCCATTAGTATCCAAGGTCTTTTGTTTCACGCGACATTCACACTACTGACACTTTTTATAAACTATTTGTCGCCACGCTTTTCTGCTCTGGCATACTGCTCTAGCTTCCTTCACGTCCATGCATTTTTTCATGCGAGCCCTCGTGTTTCTATGGCTTCTCATATCTCTTCGCATTAAGGTCTCATTCACACATTCTGACCCTCCTTTCCGCGGTCTACCTCTGGGCACACCGCCATTTACTTTACCTTTATATACTTGTTTCGCAAGTCGTTCATCTTTCATTCTTTCAACATGTCTGAACCATTTTAACAGATTTCTTTCCCATTTGTCAACTATTGTCTCTTCTGCACCACATTCTTTGAGGATTATTTCGTTTCTCACTTTGTCCATCAGCGTTTTCCCGCATATTTTGCGCAGAAAATTCATGTCAATCGCGATAATTTTACTCTTATCCTTTTCTTGATAGGTCCATCTCGCGCTGCCGTATAGCACAGTCGGTACAAATATAGAATTATGTATTGCCAAATTAGCTTTTTTCTATACATTCCAACTTCTAATAATGGACCATGCTTTACCAATAATCTTCTTACCCTCGTTTATGCACCTATCTAACTCCCCATCTATCATATTGTCACTAGTGAATAGGCTACCCAGATATACTCACTTATCCACTTGTTCTATCCTCTCATCATTTAGGACAATGTGGCACATTGTTTTCTCATCTGTTCCTTCAAACACCATAATTTTTGTTTTATTCACGTTAATTTTGAGGCCCATGTTCTTCATGCTTGTATTCAGTTTGCTCAACATTCTTTGCAAGTCCTCGATTGATTCTGCCATAAGAACCTTATCACCTGCGAAAGCTAACCCACGTACCTTCACTGACTCGAGATCTACACCTTCTTCGTCGAAGAGGGCCATTCTTATACACTTGTCCATAAATATGATAAATAGCCATGAGGACATAACGCATCCTTGTTTCACGCCTTGCATAATATCGAACCAGTCACTCAGTTTCCCATTTACCATCCATTGACTCCGTACTCTTTGAGGACTTCCCAAAGTTGACTTATATTCACCTTGTCAAATGCTTTTTCTAGGTCAACAAATACAGAGAAAACTTATTTCCTACTCTCAAACTTTTTTCTGTGGTCTGTCTTAAGCTAAATATTTGATCCGTGCATGATCTTCCTGGCATAAATACACTTTGGACTTCCCATATATTTTCTTCTGTTATTTTCATTATCCTAAAAATAAGTATTTTTGAGTATATTTTACTTACGGTACTTAATAAGCTGATACCCCTGTAATTATTGCAGTTGCTTTTATCTCCTCTTCTTTTGTATATTGGGATGAAAATCGCCTTTTTCCAGACATCTGTAACTTCTCCCACCTCGGTACATAAATTTATATGTATGTACTCGCTATCGTATTTAAGCATTTCAGCGCTAATACTGTCTCCACCAGCAGCCTTCCCGTTTTTCATGTTCTTAATTATATCCCTAACCTCAGTGACACAGATTTTCTCAACTGAGTTTTCTGATGCATTATGTTCTATATCGCAGTTCTGGTGCTCTATAGCTTCATCTCCTGATAATTCTGTAAAAATGTTCACTTTCCTTCATAGATTTATATATCAGTTTCTTGCTTCCTTCAAAGTCGTTTTGTATTTTCTTCTCTTCTTTTATTCTGATTTTATCTTTACATTCCTGGACTAGTCGTTTAACTTTCCTCTTTTTGTCTCTGTAATAATTTTCAAGTCTATTTCTCTCCTCATCGCTTGGGTTTGTGAAGTTCAATTTTCTTAGATACGCTTCTATCTTTTCTTGCCGGGCTGCCTGAATTTCATCAAGCTACCACGCATCACCAGACTTTCTTCCCATAAGCGCCGTAGCACACACTTCGGCCGCAGTTTTAACAATGATATCCCGTAACATAGTCCATGCGCCCTCTATATCTTTATTGCTCATAAGCACCTTCCAAGTTGCCCTATCTATGATTTTGTTCATCTTAATCTGAAAATCTATTCGCACGTCCGGTTTCTATGAATTTTTAATCTTGATTCGCATTTGCTTCGTTTTTTGGTTCTCTTTCTTCTCCATCCCCGCCCTAAGTTTATTTTGGAGACTAGAAGGTTATGATCAGTATTGCATTCAGAATACCTCATGACTCTTGCATCTTTTACTAGTTTTCTTAGTCTTTCATCTGCAATAACGAGTTCAATTATACTGTGATTATTTCCTTTACACCAGGTGTACATGTGGATCATTTTATGTCGAAACCAAGTATTTGTAATAAATAGGAACTTTTCTATGCATAAGTTAACTAATCTTTCCCCGTTATAATTTTTTCTTGGGTCCCCAAAATTACCTAGAACCCTTTCTGTATCTATATTCTGACGTTGGACGCCGATCCATCCGTTCATATCTCCTAGCAGAATGATTCTTTCACCATGATCGCAAGTATTCATTGTATAATTTAAAGTATCCCAGAAGGCGTCTTTGACTACTCTTGGATCACTATCAACTGGGGCGTAGCACGCTATGATAAATAATCTTCTGATTCCTACCTTCATTCTAGCCTACAACAATCTGGGAGATACAAAATCATGATCTCTGAGATGCTGTCTTGCTTTTTCATCATAATAAAACCGACCCCTTGACTAACATGTGATTCACTATCTACTCCTGACCATATTTCAAAACCGCCTTTCAACTCTTCGTTATTACAAAGAATAATGAACTCTGATTTACGTTACATTATCAACAACCTGAAATATACCACAGACGCTTTCTGTTTCAATTTAATAGTTATTCTACTAAATCATTTTACACTTGTGCAAGTGCACAGTCTGAAATACGAGCTGAAATATCGTGAAAATTCAACCACTTTTCAACCGCATACACTGAAAAGAATGGTTTGGCTGTTCCAGCTAGAAGTTCAGCTGGATTTTGTCTTCTAAGAAAATATAGCTGTGATACCTAAATATCTAGCTGTTTTAGCTAAATTTTGCCATCTGGAAATTATCTAGATAAATTAGCTAGATAACTTCTACACGGAAAAAAAAGGGCTGTAAATTTTCATTGAGGGGGTCTGTGACTTTAGGATAGGTCTAAAAGCATTTGAAAATTGGAAAATATCGTATTGGAAAATCACGCAAATAGTACTTGAAGAAATATAAGACTTCTTAGATTGGGTCCAGCATAGTTAGTGAAGCACTCCTAGACTCCATCAACAAAATATCACAGACAAATTTGTAAGTCGTTCAACACTCCAATATTAAATTCTCGAAGACAGTCAAGGAAGGGTTCATAGAAAAATTCTTTTTTAAATTTATAATGTTATTATTTTTAACTTATATATTTATTTAAACATAATGTTCCACACACAATTGCTACTTATATTAATCGCACGCTTTTTACGCTCTTAAAAATCGGACGCACGCTGCGTGGATTAGAACTACCTATACTCTAGACACGAGACTAACGTAACTCATTCCTAACCGCTCAAGCCACTCGGCTAATCATTCGCAATGAAAACACGGTAAAAAATCTCGGCGTTGTGCTACAGCTGGAAACTGCATGGCCGCGTAAAAACAATCTGAGTGAGGGCTGCGAATGAGACACCTTGCTGCAAGACTGACTTTGCTTAATAAATTTAACACATTGTTTCATCAATTTTTGTTTAAATAATTGGAAAATGCAATTTTTCACAAAAAATTATTTTTTGTCCAAGGGATGATTTTACGTGAAAAAATGTTTTTTTTTCATTTGAACTGAAATTGTTTGAATAATGTTTCAAATTTGTGAGATATAACAGAAAACTAATTGCACCGTTCGATTCTATGGGAAAAAATATAAAATCCATGTAATGGAAATTTTTTCAGACAATTTCATATTTAGTATAAATAAATAATTAAATAGTACTACGGCACATGATGAAATTTCTGTTTAAAAATTAAATTGAGTTCTTTTTATTTTTTAAATTAGAGAATTTGATTCTAGATTGACGAAATTTATAACAAGTCAACCAAAAATCAAACTTTTTGTCCTTTGTGCTCTTTTTGTGAGATGCACTGTTTATAAGTTGCAGCGTTACAAACAATTTATTTTCATAATACTGATGTATTTATCAAATTATATCTATAAATTATTGATAAACAAAATTTTTAACTTGGGCGAAAACTTACTTACATTGACACTCTTAAAAGATCAAAGAATTATTGAGATAGATTCGAAAATACTTTTTAAAGATTGTTATTTAAAAAATTGTTATTTTAAATGAAATTTATGATGAGAAATAGCAATTTTAACCACAATCCACGAAAAGTATTTTAGATTTTATATCAGAATAATAAATTTTGTTAAATAAATAAGGAAATTTTTTGAACAATTGTTGTGTATCTTTCCGAAAAAAATAACCCAGATATTCGATTCGTAATATTATGGGGACCTCTCAGTGTTTCAAGAAGTATTAGTGGTGACTCGATTAACTTCTAAACAACTTTTTATTATTTATTAAAATTATAAATGTGAAGATGGCTTTTATGCAAATGATTTTGTAATGAAGAACAAACACATTTTATTCTATTATGAGACACATTCTTATATTTTATTTTTATATTTTTATAAATATTTTATGTACAGAAATACGAACTTGAAAATAAAATCTGCTTACATCCAGTTTTTTGCAATGTAATAATAGCCATCTTCTAATTTATTTTTAATAAAAATAAGTGTATTATAAGTGATATCGCGAAGATTGAGAAAGACGTAGGAATACTTAATACCACTAAAAATTTTGAAGCCTGTAAATGCTCGTTTAAGGAACAATTGTGCAACTTTGTTAAAGGAATTTGATATCTAGCAGAATAAGTTAGCAAGTGAATAAAATTTTTCACCTCAACTAAACCTTGGAGATTTAAATCCTTTATGCGAACAGTTGTAAAAATAAACGATCGATTTTAAATTCGAGGAAAGGCATACCTTTTTTATCATAAATAATCATTTTAAATCATTATTAATATATTTATGCATTTTACAATAACTTTTTGTTGTAAACAATTTATTTGTACATTTCATCATTTTAAATAAGCAAGCCAATGATAACCAATCTCCGAGGTTTGGGAGCACTGAATCTTCGTCCACTGTCTACTATATTCATACGAATGTTAATTTGTCACTGGACGTCGCTGACCGCGCCTCTGAAAATTCTCGCAGATAGTCATGGAGTGTTTCCCTGACTCGTATTCCAGTTCTTTCTTTCTGAATCACGCACTTATTCAATTCAAGTCTTTGAAAATATAAAGAGTTTTTTATAGCCATTTCATGACTGTATACATTTTCTTCGTAAACTGTCTGATAAGAATTCCAAGACTGTTATTCCTTGACTGTGCTTTGAAAACTTCCATGACTTTTCTTTATTTTTCCATGAAAATTTACGACCACTCTATAGAAAGTAAACGAGACTTTATAAAAATGATGGCCCGTCGAAAAGTCCAGCACTAATCTAGGAAATGTTCCAAGACTTATTTTTTCCGTGTAGATAGCAAAAGTAGCTAAAACAGCTAGATATTTAGGTAACACAGCTAGAAATTTGGGTAACACAGCTATATTTTCTTAGAAGACGAAATCCAGCTAACCGTATAGCTGGGACAGCTGAATCATTTTTTTCAGTGTGAGTAGTTGAAATCTAATTCATTGATAGAAATAAAAGAAAATTCATTCACGTTTGATTGAAAATTCGACAACGTGGACGAATGACGCGTCAACGTGTCACCAAAGTTCTTAACTCGGCCACGTTCTTGCTTTGTAATGTGTAGACTTTCACCACACTCTGAACCAAAAATTTTGCAAAAAGGCCTATGGTGATAACAACATATGTTTCAACTTTTTCAAAATGAAATCCGAATTTAAATTGAATATTTCCAAAAAATCATTTTGAATATATTCGACATCTTGACTCTGGATGTAAGGTGTCCTAATATGTGACTGCTTTGGTATTATATTATATTCTACTTACGAACAGATTTAAAAAATATCATGAACATGAAGACGAGTGTACACATAAAGTTTCTCATTTTTCTAGAAACCCAGAACTGTTGTTTAAAGGATGACTGTAGCTGTAACTGCGATCAGAGGTCGAACTAGCATTTGTACGTATATGTCTATATTAACCATTATCTCATTGTTGACAAAAATGATTGTCTACATTTAGGTGCTGGAATGGAATTGAGAAACAATACAGCGTTTCGTAAAGCTTATTTTAATTGCTGTGGAAAACGCAAACTATATTGTAGAAAGATCTCGCCGACGCTGCGTCGGGAATCCAGGGTCTGCGGGTCTAAAATTACCCCTCGTGCCATATTAATATATGTACCACATTACCCCAAGTGCCACATTACCCCAGGTTATGCTAAATTATTACCTTATCTTCCAATTATACCCAATTCTCTCTCTACTCTGAACAATCCCCTATCATCTCCGAATACCTTCATTACGCCTTACCATCTCCGGTAATCCCCCCCCCCCCCTCAGTCACATATCCATAACCACAGCTATCACATAACCTTGGCACCGACGCCATCCCCTACTATAGCTCTTTTTCAACCTCATACTGCTTTGCCCCAACTTTATGCCATTTTGCCCTTAGCTTTTGCTTATTTATTTATAACATTTCTACAGGTACTAAAAGTTACATTTTTTCCAGTTGTTTTTTTTTGTTAGCGAAGATGATAAATTAAAAAATTGTATTTACAATTTCTTTCTTGATTTCCGAGATTTTACAATGGTTTTTATGTTACAGATAAGTCATGGATAAATAATTACAAAAAGAAAATGATTGAGTCATGGGTTTTGGAAAGGGGATTTTGGATGACAAAAGGAGTCTGGGGGGATAGAAAAGACGATTTCACCTAAGCTTTTTTTTAATATCACCTCATTATTTAATAATGCTTATTATTATTAGTCATTGTTATTTTATTTGGTCATACAGGCATGTTAAATACACCAGTAGATTTGTCTCATCATAACTATTAAGTTTAAAACATACGATACTGTTATATTCCCAAAATTAGGAATGTTTTTACATTCTCATCCTAATGAGAAGGTAATGGTGTTATGTCAAATTTTATGTAAAAATGAAATTTTTCAGCAAAACAATGTACGATACGAAGAAAGTCAAGGAATGAAAAACGTTGCTTTTTGGAAGCCCTACAAGATTATCATAACAACTTTTAAGATTTTTTTGAAAAATCGCAAATTCAAATTTTGACCCCACAAAACATGATGAAAAAAATTAAAAAATTCCATTTTGCGGTCAAACCACGCAAGACATAAAAAAAATGATTCGAAAAAAAATTATCCATTAGACATTAGAAAATAAACGACAAAAATTGCCTCACTTCAAATTAGTTCAAAATGAACAAAAATTACTTTTCCAAATCGAAAAAAATTGAATATATACCATAATTTTGTTGCATTCTTTCAAAATTAAAATTCTAAAATGAAATTAGTTATGAAAATTCTATCAAATTATATCAACTAGTTACCACTCCGTGTTTGAAACAATTCGGGTTACAGAGGCCATAAACTGAATCAACAATGGACATTATTTAGGGCTAGAATCCCTCCAAATTTCATTAACCCAACTGAACTTGTTTTTGACTGATAATGTAATATAATATAAATAAATGTATAAAAATAAATTTTAAATTGGCCACCATTTTGTCTGGTTTCAAAATTTCCTATCCACATCTAAATTAGTGATAATTTTACTAATCGAATTTGTACTTAAGAATCAATGCAAGCTAAAATTTCGAGAGTCGAACGAAAAATATTTCAAAATATTTTTTAATTTATATATGTCCCACCGGGAAGTACTGTTTCTACTGAAAACATTATGCGGGGTCCAGCTGTAAATTACATTTCTACTTGAGAATAGTATTTATACCATGAAGACCTTTTTAACAAAAAAGACGAATTTTCTGAAAAACAGTTGAATTTTCAACCCAAAAATATTAATTTTCTATCAAGAAAACGAACTTTCAACAAAATAGTTCAATTTTGAACTAAAGATATGAATTTTCGACTAAATTAAATCTTCTGCTAAAAAAATTACTTGTTAACAAATAAGTTCAACATTTAACCCAGCAGTTTAATTTTCCAACCAAAAAAGCGCAATTTATTTAGTATAAATATATTTATACTAAATAAATGTGCCTTTTTGGTCAAGCAGAAATGTAATTTACAGTCAGACCCCGCATAATGTTTCCAGTAGAAACAGTACTTTCGGTGCGACATATATAAATTAAAAAAAATTTTTCGTTCGACTCTGGAAATTTGAGCTTTCATTAATTCTAGACTTTTAACTTCCAAATGGTTATTTATTATACTAACATTTTTGATATACTACTAAAACTCCATCCTTCTCACCTCGCATTTTGGATCCATTATTTCCTATTGCCTGATTGGCTTTTGAATATGACTAGAAATTACTTCATTTATTAGATATGAAATTTAAACATGAAATCCGCTGCTAAGTTTTCATTTATTTCAAACTGTTAACTTGTGGTAGCAAAATTTCCATTAATTTTGCAAATGCAGATCGTACACAAGATGTTAAGATTTAAAAGATTTCACAAAATTTAAGATAATTAAGAACTTGAAAAACGGTAAGGCTGCTGGCATAGACAGTATTAGTGCTGAAATGCTTAAATACGGTGGCGAGTACATACCTCACAGGTTGTGCGAATTAATAAGTTTATGTATCGAGACGGGAAAAGTCCCAGACGATTGGAAAAAAGCGATTATCGTACCAATATACAAAAGAAAGGGAGATAAAAACAACTGCAGTAATTACAGAGGTATCAGCCTACTAAGTACCGTAAGTAAAATATACTCAAAAATACTTATTCGTAGGGTAATGGAAATCACAGAAGAAAAAATATGGGAAGTCCAAAGTGGATTTATGCCAGGAAGATCATGTACAGATCAGATATTTAGCCTAAGACAGATCACAGAAAAAAGCTTGAGAGTAGGAAAGAAAGCTTTCTGTGCATTTATTGACCTAGAAAAAGCATTTGACACGGTAAATAGAAGTAAACTTTGGGAAGTTCTTAAAGAATACGGAGTAAATGGAGGGCTCCTGCAAGCAATAAAAACAATATATACAGGTAGTAAAGCGAGCGTAAGGGTAAACGGGAAACTGAGTGACTGGTTCGATATTATGCAAGGCGTGAAACAAGGATGCGTTATGTCCTCGTGGCTATTTATCACATTCATGGATAAGTGTCTAAGAACTGCACTCTTCGACGAAGAAGGTGTAGATCTCCAAACAGTTAAGGTACGTGGGTTAGCTTTCGCAGATGACAAGATTGTTATGGCAGAATCAGTCGAGGACTTGCGAAGAATGTTGAATAAACTTCATACAAGCATGAAGGACATGGGACTCAAAATTAACGTAAATAAAACAAAAATCATGGTGTTTGAGGGAAAGAGTGAGAAAACAATGTGCAACATTGTCCTAAATGATGAGAGATTAGAACAAGTTGACAAGTACGTATATCTAGGTAGTCTATTCACTAGCGACGGAAAAATAGATGGGGAGTTAGATAGGCGCATAAATAAGGGTAAACAGGTTATCGGTAGAGCAGGGTCCATCCTAACAAATAAAAACATATCAAAAAAAGCTAAAATGGCCATACACAATTCTATATTCGTACCGACTGTACTATACCGTAGCGAGACATGGACATGTCAAGAAAAGGACAGGAGTAAAATTAACGCGATCGGCATGAAACCTCTGCGCATAATATGCGGGAAAACACTAATGGACAAAGTCCGAAACGAGACAATCCTCAAAGAATGTGGTGCAAAAGAGACAATAGTTGACACATGGGAAAGAAATCAGTTAAGATGGTTCGGACATCTTGAAA
>CAKNYM010052806.1:322228-412186 GCA_932195095.1 Andricus curvator
AAGTCACGCCTACCCCGAAAGGGAAATGGCTTAATGGTATAATAATAATAATAATAATAAGAAGAAGAAGATTTCACGAGATATCTTTGGGTTTAGTTTTCAAAAATTATAACTTTCCCGAAGTATTTCGAAATATTTCAAGTGATTTCAACAGATTTCAAGAGATTTCAAGGAATTTGAAGGGTTTCTAAGAATTGCAAGTGATTCAATAATATTTAAAGGGATTTCCAAGAATCTTTTGGCGTTGTATGGCCTATCAAAGGATTTTAAGTTATTTCACAGGATTTTGATGAATTTGAACTAATTTTGGACGACTTCAAGGGATTCAGAGGGATTTTACCGAATTCACAAAAGTTTTCAATGGATTTCAAAATATTTCACGAGATATTACAAAACTTCTAGAGATTTCAAGTGTTTTCCAAAGATTTTAAAAGATATGAGGAGATTTTAAGTTATTTCTGAAGATTTGAAGGGATTTCACAGGATTTTTGTGGATTTCCAATAATTTTATAAATCTCCAAGTGATTCAGAGAGATTTGAACGATTTTTAAAAAGTTTTTAATGCCATTTAAAATATTTTAAGGGATGCTACAAGACTTTTAAAGGCTTCAAGCGGTTTCCAAAATTTTAAAGGGATTTCACGAGATTTCTAGAGACCCAACAATATTTTTGAAAGATTTTAATGAATTATGAGAGTTTAATAAATTATGAGACATTTCAAGTGATTTCACGGGATCTTAACAAAATGTGTGGGATTCCACATGATGGATTTAAAAAATGTTTAAAGTTTTTCAAAGTATTTGAAATTATTTTAAGGTATTTTATATAGTTTGAGAAAAAATTATCAGATTTCATGAGGTTTTAGAATGTTTCAAGGCGTTTTAAGAAATTTTGGTAGATTTAAAAGGTTTCAGAAATTCCCAAGAGTGGTCACGCTCTCATTTTATACTAAGCTATAAGTATCTTAAGATGAAAAAAACATTTGTTTGTAGTTTTGTTTCTATTGGGTTTGTGGCCAGTGAACAGTTAGTAGCTATCTTTTCTGCTTTATTGCCATATTTTAAGTATTAGAACTCATAAATGAAGAACTTATAATTACATTTTTAACAGTTTTTTCAAATATTTAATTTTTAACAGTTAAATTTTCAAAAGTTAATTGTTATAATTTTGAAAATGGAAGAAAACTGAATTTTCAGCAGTTGAATTTGAAACAATTAAAATTTTAATTTTCAAGTTTCTTTGATTTCCCATTGTTGAAAATTCAATTTTCAATTTTCTTAGATTTTCAAATGTTGAAAATTCAATTTTTTCAAAAAAAAGCACTAACGTAATCTAAAATTGTTCAAAGCTTCTAATTCTTGTACAAATTATAATGATTTTCGTTTGAAAATGTCAATTGAGGATGTAAAATGTCAACCTTGCTTAAAGTTGTTAAGAAGTTATGAATTGAAATCTAATGATTTTTTAACAAAATGAAAATTTCCGCAGGAAAACACTAACAGAATCCAAAATTGTCCAAGCTTGTAAATTTCAATATTTTAACCAAAAATAATCTGATTTAAATCTAATGATTACAGTTTTAAAGTACCAATTTTATGTAAAACACGCAAACATAACCTAAATTTGTTAAAAAATTGTGAACCTTCGTTGAAATTAAATTATTTTCATTTGAAATAACCGATTTGAGGTGAAAAACTTTGACATAACCTTAAATTATTCCAAAATTGTAAATATTCTTTGAAATCTATATGAAAAGCCACTGGCTTCACCTAAAATTGTACAAAAATTTGTTATTCGATTTGAACTCTAATGATTTTTTATTGAAATACCGATTTCTCGTGTGAAACGCCAACAATTAAAATTGTTGCCTAAATTTGTTAAAAAGTTGTGAATCTTCATTATAAAATCTCATTTTTTTATTATTATAAATACTAACTGCCGACGAAAAACACTAACTTAACCCAAAATTGTTAAAAAATTCTGAATCATGTTCAAATTATAATATTTGTTTGAAAATACGAAATTTCAATGTAAAACGCCAACGTAACCTAAATTTTTTCAAAAATTATGGACCATCAAAAATAATCATTTGATTTAAATGTAAATGACCACCGGTGTTTTCTTAACTTTTTCCAGAAAACCTTTTTTTTTTCTTTTAAAATGGAATGTGAATTGAAAATAGATAGCAGAAATAACTTTATAAATAAATATAGAGTCCGGAAATGTGAATCTTTGTTTGAAAAAAGTTGCAAATAAGTGCCTACAACGATATAAATATGAGGGTAACGCTATTTGTCCGACTACTGGTAAGTTTACCCTATATTGGTTTTCTTGTTCGTATGAGGAAAACTTTTTTAATATGGGGAATACAACAGAACTATGATGTATATTTTTTTGCGTTTTCGTGACCCGTCAATTGACCTATTGGGGAACCTTCGATGACCTTTCATAATCAATCATCAATAGCGACTTATAACGTTTATAAAAATGGGTTACATTGTTTATATGAGGAAAACTTTTACTTAAATTTGGAATCTAATACTACCGTCAGTTAAAAAGTTGTTTGTTATAAAAGAACACATTGATTGACCTGTTGATGGTCTCTCTGATCTTCTGAAAATAAGATTTTCAGAAACATAAGAAACATAAACTTCAAAAATATTCAAAGTGTTACTTTTTCATTTGATTAGAGAAAACCCTCCCTCTCTGTGAGAAGGAAAATTTAATTGATACCTATGAAGAAGCAAAGTGCTCATAAAATGAGCACAAATAAATACGTGCACCCATCATAAATACACCCATAGTACTTCGCAACAGTATTTGTAGATAGGATTTAGCCCTTTTCGGTGTAATACAACTTCACAGAAAAAACTAAGGGATCAGTAATGTTGCGGCTCAAGTAAAACTTGGGATCATTTAGTACTTAGGTTCTAAAGGAACTCTCATTAAGGGTTCCTTTTTAGTTCGTTCATATCCGATAGATGGCCATCGGCGGATGCCGACATTTTGAACTGCGCCTGTGCCGAAAAGCGCGGGCCCATTCAAAATCAATAAACACTATGAATAGTCATACAGATAAATATTAACAAACGTTTTTTATTCGTTCTTAAAACAAATTAAATTGAATTATAGAAATACCTAGCTTCTTAACAAAATGTAATATCAAGCTAATATTGCAAATGTATATTATATCATTTTAAATAGTCCCGCGCTTCTTGTGCATTCGCAGAGGAAAACATCGGATTCTTAACTTAACCTCAAAAACTGTCACATTTAATGTGCGATATCTTCCTGTCAAGAATGACTGATATCTATGATTTTAGTTTCTTCCTTAAATTTTTTCCAGTGCAATATTATTTAATCCGAATTACAAAGTAAAGTGTGCATCATTAACTTGTAAAATCTTTGAAGTGAGTCAAGGCAGAAGTAACAAAAAGGGTCTATTAGAACCATTCGAATTCATACTTTGGGTTCATTTAGAAACCATTTATCATTTTGGGTTCCTTTTCAGCAAGAGAGGTTCCTTTTTGTTGCAGCACCTCTGGAACCAAAAATTGGTTCTAATAGTAACCCCAGTTTTTTCTGTGTTAGTACTTGAAATACGCGGAAATATGTAATAATGGCGCGCATAGCTCGCGTGTTTGCTGCCTAGCTATTGTAAAAGTTTGAAAGACTTTTTTGAGTCTAAGGAGTGTTTTCTTCCGTTGTATTTACGCGCATCACAGGTTTCGCGCGTCTGACACTTGTGAAAATTTGTGTCCGTGATACATCACAAGTCGGGCGTGTACTTTAGGTTTCCCTGTAGACGAATGACTTGACCGTATTGCATTAGGCAAAACCAGCCTCAGCGCAAAAACTTCGCGCAATAAATGTCCGGCCGAAGGGCGAGACCGCAGTTACATATAACTAACAAGCGATAAACAAACCTTTATTCCGGCATTCGGCTAAAACGTCCATCAAATGGGTAGAACAGTTGAAACCAGGAAAGTGACTGTCGACGAATAGTCGTCAAACATAATAAAATTGAAAAATGGGACATTTTTATATAGGCTGAACAGGGGTATTGCCGGCACCCTTAAGGTAAAGGTACCTATCATGAAACATGTCCCAATTATGAAACAGTTTGACAAATAATTCGATTTATAAATAATTCAAAAATACATAATACAATAATAAGTATGAAAGTAAGGCTTTTCATCTATATAGAAAGCAAGTATGTATGTATACCATTAAGCCATTTCCCTTTTGGGGTAGGCGTGACACTACCCGATTCGGGTAGTGTTTCTAGGTTGATAACTTGTAGTAAATAACTACAAGTGTGGGCTCACCACACCCACGATGTGCCAACAGCACTCAGTTTTCTCGAATGGTCACCCATCCAAGTGCTAACCGCGCCCAACGCTGCTTAACTTCAGTGATCTGACGAGAACTGGTTTTTTTCAGCGTGGTATGGCTGTTGGTAAAAGTATGGTTCTAAAATTTTAAACACTGAAAAATCATTTTAATTATGTAACCTCCAAACTTGGGAATATTGACTGCCATTTATCCGAGTATAGATTTGAGGTTACTGCACTTTTTCTTTATTTGGATACAACTTTATTTATTAATTTGTTGTTTCATAATACGTATACCTTTTTTAAGACGGTCCGTATTTATGGAACGGAGAAACATGGGTGTTTCATATCGACGGACACGTTTTCAGCGCTTGCTCTTATTTATGGAACAGAGGAACGTTTGCAATAAAATGTGTTTTTTATTATATTATTATAGTTGATATCATGTTATTATTATATAATACTTAAACTTTAAGTAAAACAAATTAATTTAAAAAAACGGATCTTCAACAAAATAGTTTAATTTTCAATCAAAGTGAGAAATTTTCAAATAAAATGATGAATCTTCAACTGGAATAATTGAATTTTAAACAATACAGATACATGTTCAACTAAAATGATGAATATTTAACTATAATGGTTGAATTTTCAACCAAAATATGAATATTCAACCCTTAAGAATAATTTTCTACCAAAAAATACTAATTTTCAACATAATATATGAATTTGCAACCAAGATGTTGAATTTGCAACTGAAAATGATAAATTTTTAACGAATATTGAATTTTACAAAAAAATGGAGATAAATTTTCAACAAAAAATAGAATATTTAGATAGTAAGTTAACAAAATTAATTTTTACCGAAAAAAAACGGATTTTCAATCAAACAGTTCAATTTTCAACCAATGTGATGAATTTTCAACTGAAATGATGACTCTTTAACTGGAATAGTTGAATTTTATACCAAAAAAGTACAAAAAATGTCCACCAAATAGTTTAATTTTCAAATAAAAAAGATCAATTATCAACCGAATAGTTGAATTTTCGTCCAAAGAAGAAACATTTTTAACCAAAAATAGAAGTGTAAAAGTGTAAAAGCATGCATTTTTGGACATTTTTTTGGGGTTGAAGGAAAGGTAGTATGAAAAAGCGCTTTGAGGATATATTTAAGCATGTATTGAACTTTACAGGGAAATTTTTTCATTAAAAAATATTTCAAAATGGCGGCACTGGAGCCATTCTCCTGCAGATTTTTTTTTTGCGGCACGCAGTAGGACGACCGCAAATTTGAAGCTGGAACCAAAACAAATTTTTTTTCTCAATCTGCATAAGAATAGCTACAGAATGACGTACGGGATTTGAAAAATATAGTTTTTTGTAAAATTGACAAGTGTTTGAAGCAAAAATGTCATTTTTGGACGAAAAAAAGTCAAGTTATTTGTTTATAAAAATTGTTTAAATTAACTTATCAAAAAATCCGTACGTCAATCTCTTCAAAATGTTGTTTAAAATATGTGGTTCAAATTTGAAAAGAAAATATTGAAAATTGTTCGAGCTATGCTGCGTGCCGTTTTGAAAAAACGTGTTTTGAGAAAAACTCGTTTAAAGTTTCGAGTTGAATTTTAGACATCCACGAGCAACCAGATGTACTTTCCGAACAAGCACTGACGCTACACTAACCTACTTTTGTTCGAAAATTTTGTTTGAATTGTACACGATGTAACAATCTGTGATTGTTCATTAATGCCCTTACTGTCCACTAGGGGCAGCACCACCCGGACATGCGAAAAGACATGAGATATTAAAACATCGTTCAAATCCATTTTGGTTAGAAGTAGATTTACTAATGGGATTATTAAATCATTAATAATTATTTGGGTTAATAAACAATTGAATAATTTATAGAGAGAGACTTGGTATTTTAAGAAAGCGAACTGACTCTGTAGTTTAAGAAATTTCTAACGCTGAATTTCATTTTGACTTTATGATTTGTGTGTAATTGGAAAAGAATGTTGTTTGCTACAAGTTTTGTTTTCAGCTCTAGTTTAGAATGCGGAATAAGTATGAAAGAAACATAAATTGAATGACTTCAAAGGAGTTTTAGGAAAGAGGGTTAGTTAGACTCACAAAAGATAACTTCGAGATTTCGTGCTAGAATAGTTAAAACAAATAAAGAAGCCATTGTTATTAACTAGTTTGAACCAGAATTTAAGCTGATTTTTATTTGTGCGAAAGCTGTAAAAACTAATGAACTTTTTATTACTGTTAATTATTTGACGTTTTTGATAGTGAAGCATGAAATGAGATTTGAGCCTAAATCGAGGAAACGTTGTTAATGGGTATTTTTCAAGAAGCTAACTAGGCCGCGATTTCATCATGGGTTGACGAGGAATTAGGTCATGCTTTAGTCAAGTTGGGGGTGTAAATATGAATTCTGATTGGTTGGAAGTATGGGTATGATTGAGAGTAGGATTGCGCGGGATACCCCTGGATCGCTGCGCGATCCAGGAGCCCGCGAGCAACATCGATGTTCGATATCAGAATCTTATCCGCTCGCGACGCGAAACTTTTGTCTCCGATGTCTCTATATGTATTAGTATAGAAATTGGACTTTAAGAAATTACAGTGAACAGATCTTGAATATATTCATTCTTAAATTCAAAGTAGTTTTGTGTTTTTATTTGTATTCAACCTTATTTAGCTTTTAAAGCTGCATCTATTTTCCGTTTTTATTTATTTATTTATTTCACGCTGACTATTGAACTATTTTATCAACGTTGGAATCGTCAGAGTCGGAGGAATGGGCCAGAAGAGCTTTCGCTCTTAAGTGGAAGGAACTCACTGGAGGGCAAATTTAATAAACTTAAATTTAAAAACAGTTCAATTTTCGCGCCAAATTAATTGTGAACTGTTACAACGAATCCTCTCTAGGGACATCTGTGAGTGTATCACAGAAGTTGAAAAGAGGGAACAGGGTACCTTCCGAGCAGATGTGTTCATACCGCCTGTAGCCGTATGAGAGACGCCCGACACGCCTCAGCAAAAACGTGACATTAAATAGAAAAAAATGTTTTTCACGTATTAAACCTTTTGCCCCATATTCTACAAGATTTAAACTAAATTTTAAGCGAAAAAAAAATCGATTTTCTAAAAAATTTACAATGGTGTAACCCCTTAAAAAAACTTATTTATACCAAACAAACAACGAATTTTCAACAAAATAGTTCAATATTCAACTGAAATATTTAAATTTTCAGTTAAAAAATTGATTTTCAACAAGGTAGTTAAATTTTCAATCAGAGATGAATTTTCAATTAAAATGATGAATCTTCAATGAAAAAAAAAAATTTTAACAAAAGAGTTTCACTTTTAACGAAGGAGTGGAATTTTCAACTAAAAAAGATGAATTCTCAACGAACAATGTAATATAATTGAAATTCAAACCGAAAAAGATTTGAATTTTAAATAAAAAACAGTTAAATTCAACCAAAAAAGACCAATTTTCAAGAATAGTTGAGTTTTCAATTTAAAAAAATACTTTTCAGTCAACAGAGAAAACAAATTTGAAAAAATCTGCCCGCTTCGCGGGCACATTCTCATGGCGCGCTTTGCGCGCGGCTCGCTTCGCTCGCAAGTTTGAGCGCGCCTAGGGCGCGCGACTGTTGGATCTCGCGCTTCGCGCTCGATCATATATTTATCTCGCGCTTCGCGCTCGATTATGTGTTCACCTCGCGCTACGCGCTCGGGCGTATTTGCATCGCGCTTTACGCTAGGCTCCTCTAGATTTTTGAACTTCGTGTTCGACATCGACGAAAAGAAAAAGTTTGTTTGCAAATATTATAAATTTATCAAAACCTCTACATATTAAGTGATTGTTAAATTTATTTTTATTTTAGACTGAAAAGGAACTTTATTTACTCAAGGTTCTATCGACCTTAAGGAACACATTCTCATCCAGACACTCGCGCTTCGCGCTCGATATTTGATTTGAAAATCATTTGAACCGTATGATAGAAGCAAAAAAGTTTGAGCGCACTTACGGCGTGCGATTTGGTAAATACACTGAGCGCGCACTTTGTGCTTCGTATTATATGTTCTTCATATACAAATTACTAAATTTGTATTTGATTTCAAATGAAAAGTAATGATATAATTCAGGCGACAAATTTTATTAGTTAACATTTTATTTTAGCTTGTGCCGTTCATCAAAAAAGTTAAATTTTTCATTTTGAATATATTCTTACCACAAAAATTGATTACGGGTGTGTAAGTCTTTTTTGAATGCACAATTTTTGTTCATTTATATGTTTTCGTACCTTGCATTGTTTTTTCAAAAATTTGATTTTTTTTACTGTCAATGTTATTTTCACGAATAAAACGAAAACCACGCATCCTATCGAAACATGAGTCACAATAAATTTGTACCTCTTCCTTGGATGAACAAATTTTGTTTCGGTCATTTTTTCGTAGCTGGTAATATTCGTCTGAAAATTTGATTTTTCTATTTTCAATGCTGTTTTTTACGAATAAAACAAAAACTACGCGTCATATCAAAAAGTGAATGATAAGAAATTTGTAGATCTTTTTTAGGTGCACAATTTTGGTGAGATAATATTTTCTGCTATCTTGCATAGTTTTACAGCAAAATGGCTTTTTTGATTTTTCATTAATTTTTTGTGCGATCAAAATTTGAATTTTTTATTTTTCGAAAAATTCAAAAAGTTGTTATGAAAATATTATAGGGTGTTCAAGAATCAACGTTTTTCTCCTCTTGACTTTTTTTCATATCGTGCGTTTTTCGGCTTAAAATGTTCATTTTCGTTTGTTTTTTGGAATTTTGAAAATGCTATAACTCCAGTAATTTTTTTTTTATCACGAAAAGTCATAAGAATTTTGTTTGTTGTTGAAATTTTGTTCGTCATTTTGCGTACTACTAATAACCGTACATAGAATTTTCAAATCTTCCAAAAAAGTGGTTTCAAAAATTTTCAAAATGTGCTCACTTTTTGGATTTTCATCCAAAATAGCTGGTTAACGAACTCGTTCTCTATTTTTGGGCCATAAAAAAGTGTGCCAAAGCTCAATCAAATCTGATCATTTTTTCGAAAGTTATCGTGGCTACAGACAGACAGACAGACAGACAGACTACAGACAGACAGACACCTTCGTAAAAATCGTTTTTTCTAGCTCAGGGGGTCTCGAAACGTGGAGATTTGATGAAAACCGACTATGTCAAATTTTACATAAAACCAATACCTTCTCATTAGAATGAGAATGTAACAAACTGTTGAATTTTCAAGGAAAAATATGAATTTTCAACCAAGAAGATTAATTTTCTACCAAAAAGGACGAATATTCAACAAGACACAGGAAGTTATTATTAAGTACAATAAAAGAAAAAAAAACGAAAAGGGTACTTTGCCTAATATTTCATCTAGACGTCACTTTGACCAAGTTTCTTAAGATTTGACTTTATCCTTCGTGGTTTTTTCTTCTTTTTCATCCACCTAAATAAAAATTCATTCCCCACAACAAACATTTTTGAGCAAAAATAAAATTTAATCTACTTCGTTCACGAAAACTACCCTTTATAGGTTAAATTTGTCAATTTTAACGAAAACTTTTATTCCATTTATTTATCCCTATGAGAGATTAAAATAAAAGTTCATTGTACTATTTAGTTCGATTGTATATAGAAAATAATATAAAATAAGCCATAATAATATAAGAAGACACATTTCTTTGCTGTTCCGTAATAGGGACATGCATTATGGAACACCGGTACAAGAGTCTAAAAGTTGTTTCATAATAGGTACATAAAGGTCGTTCAGCTTTTTCATAAATATAATAACTTTGCTTAGACTAAATTAAACTTTTAATAGGCGTTTCGCATTCAGAAAAGATCAGTCCATTCATTGATATAAACATTTTCAAAATATATTCTTCCAAAATTAATGAAAATCTCAAAACCCCCTCAAAAGTCTCATGATAGATACCTTTAGCTTATAATGAACGATATTGTGCAATAAGAATGCTTTTATTAAAATTATGAGGATTTAAAATAGATACTTGTACGTGCATAAATATTCTATTATCCATGCAAATTCTATTTCAATATTTATTCAGTACAAAATTAGCGAATTTATATTAATTAAATTATACTTTTTTTGCCACCTATAGTAGGACATGTTGAATGTTTATACTGTAAATATTAGTGATGTCATTAATTTGAAAGTCCTGTGAAGGTTAGAAGAAAAGGTATTTCTCATCTTGTAGTACATTCAGCTGTTAGTTCATTATATTCAGCAATAGAATTAAATAAACATCATTCTCAAACCCAACAGAAGAAAGATTTCAGTGAATTATACGCATTATTTTTATTGATATTTGTGTTCTTATGACTGATGCTTGCTTTCTTCGTTCCTAGGAAATCGATTTCTATAATCCTTGAATGTTCAGTATCTATTCAATTAGTTTTGGATTTTCGAACCACAAAAAATCAGTGATCGACACCCCAGAATGAATTTGGCAAACGCCTGAAATGAACAACAGAACATTACCGCACAACATCGAAATTATACTTTTTCGACAAAAAATTCCTCTTTTCTTATAAAAATTCCCATAGGTATATGAAATGATGTTCTTTTTTGTCTGAAGTAACTTAATTACATAATATTTCTGACGAATAACTTTCTTAATTCTGTTGAATTCAAAATGAAGACAGGTGTCGTACACTAAATGTGAGGTTTCGTTCACTGGAAATGATGTAGTGTGGTTCACTGAATTTGAATAAATTATATAAAAATAAATGTAACAAGAGTTTTGCAAAGAATAATTATATTACTGGATACTGTCTGAAAACATAAAGAATTTTCCTTATTTTTTTCACGAAAGTTTTCAATTAAAACATAAAATTAATATAAGGACAAAAATTGTTGTATTTCATACAAATAGAGGAATTGTTGAATAAACTTAATTCTTTATTTTCAATTTCAGGTTATTATGTATATTTTTGTAAAAAAAATTCTGAACCGGTGTCTTTTTAACTCAACCCCTGTAGTTTGGCATCGAAAAAAGTATCTAAACATTAAACATCTTCGGACTAAATGTCCCGGACGGACCTTTTCAAATTCTGGAAAAATTGTGAAAAATTACAGTTTTTATCAATTTTTAAATTATTTCTTCACTTCAGCGCATGCTTTTTTAAAAGCGTCTGAAAAATGGAAATGCAATAAATTCCCCATAAAAATAAAAAATATTTTTTTTATCTCATATAGTTTAGGAGCTACAGGTTTCGGAATTTATATTTTTCTGAAAAATTTGCGTAAGAAAATTTAGTTTCAGTTTTTGTAAGATGAAGCTTTTACTGTGCACTGCAGACAAAAATATTCAGGATGTGGATTGAAGCAGACTTTATTTCTAGCAAAAGTAAACAAATTAAATGTTATATCTCTCATACGTCCAAAGTTATATCGTTTTAAAAAATACCCACTTTTGCGAAAATTCGTTAAAAAGTAAGTTTTTTTTTAAATATCGTGATTCTACTCTACAACTTGCATTAATACTTGTTGTTATAGTAATAAAATTACATAAAATAACATAAAAATCTGAAAAGTTTGAATAATTCCTGAAATATACCCATAAAAATCGAGGGACAAAATCCTGTTCACAGAACCTGACCCCTTATTATGCACCCCCAAATGAAGTATTTAGGAGAAAAAAAATTACTCCTCTAAAAATTACCAGATAAAAGTACCAGATGACTGGACATTAAGCAGAATAACAAAATATTGTGCCCACATATCTTTTCTAAATTTTTTTTTGAGTAGAAGACGCTCTGAAACTGAAATCTCTTCCTGAAAACTATACTTTTCTATTTTTCGTTCACACCGTTGAAGAAATATTGACAAGTAAGTCTAGAAAAATAGGAGAAATTAAGGTATCAGAAGCACAGAAAAAAAAATCTTATCTTTACATCGATTTCAGAGTAATCTTTACCTGCAACAAAAATTAACTTCACATGTTAATATTTACCCACCACATGGGAAATGGTTACCATGTCAACTCTATCAAATCTTTTTTTGTTTCGAAGCAAAAAAATTCAACTTTATCTACTTGAAAATTACCCGCAACAAAAATTCAATTCTGTTTTTTCTGTGAGAGATATAAATCGACTTAAGTTAATAGCTATAATTTTTGCACTTAGAGAGAGAAAACTTAGGTATTATAAGCCAAAAAATATAGATTACTTATTATAAATTGATCTCTAAACTAATATTTTTATGACATTTTTTGGATCTCTGAAATTAAGGGTAATTTTTGAAAAAATATTAAATATTGCAGCACTTGTAATGTTTTCATACGTGGGGTTTCACTCCTTTAACACACAGTCCGTAAATTATATTAAAAAATGTTATCTCCTGGCTTTGAATATGTGTACGAGCTCTACAAATCTTTTCTCTGATTCTAAAGATCTGCAGTTTGATTAGAATTTGCATGACAGTTCTCACGCTGAATTCCTGGCTGGCGCCGACAAATCGTCACGCCCTTTGTCATCCCATAGCACCCCCGTACTGTTGCAACATTAGCAGCATTCAAAACATACCTTAATGTTTCATCTCAGGATTTATAACATATTTAATGGTCGAGAGACCCAAGATTGTACCGCGAGATAAGACTGCATGCACATTCACGCTGTTTGGAGATTTATGAACACTGCTTTATGTATGCCGGACAGTTTGCGTAGACATTAGAAAAATTTTCAGGTACTTCATTACTGCTGCTAGGGAAAAAAATAAAGTGCGGTAAATGAAAAAAAATTAAATTCAGATACCTGATACAAATTTTAGAGTCGCAAGGGAGCGTCTATTAATTACGTACGGCTTTTCTTGGGTGAAGGAGGTCCGAAAAATCTTACGAATCTTTACTTAGAAGGGGGTGAGGGGTCCAATGAATTTCTCATGTAAAACTCCTCTTTCTAATTATTTTTTTCTTAATATGCTAATTGAAACCTGTATGCTGCATAGGTTTAGGGACAAAGGTTGTAAAAGGGGTTTCAACGGTTGCTGGGGTTTTAAGGAGGGTTGCAGGAGTTAGGGAACAGGGGTTGTAACGGGGCCGTTTATAAACTAGGTTACCAATTTGAGGGGTGCAGGGGTTCACACCAAAAACTACAGTTGGTAACAGAGGGAGGGGGGTCAGTGGAAATAACGCTACAAGTTCAGATAACATTGGTACGTTTCCTGATGACAAAATTTTAAAACAAATTTTGCAAAAGATGGCCCTCCAACGGTAGAGTTACAAAAAACTTCCCCTTACGCTTGTTTTTCTGCTTAATTTAAAACTGAATTATTAGAGCCTAATAACAAAATCCCACTATTTTTGGTTGAAAAGTAAACGACTTTGTTAAAAATTCATTTCTTGGTTGAAGATTCATCTCTTTGATTGAAATTTTTATGTTAGGGTTGAAAATTGAACTGTTTTGTAGAAAACTAGTCTTTTTTTGCTTGAAAATTTAAGTTTGTTAGAAAATTAAACAATTTGGTTCAAAATTAACCTTTTTATTGGAAATTTATACTTTTGGTTGAAAGTTCAACTATTTGGTCGAAAATTCAACTATTTCATGAAAAATTAAACTGTTTCTATGAAAACTTAACTATTTGGTAAAAAATTAACTTTTTTGTTGAAAATAATATTCTTGGGTTGAAAATTCAACTGTTTTCTAGATAATTTATCTTGTTGATTTTGTCTTGTTGAATCCGTCTTTTGAGTAAAACATTAGTCTTCTTGGTGAAAAATTCATCGGTTTGGATGAAAATTCAACAGTTTTATTGAAAATTCGTAATTTTGGCTTGAAAATGCAACTGCTTTGTTGAACTACCTTGTAAAAAAAATCCATTTTTTTAAGATTCACTTCTTTGGTTGGAAAATTAATTTTATTGTTAAAAATTCGCTTACTTGATTAAAACCTAATTTTTTTTCTGAAAATTCAAGCATTCCATTTTTGGTTCGAAATTTATCTTTCATAAGTCGAAAATTCAACTATTTGATAGAAAATGCTGTTTTCTTTTATTGTGTTAAACAACTGTATAAAATTCATATTTAAGGTTAGAAAATCATCTTTATTGTTTGAAAATAAGACTTTTGTTGAAAATTCAACTTTTCGCTCTCCGAAAAATTCGTCTTTTTGGCTTGAAAATTCAACTGTCCTTGGTTGATTTTCAATCCCTTTTTTGTTTTATAATCCGACCATTTGTTTGAAAATGTATCTTTTTAGGTTGAAAATTTAACTATTTTGCTAAAATTATCTTTCTGGGTAGAAAATTCACCCGTTTTCGTCCCTTTAGACTGAATATTCATCTTTGATAGTAGTAAAGTCATCTTTCTCAGTTGAAAATTCATCTTTCTTGGTTGGAAATGAACTTTTTTGTTCAAAACTCAACAATTTTTTTAGAATACAATACATTTCGACTTAATGTCTTAGCAATTGTGTTTCGTATTGAATTGAATATGGTATTTAAATTGTATTTATTATTATACTCTCTCCCTGTTACGGGTTTGAGAGTCTTCGAAAAACCATTACAAATTATACATAATTTCCTTAAATTGAAGCCTAACTTAAATTATTTCTCTACTCCTATCCTCCGCTATATTAAGAGGAAACGCAAGCCCTATCCCATGGTGCCCCAACAGCCCTTTACCCCACACTGTCACTTTACCGCTGCTCTGCTTTACACTTCTGCTATTAAAACCCAAACTCAACCTTATTGTATCTATTGGCACCTATCCTTCTCACACTCGCAGTGATCTAGCCCCTAACCTTACTTTCCCTTTCTCTGCTTTCACTCGCACTTACTTTCTTGAAACACCCAAGAACAGCATTAAAACAAAGAACAAAATCATAAAACAACAAAACTATAACCTACGCGGTAACCTAGCATCAACCATCACGCACCAAGAGCCAATCTTCCATTTAACAGTTCTTCTTATCCAGAAACTCATCTTTCACTATCTTAGAACACAACTATACCCATACTCACAAACAGCAATGAGCTTTCCAAAAATATTATCCCTCTTCCATTCTCCTTAGCGTCTCTAAACACGTCCTTTCATCATACTTTGTGCCCCAGCACTTTTTCCTTCTCACTATCACTGTCCCCCATCATTGCTTTATTTTTTTCCACTTCCGCACTCACTCACTTATTCTCATCCTGTACCATGCTCCGCCGCGTTGTTCCTCCTTCCATCTTGTTCTTCTGTCTTCTTTGTTATTCTACAGGTCACTATCATCTCTCCTTCCTGCTCGCTTCACTATCAGATCGTCTCTCCTACTCTCGCCTTCATAAATCTCAAGTCTATTTCCTCCCCCGCCTTTTCCAACCTTTTTTTCTCCTTTCTCAACCACTCCTGGATTTCCTCCTCCCTTTCAGTTAAGTCCTCTCCCACCCAGAGACCCGAGCTTTTCAATTTTCCTTTGGCGTTAAGTACGTCCCTTTTGTTCTCACATGTCTTCAACTGGAGCTGCATCCCACCGTCTATTTTCTTTGAGCTTTCCACTTTTGCCAGGATTTCCGTATGTGCGGCCAAGAGTCCCACCACGTGCGTCAGTTCATTATCTTCCTTCCTCACTCCCAGCACTTTGAAATTCCTTCTCCTTTCCGCTCTCTCTTCCTTCTCTGTCAACCAATTTTCTTCTGTAAGCTTCTTCGGCTGGTCCCTTCACGTTCTGTCCTCTTCTCCTGTTTGGAATCCTACTTCTCTCACTTCTCTCACTTCTCCCTTTTTCTTCTTGCTCTTCTCTGCCTCACACCTCGCGCTGAGTTGCTCGAACTTCGCTATCATTTTCTGTAGAGTTTTCTCGAACCTTCTCCTATCTATCACCCGTTCCCTTCTCATTTGCGCCCTCTCCAATTCCCAATCTAGCTTTAAGTATGCCAAGAATGTTTCCTGCTGCTTTTCCAGCTCCTTCACTGCTTTCTAGTCTCCCTCCATCGTCTTCTTCTTCTCGTCTTCTATTTCTCTCTTTTCGACTGTCGTGCACCAGGACTCCTCCTTTCTCACTTATCTCACTCTCTGTTCCTCTCAACCCAGCTGATCTTCGCACTACTACCCTAGTCAACCTCATTTCTTCACCTTTGCTATTTCACCACTAAGCGGCGCTGGCACTGCGTCCTTTTCCTGCGTCATTCCGGTCCTAACCTAACCTCACTTTTGCACGTGCCACTTTTTTCCAGTCACTTTTCATCTCCTCTGCTTCACCTCCTTTCTCGCATTCACTTCCACTGGACCCAAGCACCTTTCTTCACCTTTTTAGAAGTTTTATCACCTTCTCTCATACTTTTCATCTCAAAAATTGTCAAAAACTCCCCTGTTTCAAGAGAATTTTGGGCTACGTTACATTTCTTTAGTCAACAAGGGTTGGGGGGGGGATATCCCAAAATTATTAACGTGGTTTATTAACAGGGGTTTAAAAACAAGGGTTGCAAGGAGGATTGCAGATATTAAGGAGTAGGAGTTCTAAGGAGGGTTGCAGACTTTAATGAGCAGGTGCTGTAAATAGCACTACACGGTTTGAGAGGCAAGGGTCACAAGGAAGGCTTGAGGGTTTGGAGGGTTCTAGGAATTAAGGGGCAGGTGTTGTAAGTAGGTTTTCAGGAGTTATAGGGCCTGGGTTTCAGGGAGGGTTGCAAGTATTAAGGGGCAGGGTTTTTAAGGATGGTTGCAAGGGTTTCTGGGGTTCAATGAACAGAGTTTGTACGAAGGATTTTAGAGTTTAAAGGGCAGGGGTTTTAAAGAGGGTTGTATAGATTAAAGGAGAGTTGTTTTAAAAAGGGTTTCAGGAGTTAATGACTTGTAAGGGATCAAGGGGCAGGAGTAAATTCTTGCAACAGCAACGGTGGCGAGATCTTTTTATTAATTATCAGTTTGCGTCAGCGTTAATTGTTGCTGTAATTAAGCCTTTTTTATAAGTGCATACCATTGTATAATCATCAACGTAATTATATATATATATATATATATACTTAGTATTAATTGATTATTTATACCCCCGACGAAGAACAATTTTTTTTGGCTCAGCCCTCAATGAGTAGGCACTGGAGTGAGAGAGATGGAAAGAGATTTAAGCAGATAATTTCACCGGCTCCACGAAGTTGGCCTGTCTCAAGAGGAAGTTGTATTATTTGTTCGTATGGCTGACGTTGCGAAAAATTAACTTATCGAGCAGCCGCATCGTTGACTCATTAACCGCGGTTTCAAACCTTTAGTGCTTCGTAAATTTCGTAATTAATACTAAGACCAAGAATAACACGAGATACGAAAGTTATACAGCATTCAGTAATAGCCACTTTTACTTTCTTATGGTTATATTTGAATTTATATGATATTTATAATGAAGACGGATACTATTTATTAATTCTTGTAAATATTTTGTAATCTCTCTTAAAATAGATATAATACTGACGGTGAATATGAGTTAAAGTCATTTCTAAAGTAATTATTCGTGCTGAATGCGAATCAGATCTCCATTTTTGGGCTATACGTCAATTTTTTTGATCATTTTAGTACAACACTTTTTTTCAAAAATAAAAAATCGCGCTATAAATAAGTGTATTAAGTTTGATTAATAACAGGCGGTACATTTGTATTTCAAGTATGAATCCAGGTACCACCTTATTTGTGCGATAGTTACAGCAGCTACATATTTATTTTTTTGTAATCAAATAAAAGTTATTGCCTTTACAGTTCGTAAGATACTTGCAAATGGAACCATTCTTTCCTGAAAAGTTTTCATTTTAACAGCTTATTCTTTCTAAGCAAATGATTGTATTCGAATTCTGTTTCATTCATTGAAATTTCTCTTAAAGTAAATTCAAGATTAATTCAAAGTTCATTCTGGCCAATTTAATTAGATTTCAGAGAATTCAAGAGAATTTTCATCAATGTTAGTCAATTCAACACAATTTGATGCTTTTTGAGGACCTTATATTTATTTGTTCAACAAATTTTAAGATCAGTAGAAAGGGAATAAAAATTCCTATCGAAAATGTAATGAGAAACAAAGATTTTTAAATGGCTAAGAGACACATGCTTCTCTATATATTAAGGTCGCTTTTGATAGGAACTATTTTCATTGAAAAGGTATTTTAAAATAGGTATTTTGTCTATCCAAGCTATTTATTAGTCTTAAAATAAGCACATTTAGAAGTGTTTAAGCTTAAAAATATTTCCTTCATATTTTTTAAAAGAAATGTTTTTCAAACTTATCGTTCATTTTTCACAATCTGAATTAGTGATCCTATTACCGTAAAAATGTGTCTTCTAAAGTTTTTGAGGACAATAAATCCGAATTTAATAACAGAATTTTTTTATTCTATGTGGCTTACCCAATATGGAAAATTAATAATTTTAAAATGGTTTTAACCTTTAAAAATGGGTATCTCGAAGTTTTTTATTTCGCTCAATTCAAATAAATAAAAATTCTTAAATTTTGTCAAGAGTTTTCGATTCTTAATCTTCAAAATTGAAGAAATTCAAAATGATAATCAACAAAATTACAGAATTTAAAATTTTTAACTGGCATAAGTCTTAATTTCCAATTCTCAACATTAAAAACTTCCAAAATCTTCAATTTCAACGATTTGCAATTTTAGATTCTTCAATTTTTAAGATTCAAATTGAAAATTTAATCATTCGGAATGTTTATAGTCTGGAATGATGTAACTTTTAACGTTTTTTTCGAATATGTAGGTCACTTTTGGAGACTTCCAATGGAAAATTCTTCAATTTCGAATATTTGAAATTGAGGACTCTTCAATATTTAATATTTCTAATAAAAAATGATGAAATTCTGAATGATTTCTGTGGAACAGTTTAATTTGCAAAATTTAAACAGATTCAATACATTTTCAAAATCAAGAACTCTTCAAGTATTTGATTTTGAAGATTTAGAATTCCAAGTTCTTCTATTTTAAAGAGTTAGAGTTGAAAATTCTTTGATTTTGCAAATATGTGTAGAATTGCAAATTATTCCATTTTCAAGCTTTATATTGTAAAATGTAATTTTGAACGTTTTTCTTAATGGTTCAAGTTTGAAGATTTACAATTGAAAATTCTTCTATTTTTAACCGTAAAAATGATAGGGTTGATTTATTTTTCGAAAATTCTTGTCATTTTTTACATATTGATTCTCTGACTTGCGATTTAAATATTTACCCGAAAAGTGTCTAGTCACTTAATTGCATCTATATTGGCTGAAAAAACATAAAAATAATAGCCGGAAACTCAGCAAATTGTCATCGCACGTTCAAGAAAAAAAAATTAGGGGGAAACTGCTAAACTTAAAATTCTCTTGTGTTTAAGTGCGATAAACTAAAAATTTATATGAAAGAATAATAGTTTTTGAGAGAAATAATACAGCAGTTATTGTTATTATTAGTATAATTATTATTAATAATAGTTTTTGTGATACTTTTAAAAAGTAACAATTTTGATTTTATGTGTGCTTTGGGACCTAAAAAAAACTTTTAGAATTGTTTGTTAAATATTTTTTAACATTTAAAAAAAAGCCGGCAAATTTTTTTTTCCTAATTTTTCTACAAAAAATTTCCTATCTATTTTTGGATATTTAGAACCGTTTGTTGAGTATTTCCAGATATTCTTTGCATTGTATTGAAATTTTTTTTCTTTGAAAATCGAAAATGACTAGTGCTAAAATGTTCTGCGTCGCAATGAGTTCAAAAATTTTGAATTTTGAGAATTTAACAAATTTTCTCTATTTGCACGAATATTATGGTCATTTTTGTATTCACAGTTTTCGGTAATAAATGCTAATAGAAATTTAAAATTACAAAAATATAACTTTTATTTAAGTTAGAATTTATGGAAAATGAGCAAAAATGACATTTTTTAAGATTCAATTAATTTTTGTTAAAATTAAAAAACGTTTAGAATTATGTATGACATGTATCTAGTTCGCACTGGACAATCAATCTATAATTTTGTTAAGCTCTAAGAAATTGCTTCGACCTCAAAAAAGAATTTTCTTAGACTTTACCGCTATAAAAAAGACATAAAACACTAAAATAATAAATTTGTAAGAAATGTGCCAATCTTAAAAAATGTAATTTTCGCTCATTTACAACAAATTCTAACCAAAACAAAAGTTATGTTTCTTTAATTTTTCATTCACATTTAATACCAAAAACTGTACATACCAAAAATTACTATGATTTTGTACACATAATCATTTTTTTGAAATTCTAAAAATGCAACATTTTTGAACTCATTCTGACACCGCAGGACTTTTTTTGATTTTAGAAAAACATCTGAGATTCTTATTTCTAATGAATATGGACATTTATATGGGGAAATACCTATATATTATTGAAAAATATGGTATTAGTACATAACCTGTCGAACGCTCATTTTCACAAATGAATTATAATTTTTTTTGAAGTAGTATATAAAACACCAAAATAGATGGTATCCGCACAAATACGTATTAACCGAACAGTTCTTCAGGAAGAAAGTTGGTATGAAACCGGTAATACTGAAACCGCTTTTACTATTGTTAAATATAAAATTATTCCACATTACTCTCTGTCTTTACTCGCTCAAAAATAAAATGACAAAACTGTGAAATCTTTTAGTTTTCTTAGCAATTGAACGAGATTGTTCTGTGACACTGGAGATAGTATATCCACAATTCATGTAACGCAAATGAAATTGAAAACTTTTTTTTACACTCGACATATCCGTTCGCGCGGGAAATATCCACTGAAGATAATGCCCTCTGGCATTCCTACATAAGCACGGGTTTCTGTATGATCAAGACAAAAAACAGTTCTACTTCGATCGTAAAATCTAAGTGTTGCAACTGAATAAGTGTTATTTTTGAAATCTACAGTAATATATTTTGGAACAGGAGCTTCACTACGGATAGGGTGTATTTTCTCTTCGAGTTCTGCAGCCAAACCATTTCTATCTGGCATTCGTATATAAATGACGGTTTCACCAACCCATGAATTCAAAACCCAGGTAGGAGGTGGACCACGTCCACAATCTTGGAGAACTCCAGTATACTCAGAGCCATCTGACATTTCTACAGTAGTGATGCTTTCTGGAGGAATATTAATGGGAAGACCCAGGGGTGGTGGTCGAACATTCCTTCCTTCTCCAGATCCGTTCAAATCTAATTTTGTAAGAAGAAAAAGTAGGTTTATTAAAGTTTACTTCAAATTTCGACATTAATTTGAATTTTTTTTTAAATTGAACAAAAATGTAGGTTTCATAAATATATATTTGAATTTTAGGGATATTGGCGCCACTATCTCGAGGCTTCTTCTATACAAAGACCTAATAGCTTCCCTTTATGCTAAGTTCCTTTGTAACTTTCGTACTGTAACAATGTACTTATTAGAAATATTAATAAATCATCACTCTTGCAATCTTCAGAAGTGGGATTGAAATTCCAAGTGCTTGCAGTGGACCACGAAAACGCGAGAGCCTTAAAAAGTTTAGTATGTGATGTAAAATCCCATTAAAATTGACGCTGTCATGCCGCAAGCCTTGTGTTCGATCGCGTTTGCTGTTTCCGTGCTTCCCAGTTTTCCAAGTTCCAGAAAGACTTTAGTTTCCCTCTGAACTTCTGTATCGGATACACACAGTGCACGAGTGCGAATTCCAAGTTCGGCATCGGCATTTTTTCTGAAAAATTCCAATGTCAAGGTCATTAGAATTTTCGACACGTTGAATCCTGCATAATGGCAGAATCCGAAACGCTAATTTAGTTCACGGAAAAGAACGCAGTATGGTGCTTTAGTCGGAAGTGCTCTAAAGTGAAAAAGCTGACTTGTTAGCTGACCAGTGAACATGGAGACATCCTTCTGTTTCGATGCCAAGAACTTCTAAAAAGAAAAACATCTGAGCAACACATCCTTCTGTCGCATGCTAAGTTACTTTTTTCAGTGACATTTTCATGAAAAATTTCGTGAGTAAGGCAATTGTCTGATAAATGCCACATAGTTTTGTGTAGTGACACATGTGCGGGAAAACTTCTGAGTGACACCATGGATCCTACCAGATTAAAGGTAGCAACCCTTAAAGGAATTTTTTCGACTTGGGAAATATCGACCGATGCGATGGTTCAAAATCTTATATGATTCGACGTCTGCAGGGGACAGACCCAACATACAAATGGCTGGAAGAAGCCTTCAAGCAATTGAGCAGGCCGAAGAAGACGACCACGGAATGATGGGACTCACAACAATCCAAGGAAAACGACACAGGTACGGCGAATGTGAAGTCGAGTTACATCGTTGAGAATGCGATATAACGCAGCGAGAGCTGGAACTCGCAAGACATGAACTGGAACTTCTGCGCAGCTCTCCAGCTAACCTCAAAATTCAGTAACCACCATGCTATATAAATGTGAACGCCATAAAAGACCTTCTGAGTGACTTTGATGGCCACAACACATACCTTCGAAAGTGGAAACAGCAATCCCTCCTTATGTGTATGTCAAGGTAATTTAAGAAAACAAACGGAGTACTCCTTCTGCAAACTTCCAAGTTGAATCAAAAGATAAGAAACTTGAAAAAAAGATTCATCTGCATGTTGCTTCAATTGTAATAAGTTTGGCCACGCGTAAGCTGAGTGCAAATTACCATGAAGGCCAAAAGGAGCCTGCTTTCGATGCTTCAAATTAGGCCATCAGTCAATGGATTGCATCAAGAAAAAACTTCTGCCAAAACAACAACAAATCAGTAATGTATCTAATTCTATTACTACTTGTGACAAACAAATGTTCATCGTAGCTGAGACTCCGCTAGAGCAAAAGAAGTCTGAGGAAATATCCAAGGATCCACTTAAAATTAAGTGCTTCAGGATTCAGAAATACGACATCGATGTTGGAGAGACATGCTGGTCTTCAACTTTGGATACGCTTCTGGACACCGGTAGCCCTATAAGTTTTATGAAGAAAGTCTTGTACCTTTGAAATGTATGAGTCCATAAGGCGGACGTAAGTATAGTGTCAATAATAATAGCGCACTTATTGACTTAGCCCGGATAACACTATATCTAGCGCTGTTGTCTTAAATCGTAACGCTTTATGGGCTGGCAATTCAGGTTTGACAGCACATCCGGAAAACGGGGCTAAAGCGACTAAAAAAATTTTTGACATCGATTTTCCAACTTATCAAATGATCGATTCCATTAAGATAAATCCTGAAGTAGGTCCTAACGTTGAGTTGAAGTACAAAAGTTTATCTTCTTCTGGATATTTAAATTTGAAATCTCCAGAATCGCCTAAGATAAAAACCGAGACAACCTTACGATTGCGCAAGTTCATTGAAGGCTTCTCTGTTTTAGCAGAACCACGTTATGATCCTTCAAGGAAGAATGTACTTTTCCAATTCGGCCCTGATGAATTACTAGCAGTAGAGTAACGTGAAACACAACTTATTGAAGCACTCGTTCTCAGCATCTACATTCTACAACCCCAACGACGAAATGGATTTCTCAGTACCAGAAAGTAAACATCAACGTTTTGAGTTGGAAACACTGGCTGTGATCTATGCTTTGAGACGCTTCCGGATTTATCTTCAAGGCGAAACTCCTTTTTAAACATATCATATAGATCACCTAGATCCTATTGATGAGAAAATCTCAACGAAGCAACACATACTTGTAATTATTGACGCTTTTATAAAGTTTATCAAACTCTACCCTGTCAAAACCACATAAACAAAAGAAACCGTAAATTGTCTAATTGAACACTTCAGGAACTGAAGCAGACCAAGAACGATCGTTTCAGACCGAGGTACATGTTTCACTTCGTATGATGATAAAGTGGAATATATTAATCGTATAATAACCCCAACTACTCGGTGGGTTTCCTATCACCACTACGTAGCGCGTCCTCAGGTTGCGGATAGAGGAACGGCCCGTAAGGCTGAACAGCCCCCAAGGTTAACTGCGAATACAAGAATAAGCAGTCGCGGACAGCCGATAGGAGCCAGTCGTGGGTGTGGTGAATCCAGCACTGGTAAAAAATAGGTACACGACAACCATGGCTTGGAGGGACCCACCCATTCGCGTTCATACAAAATGGGTGGGTTCTGGCAAGCCAGGGTGCAGCGTGTACCCACCTAGAAACTCTACCCGAACCAAAACTAAAAATCTTGTAAGGGAAAAATCCTGCTGCCCATTGGACACTGCAGCGATGACACTGCCCGCAAGGGATGTGTGGAATGATTCGCCTGCATAGGGCCAAAGGGGTATTGATGCCAGTAGGCGCGCTGCCTTGCAGGGGGACGTTAGGGTACGAGGATGAAACTGTAATGTGTCTGACGACAAGTTGACATGGTCCTTGTCAGAGTCGGAAAGCTCCCATACTTAGACCTAGGGAGGTATGGGGGTTATCACTCCTGGGACAGTGGACTCACCTACGATCGGAATAGGATCCTAACGTGCGGATTATCTTGAAACTACCATGGCTAACTTGCAAAAACAAAAAACTACAGTTAAAGATCTAAGGGTGGGAACTCTAAACGCGCGTAGTCTAAAAACTGGCCGATTTAGCGAACTCATTAAGATAGCAATTGAATACAAAACTGACTTAATAGCACTTCAAGAAACCTGCTGGTCGGGCGATTTCGCGTCAATTTCTAGGGATAACTATACTTTGCACTGGGGAGGAGCTAAGGGGCAAAGACTGGGGACTGGTTTTCTTATTAATAAACGAATTTCGCAAGCACTTATCGACATGCAATTCATTAACGACCGGTTATCATACATTGTACTAAAGGGTAATTTCAGCAAACACGTATTAATCAATGTGCACTGCCCCACCGAGGACAAAGACGAAGACACTAAAGATCTTTTTTATGAAACAATCGAGCAGGTTTTTGACAAGTTCTCAACGTTTGACGCAAAAATAGTATTGGGGGATTTCAACGCGAAAATTGGAAAAGAACCAATGTATAGGCCTACAATAGGATCAGAAAGTTTGCATGACGTCAGTAATGATAATGGAACCAGAGTAATAAACTTTGCAGCTTCAAAGAACCTCGTTGTCAAAAGCACATATTTCAAGCATAAAAATATACATAAGGCCACCTGGACATCACCAGATGGTAATACTCACAATCAGATTGATCACGTTCTAATTGACAGAAGACGTCATACAAACATTCTCGATATAAGATCGTATAGAGGAGCGGATTTAAATTCAGACCATTTTCTCGTGATAGTAAAACTAAGATCTAGGCTAGCGTTAAGTAAGAAAACAAGCCGCACAGAGCCAACAGTTCGTTTCAATATAGATAAGTTCAAAACAGCAACAGAAACATTAAATTACCAAGTTGAGATTTCTTATAGTTTCGACGCTCTCCAAGAACAGAGAGACGATAACAATAATCACGAGGAGGACCCGGAAACCCTGTGGAGCAATACGAAAAAGGCGATAAAGGCAGCCGCGAAACTTACGATAGGTTTTAAGAACGTAACCAAAAGCAAACCATGGTTTGACGAAGAGTGCAAACTCTGGTTTGAGAAACGTCGGAAGGCCAGACTAAGTAGTTTACAAAATAAGTGCGATCAAACACATAAGAAATATCTCGAGATTAGCAAAAGTACAAATAGGCTCTATAGATCCAAGAAAAGGGAGTGGGAAAAGAATAAAATACTAGCAATAGAAGCGCATAATAAACAAAATAACCCGCGTGAGATGTACAGGGGAATCAATTTCATAAAGAAAGGCTTTCAAAGTAGAACGGAAGTAATGAGGGACGAAAATGGCAATCTAGTAGCCGATGCGACAGAGAGACTGAATTTATGGAAAGATTACTTCGATAAACTATTAAATGTACGCGAAGCCCCCGTTAAAGGTAATCTCGGCGAAATCCACACTGCTGATCTATTAATTAACGATCCTACTGATATAGAAATAGAAATGGCCATAAAGAAATTGAAAAATAACAAAGCCGCGGGCATCGATGACCTACCGTCAGAACTGATAAAAAATGGAGGCCCTTGCCTCACAAGGCAAATTTGTAAATTGATACGCGCAGTTTGGAAAACAGAACGCATGCCGGAAGAATGGAATACCTCTATCATTATTCCCATCTTTAAAAAAGGCGATAAAACTAAGTGTAACAACTATCGGGGAATTTCACTTGTGCCTTCGTGCTACAAGATCCTGTCTAATGTTATCCTAAGTAGACTAACTCCTTTTGCCGAGGAAATCATTGGGGATTACCAGTGTGGATTCCGCCGAAACCGATCTACAAGCGATCAAATGTTTACAATTAGACAACTGTTAGAAAAGAAATGGGAATTTAATGAAGCAGTACATCAGCTATTTATCGATTTTAAAAAAGCTTACGACTCTATTATACGCGCGCGAATGTACTGGATCCTAGAGTTCTTGGGTGTGCCAGGAAAATTGGTTAGACTTATCGAAATTTGCCTAAGCGGCAGTAAGGGTAGAATACGCGTAAACGGTAGTTTATCTGAAGAGTTTTCGATCCGCGATGGCCTGAAACAGGGCGATGCACTTTCGTGCGTCCTTTTTAACTTAGTTTTAGAATACGTGGTTAGGCAAGTGCAGGCGAATCCGACCGGTGCTACCCTCAATGGGGTAATACAAATTCTTGGATATGCGGATGATCTCGACGTACTAGGGGATGATAAAGAAACGGTAGCTAAAAATGCAGAAATCTTGATCGCAAAAGCCAAAGAGATTGGCTTGGAAGTTAGCGAATCGAAGACAAAATATATGACCGTCGTCAGGTCCGGACAAAGTAATCAAGACGGGGATCTAATAGCCGGAATAATGAAATTCGAAAGGGTTAACGAGTTTAAATACCTCGGGTCTATTATAACTAGCGAAAATAAGATTAAAACGGAAATCAATGCGCGGCTACACGCTGGCAATGGGTGCTATTATGCAGCAAACACGCTACTAAAATCGCGATCGCTATCTAGAAACATCAAAGTAAGAATTTACAAAACGATAATAATGCCGGTCGTCATGTACGGGTGTGAAACGTGGGCGCTGACGAAGGGAGAAGAGAATAGGTTTAGAGTTTTCGAGAATAAAGTACTTAGAAAAATCTATGGTCCAAAAAGGGACGAAGAGACCGGCGAGTGGAGAAAACTGCATAATGATGAGCTGCACGCTCTCTACGGGTCAGCAAATATTAATAGAGTAATGAAAGCGCGTAAATTAAGATGGGCGGGGCATGTAGCAAGAATGGGCAATGAAAGAACAGTGGCGCAAGTTTTAAGAGGGAGACCGACTGGTAAGAGACCCCTAGGCAGACCGAGAAACAGATGGGAGAAAAATGTAAGGGATGATCTAAAAGAACTAGGACATGATTACTTAAACTGGATGGAGAATGCACAAGACAGAGATGTGTGGCGGTCTCTGGTAGATGAGGCAATGAACTTTCGAGTTCGAACTGCTAATCTATAATAATAATAATAACCCCAATGCTAGCGAAACTTTCCGACCCGTCTTCAGGAAAATATTGGTGCACTTTGTTAAATGATGTGCAGTTTGCTCTAAACAATAGCGTCCATAGTACTATAGGCGTAAGTCCTAGCAGGTTATTATTTGGAGTAAATCAAAGAGGTTCAGTAATCGATCCCGTGGCTGCGTATTTAGAGAAGAAGAAGAATCACAAGATTATAATAAAACCTACTTCGAAAAGAACCATAAAGAACCGCGTAAATATCAAATCGGATATCACGTGATGGTTAAAATCTTTGAAACTACAATTCATAGTTCTACGAAACGTGAGGTATGTTCTTACAGATATTGAAATTTCCAGGTAATGCAAGAAGTCTTTGCAGGGCCATAGGAAGCGTGCAATATCAAAAACCCTGGCACAACAATCTGCTTTCGATGATTTGTAATGTCCACTGTGAATACTTTTGTTTTACATTGAGTTGGTTTGTATCAGTTTGAGGTCAGGACTGCAGACAAAACTGCAGTCAGGATGTCCCAGATTGTAGGTTTCATAAATATATATTTGAATTGAAGCGATATTGACACCAACACCTCGAGGCTCCCACTATAGAAAGGCCAGGCCTAATAGCTTCCTTCTACGATAAGAGTTTAGTACCTTGTTAACCTTCGTACGATTACGATGTACTTATTCAAAATATTAATAAATCATAACTCTTACGAAAATAAATTGTTATTTGAACAAATAAATTTAAATGCTTACTGCATTGCCGAGGTGTTGGTCCAACATTACGAGAATTATGGTAACTACATATTCGAGATCCCTCCGCACCTAATTTTGTAGGAAGAAAACGTAAGCTTTTAAAAACATTATGTCAAATTTTTACATAAATTTGAATTTGATTCAAAAATTGAAAAAAGTAACTGCTCTCTAATAAAGGTTTTCACTGACAGATATTAGTAAATATTCTAATTGATTCAAATTTGGAGAGTAAATTATACCTCATCACTTGCACTTTCAATTAGCACAATATTTTGTGGCCCGTAATCATTCTGGCAAGTCAACACAAACGAAAATATTGAAATTGAATTTTTTTGGGCAATATCTATTTTTTTTTGAGTAGGAAAAAGAATTTTGTGCAAAGTTTATGGTTTTTAAGTGAACATTTAAGTACATTAAAAACAGTTTATAGAATAAAGTAAGAGATCCATGGACAGATTGATGGCCCTTTGGAAAACTAGATATTCTATCTCATTTAGAAATTATCGTGTGACAACGAACAACGTCGTTCCAGAGGGGCGTCTTCCAAGGCGAGACCATGAGCCGTCTGCTCTTTTGCATCACACTGCTGTCTCTATCTCTCGCAATACGCAATTCTCCTGGATACCTCTACGGCAACACTAATCATCGCTAGCATAAGGTCACTCACGAATTTTAAATGGATTACCTGAAGATCTATGCTTCTGGTGCAAGCAAATTTCAAATTGCGTTGAATATCATTAAGGGGTACACAGGAGAGATTGGTATAGACTTTGGATTGGAGAAGTGTGCCAAGATTCATCTGATGACCCTGATGACCCTGATGAACCTGAGCTTGTGAATATCAGTGTTATAAGACATCTTGACACTGGAGAGACCTATACATTCCTGGGCGTCCCTCAAAGCCGCATTCAGGACGTAACATCAGTGAAGGAGTCTCTCCAAACCAGATACAAGCATCTTCTTCGACATATTTGTTCTTCAAATCTGTAGGGGTTGAACAAGGTTTCTGCGACTAACATGCTTGCCGCCCCTGTTCTACTGTACTCGTTTGAGGTGGTTCGATGGACTCTCATTCAAGAATAAGCGAGACACTCGCATGTGGAAACCCGTCATTTGTTTTCAACATGCGAGTGTCTCGCTTGCTCTAATTTCTTTACATTTACACTTCTTAAGAAGCGAGAAAGACAGATAACCAAAGTTCCGCCGACCCTGAATATACACGCCTGAGTCCCCGCGCACTGCCTCTTCATCTCTACGCTGCTGGTGTTTCACGCATCGTTGAGCAGTTAGTGAGCAGTGAGTGAGGCCAGAAGTTCTACGAATAGTTTGAATTTTTGACCAAAAAAGATAAATTGATAACAAAATAATTGAATTTGTGTTCAAAATATTGCACCAAGTATGGCGGTTACGTGCAGTGTCGTCCCGTGTAATTGTCGTTATTTCCGAAGATTTCTAACTGAAAAACAGTTGGATGTTTGTTATGGGAAGTGTGGAGGTGTTGATTCCGTGGATGCCTGAATGGCTATTATTGTTTTGACCTATACTTTGTGCTTTTGTTGCTTAAAAAGTGGAGAGTGACTGAGTGCTTCCTTACACTATCCTATCAGAAACATTGTCTCGCTAGCGTGTGAACAGCTGGTACCCGCAGGGCTGTATCAAATTATGGCAGTCGCCATTATATTGCCTCCTAACTTTGATCGTTATAAAGCTCTTCTGTTTTATATCAAGGAAGACGCATCTTTAACAAAACCTGATATGGCCGCACTGCAGGGTTCAATGGTCCAGATTTAGAGCGAGATTAAATTTTTGAGAGGTGAGGCAGAGGCCCTAAAGATTAGAAATTGTGAACTGGGGAAGAGAAGTGCCACGCTAGAGGGGGATGTTCAATTCCTTAGGGAGGAGATGTTCCACCTGAGGAGGGATGCCGATGCTAAGAACGTAATTCTTTATAAGCTTGAGGACTCGGAACCCCTTAACAAGACACATACTGCGTAGTTCGGGAGGTGTTCACCAAAGCTAAAGTAGAGTCAGTGGTGGTGGAATCAGCCACCCGCTTAGAAAAGAACCCAGGGTCTAGGCCGATTTTGGTCAGGCTGGGCTCGCCAACCCAGAGACCTTGTATGTTTTCATATCCAAGGTCCTCACTCCAATAGGTCTTTCGGTGACAAGTGACAGGTCGAAACTGGAGAGGCAGGAGAGAAGGGCTGTTATGGAGACGAGGAGGAGCCTGCAGGAACGAGGCTATGAGGTCACAGTTAGGGGTGGTGTCCTTAAATTTGAGGAAAAAACTCTCTTTAAAGAGGATATTTACGGGATGAAGACAGAAACTCCCCCAAACTGGATAGAGACATTTCTTGAGGCAAAGAGCACCGTCAAGACACCAAGAGGTAGACCTACAAGGGATGAGGTTGAGTCGGATTCGGCACCCACATCTAGTGAATCCTATCGTTCCAGAGATGGTTTGATCACAGACTTTCTGCCCGAGAATCACAATCAGGTTACTCCCGAAAAATCAACTCCCCGAAGAGGAGTCTAGGAAGGGGCTCTTCCTTGACAGACTGTCTCTCTCGGCCTCATAACCATAGAATATGGAGTCGGTCGACGCGTTGAACGAGAAACTTATTTCTGCTATTGCGGCTGCTGCATTGGGAGCGGAAATCATTTGTAAACAGTGTGAGAGCTTTCATGACAAGAAGCCTTGGTATGACTGGGCGTGTGTTAATAGTGAGGCGAGGGTGAACAAAAGTCTGCAGTTGTGTAAAAGGTCAGGGTTCTCGCAATAAATTCTTAAATTTAACGTAGATACACACCCTCTTTTAGATTATCCGATCACCAGTCACGCAATAGCAGTTGCAACAGAATGAGGGGCTACTCGTCTGTTGAGGGATATCCTTACGTGCATGATCTACAAGAAGGGGGATAAAGAGGATACTGGCTCGTATAGGGATATCGCGCTTGTGAATTGTATAGCCAAGATATTCACATGGATCCTCCTGGATAGTTTAGAGGAGTGGATAAACGTGTCACAGTGTGTGCCTGAATTCGAGGCAGTTTTTATGGCTGTCAGAAGTTATATGGACCACATCTTTGTTTTGAGTTCGAAAATTCAGATTCATCTCTCTACCCCTGGGCGCAAGTGAGGGAAATCTCAACTGATCATTTGGCTGAGGTTTTTCTACTGGCCTATGCTGATGACATCGTGTTGCTTGTTGACTCTTGTATTGATCTTCAGAGGAAAGTTAGTGCTCTTGCTGAATATTTGTAAAATCAATCATCTGCAGGTCAATAATCTAAGACCAAGACCTTGGTTTTCCATGAGGGTAGGAAGCCTCTGGTTCCGGATTTCACTTTGGATAGAAACCAGTTGGAGACAATCAGGGAACACAACTACCTAGGTAAGTTATTCGGGAGCTCAGGCACCTTCGCTCTGGCCTATACTGAAAAGGTGGCTGCTGCAAAGATTGTTGTAGGATCGACATTGCAGGTCCTCCGAGCGTTCATGTCAGAATCTTGGTACACCAAACAAATCTTGTACCAGAGACTTGTCTTAAAACTTCTCTTCTATGCTATAGGGATATAGGGGTTAAGATATTGTGAGGAGGTGGAGATAATTCACAATGCCTTCTTCAAGAGAGTTTTAGGACTATCTACACATACCCCAGGGTATGCACTTAGACTAGAACTTGGGCGAGTCTCAACAGCCGATGACACCCTCAGTTTGGCATTCAACTAGTTAGATATGCCTGAAGCGCCACAAGGTTAATTGGGTCCTACATGTTAAGCATCTACTCTCGTTGTGTGGTGCGGACGACCTATGGCCTACACTAAGCTTGGTAAGTCTACAGTCCAACAAAGAGATCATTCTACCTAAAGTAGAGGACCATCTTATAAACTTAGATCTGAACAGGCTTGCGCAGAGTTCTTAGCTTCAAGCCTTACCTTACCTCAGGATATACACAATAGGGCAACAGTTCCTTAGATGTGGGATTGCCTTTTAACTGGTTATACTTCTTGCTCAGATTTGTCTTATAGGATCGGTTAGGAGTGGATTCTCCATACGGTATCTTAGTTTTGGATTTGAGAAGGGGCAGCTCTGCTCAATCTGCAAGTAGGGAGTGGAAGAGAACCTATTTCATCTTTTAGCGGAGTGCCCGATGTATAGAGACCTAAGATCGGATTGCTAATTTCATCAGTAGATCTCACAACCTCTGGTGCATTCTGGATCTCATTTTTGAATTCGCAGAATAAACCCGAACTGTGTCTTGTTGCTATATATCTGTCCGGCATACTGAAAGTCCGAGCCTCTATCAGTATCAATAAACTCTTCACTTTAAGATGCCTAAATTGTTAATGTACAGCTTTGCAGGTTTAATTATATGAAAATTTGAAAATAAAACTTAAAAAATTTGTTAGCGAGGAGTAGTGATGAAAAATGAACAGGTTTTAAATCGAAATAATTAATATACAGGGTGTCCCAAAAGTCCCGGAATGGCTGAATATTTCCTCAGGTAAGATATTTTCCAGGACAAATGGATTTTTTTAAATGGGAACCCCTATTTTTGACCTCGGGAACTGAGAGAGCGGAAAATTTTACGTCCATATGTGACCTTGACCAATCGAAAATTTGACCTGGGAAGGTTAAGGCAAGGTTAAACAACGTACAGCAGGATGACTCGACTGGCATGCATTTTTGAAGAAAATGTCCTAGTCGAAGTCAAGGTCAAGGTCACCAATCGATCGGGGGTAGAAAATGCTACAACTCTTGCGATGAACATTTCTTCAAAAATGTATGCCAGTCGAGTCATCCTGCTGTGTGTTGTCTCAACTTGCCATGACCTTCCCAGGTCAAATTTTCGATTGGTCAAGGTCATATCTGGACGTAAAATTTTCCGCTCTCTCAGTTCCCGGGATCAAAAATGGGGGTTCCCATTTTTTTTAAACAATTTGACCTTGAAATGACCGCGAAGATCATGGTCAAGATCAAAACAAAGTTCACCATTGAATTCCTCGTTGAAAGTATCTTCAAGAATGACCTTAACCTCTCTGAAAAATATCTTACCTGAGAAAATATTCAGCCGCCCCGGGACTTTTGGGACACCTGGTATACTAAGATGTGGGCCATTTTAAATTAGGAAAGGAAAAAATTGAGAAGATTAGTAATTAGCGTACATTGTTCACAGTTTGCAAACGCGTAATATTTCTTATAAATATCAATATTATACTATACTACACTTACATTTGAAATTAAAGAAAACCATGAATGTGAGGAATAGATTGCCAGTGACGGTCTTCATTGTTTCCGGATAAATAAAATGATAGAGAACTGAGAATATGAACTCATTTTTAAAGAGATATACAGACCATCATCTCATTACTTCATTTATTTTTCAAAATGGTTATCTCATAATTTTTCATCAGAATTAGCCATAGAACCATCAGAATTAACAACATCGCCAAGCCGCTAAACAAATTTTACAATCTTGACAGCTGTTCAAAAATATGTTTCTATCTCGAAACGTAACTTTTTATTGGTTTTAACAATTTATCTGTATAGTTAGCATCACATAAGCTACATACATCATAATTTACTTAATGATTTCCTTCAGTAATAAAACAAAAATAAAAAGAAACGTGTAGATTTATGTTAACCTTCATGTAAAAGCCTCATTCCAGATTACAATGGAAATTTTTTTAATTCCTGCCACATTCTATTTCAAAAGCAGTTTCATATAAACATATTTCTAAACGTTGAATTATAATCAGTAATCCGTTTAGGATTTTTTCGGCACGGAAGATTGTAAAATAAAAACTAGGAATTAAAAGGAATTGATCTAATAAAAAATAAGACAAAATAAGGTAATAAAGTAACAGCATTAAAATAGCTGGAAAAAAGGAAGAGAAAATTTACTACAGATGTCAGAATATTCCTTAGTTGCTAGATTAATTAGCTGTGAAGCATTCAGAGTTATTAATATTCACAATATGTGTTATAGATTACATGGTACAGGCAATAAAATATCCCGTCAACAAGACTCAGAAATTAAAATTAACTTTTTGAAGCGGGTATTATTGCATATCTTAATAGTACTGTAAAAATTAACCGAAATCTTTAAATGTGATTGATGTGTTTCGAATATATAATATACTCATGTGTATTATACAGGCTAAACCAAACTTGGAAAAAAAGAATTTTTGTTTTCAGAAACTATGCAGCAATCTGTTATAACCGAGTTTTTCAAAAACACCAATATCGAGGCAGGTCAACAATATTTGCACAAATGTAACCCAAAAATGTATATTGCATTCAAAGCTCTGAATACTGGTTAATCTGGCGGATTTCTCTTAACATCAATAGAGAAATTTTTTTTTAATTTTAGGGGGTCACCGGAAGAAGGATTTTTTCAAAATTTTAGCTGTCATTGAAATATACGGTGAAAATTTTTTTTTCAAATGAGAATGAACAACGTATCGAATTATTTGAAAAAATTTAATAACAGCACTTGCTTTTTGTAATTTTTATCAAGATTTTTTCACAATATTTCCCTATTGTTAATAACTATATCTGTATAAATCACCACTTTAGACCCTCATTGTGGCGCCGCTATTTCGAAAATTGTATTAAAATATTAACTAAATTTTATTAAATAATTATCAAAGTATTAAAATATTTAATTATCACGAGAAGAAGTATTTTCATTGCCAAATATCAATCCGAAATTTAAATTTTACAGGACAGGAATAGGTGAAGGAAACTCGCGAGAGGGTGTGAGAGGGGGGATGTCGAGAGAGGTGGAAGGAGGGTGAGATGGGCCTATCTCATAAGACAGAACGAGATAGCGGGTGGAAGAGTGATCTGGAAAACACCAGAGGAGAGAGTGAGAGGAGAGATATCGAGGGAGGTAGAAGGAGGGTGTGATGTGCCTAATAGGATTAGAGGGAGATAGCGGGTGGAAGAGGGTTCTGGAGGAAAGATCGTGAGGGAGGTAGAATGAGGTCGTAGTAGAGCGGGCGTTTTAGATTTTCGATCTCTTTCTCCTGAAAAGAAATTGGTTAGTGGAGATTCAATTTATTATTTGGTGGGAAAGGGGTGAATTTAATCAGTGAGTCCGCTGACAGGGCTGATATGCCAGCTGTTCCAACGCAATCGGGCGGGCTGGTATGCCAGCTACACCGTTAGCTGTGGAGAGGGGGAGGGGGATTTCAGTAACCAACATTATAAGTTTCGTTTGATTTATTTCATTTCATTCTTTTGCTTACCGTGATTTACAGCGTGTTCGGAGATTTAATGTGGTGAATTTCTGCAAATCCGCCTGGTGAGAGTGACGGAGATGGTTCGTTCGGGAGACCTATGGCTGGATGGAGCGGTGTCGTCTGCATACAATCCAATTGTAACTTCGGGGACCTCAGGGATGTCGTTAACGTAGATAATAAAGAATACTGGTCCTAGAATGCTGCCTTGGGGCACACCCGCTCGGATGGGTTTCTGTTTTGAAAGTGTCTGGCCTATTTTGACTGAGAATTTTCTGTTGGAGAGATAAGAATGTATGAAATGGATGAGCCCTCCTGGGAAATTGTGATTTATTATTTCTCTGAGCAGTCCTACATGCCGGATACTATCGAAGGCTTCTTCTACATCGAGGAAAACAGCTCCAGTATGTTTTCTTCGATTGAAATTTAAGCTAATGGCTTCGGTAAGCTTAAGCATAATGTGCTGCCTAAAGTGACCTTTTCTAAAACCGTATTGTTTTGATTTAAGGGTGCTGTTTTCCTCGAGGTGATGGTTTACGCGAGTGAGTTTTTTCTGAAAAACTAAAATGTAAGCTATTTTCCATGAATTAGGAAAGTAGCTTAGATGAATACAAGCATTGAAGATAGTGGCGAGGGGAGTGAGACACGAGATCGGAAGTTTTTTTAGGACTAAGTTTGAAATTGATTCAGGACCGAATGCTTTGTTCTTTTTAGTAGTTTTAATTTGTTTTGTTAGTTCCTTATGGGTTATTTTCTTGAAATTATCGGTACTTGGGATTTTAAGAAAATTGGAGACACATTCAGCAGTGTGTTGAGGGTCAGATGGCTCGTCATGTGGAGCGAAGTTACTTTCATAATTTGCCGCTAGGAGATTTGCTTCATCGGTAGGAGAAAGCGCAAACGTTTGATCTGGATTTTTGAGAGGGGAAATATTAGTTCGCGGCTTTGTTAGGGCTTTAGGCATACGATATATAGAGTTGTCTTTAATTTGAAGTTTACCGACTTCTGTATTCCAATGTTTACATCGGTGCTCTCGAACTTTAATTGCAATGGTTGTCCAAAGGCAGTTAATGATGTGTTTAAGAATACAGCTTTTAGTTCTTTGATGTGTTCGGCAGAGTTTATTACGAGTGTGAATAAGGTCTTCAATCTCGGGGTTGAGCGGTAGCTCATATTTGCTAATGGTAGTCTGAGGGACTGAAGCTTGAATGACAGTTTTTATGCCATGGGTGTTATTAGATATGGCTTTGTCAATGTCTGTAGTGTTTGTTAGTGGAGGTTCGAAATTAACATGAGTTTCTAAAGGCGAGTTAGATGTTTGCCAATTTGCTTTTGCAAAATTATAACGAGGCGCGACCGGAGCTTTTTCACAGTTAGTAAAAAGGCTTAGAAGAACTGGTCGATGATCTGAGTCTAATTTATCAATCGTGAGAGTGTCATGATTGTAGAAGTTATTTTTGGTAATTGCAAAGTCGATGAGGTCAGATTTATGCTTGATGCTGTGGGGGAAGAAGGTATCTGAGTCTGGTGCGGAGACGGACAGTTACTGGTCTTTCATAAATTCAAACAAATGTTTTCCGATTTTGTTGGTTGTTCTGCTATTCCAAGCTAAGTGTTTAGCATTCAGGTCCCCTGCAGCAATTACCGAGGGTGCAAGTTTGAATATTTTTCTGCGATCATTTTTTGTAAATTTGCGAAAGGAAGTCTCGTAGAGCGAGACGATGGCATGTAGTTTCCCGTGTATTTTCATTTGTATAGCCGTAGCTTCAAGGGCTTCAAGTTCAGCAATTATTAGTTCGTGGTGTCCAATATTTTCTTGAATTATAATCGCGGTGCCTCTATTAGTTTTATTACGATATAATTTGTAGCCGCGACCTAGATTGATTTGTATGGATTCGCGAAGTAAAGTTTCACTGAGCTAGCAAATTGTGATTTTATTCTTGAAGAGGTATGTGGCTAATTCATGCCTTTTTTTAAGGATACCCTGAGCATTCCAAAAAATTATTTTTAGAGTGTTGTTATTGAAGATGGCCATCATCGATAGCAATTGAAAGTATATTACTTATAATTCCGGCAGTTGAATTTATAGCTTCGGTAATGTTAATTGTTCTCCCCATAATACAGGTATCAGTGGTTAAAGTTGTAGCTCTTTTTAATAGATTTACCAGATTTATTTTGATATCCTGAGTGGGTTTATTATTGATGTGGACAATAGATGGAATAATTTTAATTTGGGCCTGGAATTTTCTTGACGTTATGTGATTTAGCGCGGGTGATAGCAAATTTCAGTGTTTTGGGTGGTTGCATAGTTTAAAGTTTGATCGTGTGTGCTTCTGAAGTAGAGGCGACTGTAGCGCTGTAAAGTAGTAATGTTTTCTGTAGCTGGGCACTGGCTGGTGGGATGTATTCATGTGTAGGATTTTCTTCTTGTGCTGTCTGTACAGCTGGTTTATTAGGAGCCGTTTCTTTTCGCGAATAATTAGGTTTTGATTTATTGACTGTGGGTTTTCTGGAGGCTTCATTATAGCAGAACAACCTCTGCAATTAGCGGGATGGTCTCCAGCACAGTTCGCGCAAGTGGCCGGCAATTCAGGATCTTTTTTGCATGTCGAACTCTGATGCGCGCCACCGCACTTCACACAGCGTGAAGTGGCGTGACACATGTTACAGACATGATGGAATCTTTGACACTTAAAGCACTGGGAAGTTTCCTTAGGTTTAACATAGGGCTCGACTTTTATTTTGATAAAGGCAATAGACTGGAGATTAAGAAACTTTTTCGCTTGAGGGGTATTCGGGACCGTTACCAGAAGCATTGGAAAGGCTTTCTTTGTTTGTCGGTTTCTCATGCGAGAAACTGACGTAATTGCGAACCCTTCCTCTTTAAGTTTAGAGTGTACTGAATCTTCCGGGTACGCGATGGGGATATTTCTGATAACTAGTTTGATAGTTGGAGAGTCAATGCTTTTATATAGATAATTTTGCGATTGTCCTCGACGTAAGACACGCGGACAGAATAGACGTCTGAGCCGCGAGTGTAGACTATTGTTTTAAATTGTGTGGAATCTTTTAAGAGTTTATGCAGAACTGTGTAGGGGTGGTTACCTTCGTCTACAATAATATTGATTGGGGGGTATTTTTCCCGATCCTGTAGATGTTTTATTATTATTAGGGTTTCGCCTGTCAGGGACTGCTTTTGTATTTGACAATACCATACTCACGACTGATGTTCTTGACGTCTTACTGCTTCCTTCGATTGAGGTGGCCGAAGATTGGCCACTGATGGCGCTGGCCGAAGCGTCATCCGACGGCTTGGCGAGCTTACGCTTTTTACTCCTTGAGGTGACGACGGAGTAGTTGCTTTCGATGTCTTCTTCTTCCTTCTTGGCAAAGGACACTTCGCTAGTACTGCTACTTTCTGTTGGGCAGGAAACTGGGTTTGGGCTCTGTGACATTGGTGTCACAGAGCGCAAAATTTCTCAAACAATCAACTCGTTGAGTCTGATAGACCAGAATTTTCAACCAACAGAGATGAATTATGAGCCACGGCACGCAACTGTTGGTTCTCGCGATTCGCGCTCGATAATGTATTTACCTCGCGCTACGCGCTCGGTCTTTGTATTTCCCCCACATTTGTGCACAGACCTTTTAAAATTAAAGATCAAAGTATCGAAAACTGTAATTTTGTGATTGTGAATTCTCTTTTGTTAAAGCTCCTTCGGCTTTAACGAACAAATTCTCATCACGTATCTCGTGCTTCGCACTCGATTTTGTCTACAATGCGAACTTTTCTAGATTATGTTCAACACTATTATATCGTATTATATATTACATTTATTTTTGTTCCTCGGCCTGGGATAGCTTAGTCTGATATTGCAAAATAAAGTACAAATTTTATTTATCATGATAACTTTAATATTTGTTCCTTATTTTGCACTAATTTTTATTCTCAGCTATTCTAAAAAATGTATATCATTTCAATAAATTTATATTATTACAATTCATAATATGCATTGGTATCGAAACAGTCGTATTTTCATTGCCTTGTTTTTATAATTTAAAAAAGTGCGCATCCTATAAAAAAACAATTTTGTTATTATTATACATTTTATTGCAACTTGTGCCGTTTTTTCATCAATTTAATTTGTTTATGTTTAATGTTATTTTTCATGATTTAAAACAAAAATACACATCCTAGCGTAAGGTGGTTCTAGGAAAATTTGTAGATATAATTTAGGCGAACAACTTTTGTGTTTTCATTTATTTTTCGTCTCTTGTGTGGTTTTTCCAAAAGTTTAATTTTTTTATGTTTTTAATGCTATTTTGTACGATTAAAACAAAAACTACTGTCCTGTCAAAAAAATGTTCATGACAAATTAATTAATATTTTAATTGATTTTCTCCATAGCTTGTGACGTTTGTCCAAAAATTTAATTCTTCTATTTTTAATTTTTTTCACGATTAAAACAATAACTACGCGCCTTATCAAAAAGTTATCTTCAACAAATTTGTAATTTTTTTTTTTGAATGCACATTTTATGTCTATTCATCTTTTTTCGTACCTTGTGTCATTTAACCAAAAATTTAATTTTTTATTTTAATATTATTTTTCACGATTAAACCAGAAATTGCGCATCCTATCAAAAAATGATACGTGATAAAATTGTAGCACTTTTATGGTTGAACAAATTGTGTCTTGTTATTTTTTTGTAGCTTGTGTCGTTTGTCCAAAAATTTAATTTTCTTATTTTTAATTCTGTTTTTTACGAATAAAACAAAAAATATGCGTCCTATCAAAAAGTGATTAATAACAAATTTGTAGACTTTTTTCAAATGCACCATTTTTGTTGATTCATCTTTTTTTGTATCTTGTATAGTTTGACCGCAAAATGGAATTTTTGATTTTTAATTATTTTTCCGTGCGATCAAAATTTGAATTTTCGATTTTCCAAGGGAATACTAAAAGTTCTTTTTGCAACACCCACCTCTAAATTTGACGTTTTCATGCTTCTAAATTGTGCCTAAAGGACCTTATTTGAGCAGAATGTGTGCGAAAGTACTTTAGACACTGGTATAGGTAACTTTAAACACTGGTGTTGGTATCTTCTTGAAATAAATTTAGATTTATATATATATATATATATATATATACCATTAAACCATTTCCCTTTCAGGGTAGGCGTGACACTACCCGATTCGGGTAGTGTTTCTAGGTTTTTCTTGTAGTTATAAATAACTACAAGTGTGGGCTCACCACACCCACGATGTGCCAACAGCACTCATGTCAGTATTCTTGAATGGTCACCCATCCAAGTACTAACCGCGTCCAACGCTGCTTAACTTCAGTGATCTGACGAGAACTGGGTTTTTCAGCGTGGTATGGCCGTTAGATTTAAGTTGAAAAAATGTTTTAATGATTGAAGTTTTGTTTTTGGGGTTTCCTAGCCCCCCCCCCCCCCCGGCAAAAGAACATAAACCCCAAAATTTTTTTAAAATGATTTTGTTTCAAAACAATTTTGTTCACAAAATTCACACTCGCACACAATCACCTATTTTGCGCACTTGTATCACAAATAACTATATCACAGTCTTGTAGAGTGTTCAAAAAGCAACGTTTTTCCTCTCGTAACTTTTTTTTATATCGTGCGTTTTTTGGCTTAAAATTTTTATTTCTGTTTTTTATTTTTTTATTTTGTAAACTCTGATAATTTGTTTTTTATCGAAAAAAGTCAATGAGATAAATCGTTTGTCTTTTTGAGCACTATTAATGACCGTGCATAGAATTTTTAAATTAAAAAAAAAGTGGTCTAAAAAATGTTGAAAATGCTCTAACTTTTTTAATTCCTATCTAAAATCGATGAATTCTTCAAAAAAAGGAAAAAGATGAGAATAGGGTAAAGAGTGTGAAGTCTATTATCTATACTTTACTTGTAAAATAAAATCACTAATTTTCATTTTTTCAAGCATTTCAAAAAATTGTTATTCTCATTTATATCTTCTATATTGAACAGCCCAAAATATGTAAGAGTGTAAAATTAGTAATAACAGATAATTTTGATAGATAGCGTCATTCTTATGGAACTCGTACCAAAAAATATAGTGATTCAGATTTCAGTTGTACGTATGAGGAATTCCTGAAGCTATTATCATTCCGTGTCGCAATTTGTCACACTCGACTTGCTTGGCAATATCACTGTAATGCGTGCCAAGTGTTACACTGCATGACACTGGCTTTACGTTCACCAGTGCAAAAAAAAACAAGAAGGCGGAAGCAAACAATTTAGGAAAATGATGATTAAATTACACTTTCAAATGCGAAAATGTTGTATAAATGCAATTTTTGTTCATTTTGTACACATTTTAAGAATAACATGCACGAATATTGAATTTTGTATATTGGACCTTATTTTTTCAGTCTACTAGTCTTATATCAATATTTTTTTTTTATATTGATTTTGTATCATGAATTGTGAAAGAATTTCTTTCTAGCTCCGGTGGGATTCAAACCCAGGTCTTCAGATTGCTGGCCTAGTACACTTTAACATAGAGTACCAGACCGGCAATCTGAAGAACTGGTTCGAATCTCAGTGGAGCTAGAAAGACATATTTCACAACTTCTGATTAAAAAAGTACATTATTATAAGACCACTAACTGAATGAACTAAAATCAAATACAGATAATGAGAAATATCTGGTCAACAAATGTAACATCAAATTTAATAAAATTTGATATACTAACAGTAAATAAATTTCCTCTGTTGATTTCACGAGAAATATTCTGAAAATTTGGGACATCAGCTCATTGTGGGTATCAATCATCAACTTTTTATTCTATTTAGCTTAGTTTAGTTTATGGGCGGGCGGGGAGCCCTGATGCGGTCCCCGGGTGCTCAAGCTATAAAGCCAGTAGTCAGTCAGACAGTCAGTTGTCAGTAGTCAGTAGTTGACTCCAGACCTCTTGGTAAAGCCCAGTATGTGAACACTGATCGCATTATAATTTCCTCAGGTCCCACTGAGTGTGCCCCAAGAGTTTGTTGTCTGAGCCTAGCTAATGCCGGGCACTGTAATAAGACATTCAGGGATGTTTCATCATCCTTGTCGCATTTTCTGCACACTGTCATGGTGTTGCAACCCATTTTGTGCATGTGATAATTCAGGTGGTTGTGCACTGTGAGCATCTGTACTGCGTTCCGTAGGTCCTCATTAGGTAATACCAGGATTTCCCTGGCTCTGTCCATCCTGTACGTATAGCCCAGGATTGTTTTCGCATGTCGGCAAACCCCTTTTTGATGACCATCCCAATGCAGCAAGACGCTAGTACCAGTACCGGTCCCGGTCCTATGTATTCACTTGCTGCGCCGCTTTTCGCCAACTGCTCTGCTTTTTCGTTACTCTTGATCCGTATGTGACCAGGAAGCCACATAAGGGTCACGTTGTTCTTTTCTGCAAGTTGGTTTAATGCTTGCTTGCATTCCCAAACGAGCTCTGATGCTATGTCTGGTTTTCCAACTGCAGTTAATGTCGCTTGGTTATCCGAGCAGATTGCAATCTACCTACCAGCAGCGTTTTTTTCTATTAATGTTTCAGTGCAGCGAAGGACGGCCAAGACCTTCACCTGAAAGACAGTGGTATGCCGCCCAAGTGGGATCTCTATACCCTTCGTTCCTGCGCTGTCATAGATTCCTGCTCCTGACCCTTCCCCACCGCTCCTTTAGAGCCGTCTGTGTACCAGATTTCGCCTTGAAGGAGCGGGCGAGGCGCCACTCACTACGAAATTTGGAAATCTTAAAACTGAATGCGGCAAACTGTATTAAATTCTTGTAGAGGTTTCCAAGATTTAGTTGAGATTGCAAGGAGTTCCCAGATTTCCGACCCTGCTAGCGATCAGAACTCACGTGTAGGATTCTATAGACTCGGCTATACTCGGCGGCTCTCGGATTCAGTTGGCTTTTCGTTCCCCGCATAGGATCGTATGTCGAACTGCTCCATACCACCTCACCTCTGTCCACACTTAAACAAAGATTTCCCAGATTTCTCACGAATGCTAGATTGCTGAGAGATTTCCAAGAGTTCCTCCAAGACATCTCTTAAGATTTCCCGCGCAGCAGTCTAAGATTTCTTAGTGATTAGCCCCTCGGGAGCGGGTTGACATTTCTTTCCCACATATTCCTGCTTGGGATGCCGATACGGAATGTCTTGGTGAAATTCAAGCGTTTTATTATTTTGTCTGGCCTCATTTCTAGAATTGGCAGTATGCAGATGTCACTTGGGAGTCTAGTGTGTTTAGTCCCCCAAACCCATATATTTGCTATTGTCAGGCAGCTAATCGCATAAGTAGCCCAGTCGGTAATCGCACCGTGTGAGGGTTCTTCACAGAGCATGTATCCTATCACCGCTGTGGGGTATTCCGCATTTCTTCCGTCACACCCTTAAACGCTAGCGTTTCACCTGTGGCAACCAGATCATTGCTGCGTATAGGAGCCTTATTTTAGGGACCGCGGAGTAGATCCATGCAAGCATTTTAGACCCTAGACCCCACGTCAAACCAAAGGCACTTCTGCACATCAAAAACGTCATGACAAACTTTCTGCATTGGGTATCAAGATGCTTCGCCTAGTTCAGTTAGCTATCTCAGATTATCCCAGATATTTAACTGAGTCTGGGATCATCAGCCTCTCACTACGGAATGCAGGGGCGTCACCTTTGGACACTTTGTACTTTCTCGTGAAAATGACCATGCTTGTCTTTTTCGGATTTACCGAGAGCCCTGAGCTATCGCACCAGAGCCCCCAGATTAGGATTACAAAGTCATCCGCGTAGCCTTGGGTATAATAACCTTCCTTATTTCAGCCTACGAAGGAGGCCATCCGCTACAATCCGCCAAAGAAGGGGTAAAAGAACTGCGGACATCCCGGCAGAGCTACTTCCCCTGACTAGGACTTTGCCCCATCTGGCTTCGAGTCGCCTCCAGTGTTCCAGGTGCTGCTTCAATTTTTCCACGGCAGCATCGAGCGCAGTTTCTACAGAGCAGGCTGCCTGAAAGGCGTGCTGCCCCTCTGTGCAGCGGGGAGGCAAAAAGCACCTCATCGCTGATGTATTTCTCGACCAGTTTCTCTAGCGTCTTCAGAATAAAAGACGTTAAACTGATTGGCCGAAAAGTTTGCCAATAAAAGGCCACTCTGCCGTCCTTCCATGCCGATGACACGTGTTTAAAGGCAATGGTTGCCCTAAATAGTTTCGTCATTGGAGGACGATGAAACGCATGGCCTTTTGTACGAAAATTGGGTAGACGCCATCCACCCACAGTGATTTAAAGGAGCAGAAAGACCCAATAGCCCATTCCACCTTCTTGATATCAACGACCTTGGCGGCGAAATTCCAGTCGGCCTTCTCTCTTTCCTGGCCCCAGCCTTCCTCCTCTCGGTCGGTTTGAGTTTGCTGAAAACATGGAAAACAGACTTCTGTTTTGCCTGGTGTACAACTCCCTTCGCAGAAAATCTGTGGCGTGCTCTAAGTCATCTATGGTACCGTAGGTTGTGGAGAACTCCACAAAAATGACTTTGAGTTTCTCTTCATATGAGACCCGAAGTGTATTTCTGGGGTTTGTGATATTTGAAAGCGCCGTTTTTCCTGAGGCTAACTGGAACGAGACATATTTGTGGCCCGAGAGAGACTCCTCGTCGGAAACTTTCCGGCCCAAAATCTTGCTCCTCAGTTCATCCAAGCATAGAGTCAAATCGAGAAACTAACTCTTGTTTTCAATCTAGAATGTGGGAGTATCACCACGATTAAGGATCTCCAGCTCAGTATCCTCTAGATGTTCAATTAAATCCCTTCCTTTGCCGTTGATGTTTGTACTCCCCCATACTATATGGTGGGAGTTTGCATCTTAGCCCAACCCCAGAGGAATCGTGTTCTCCTGTCAGTGCCTAATTAGAGCTTCGACCTCTCTAGAAGGTGGGCCCCTCAGCATAGCCTGAAAATTAAGTTGAGGCAATATAAACCAATAGTTTTTCTCCGATGCTGCCCCTGAGTCTCGCCTTAGTAACAGTGAACCATTAATAGACTGCGATATCTAATGCCCCTTGTGAGGAGCCTTGGTTTTTTTAGAGCCGCTCTCTGCACCACTACGGTTTTTCTTTTTCCAGAGAGTCCAGGAATCTTTTCTTCAAGAGCAGAAACTTGGTTATTGTCATCTATTTTAATTATCTCCACCGCTTCTATAGTAAGATGAGGAGCCGTCTCCCTTTAGCGCTAGGTTAAATGACGTCCCTGGGTCGAAGTCTTCATTGTTTTTGGTTATTTTGTCTTTGTAGGCCGTGCTGGTCCCACGAGCAGCTAGGGAAATAAATAACATCCCCTACAGGCGGGGATACTAAGGAATTCGACCTGGTATCCCAAAGTCTCCGTTGAGACAGCTCCTTTGTGACTCCGACGTATCCGCATCGACTGAAGGGGGCACGTCGGGATGTTTAAGGATTCAGTAACCTTGGTGCCATTCAGCTCTCGACACGCCGCGGCGATCACATCATTGCTTGAGAGCATGAGAACTCACACCCTCGATATTCCAGTGGCCTTTGTCATTGCCCCTGGAAATATCGCTCCTTAGTTTAGGACACGTAGACTAGAGTCCGTCAGTTCCGCAGAGTAGCCACACCTCGCGATGCAGGCCCTCTGGTTCACCATCTCCAGGTCTCTAGTCCGATGAGACCCTTAAGCCCTCCCACCAGCTACAAGGTCACGTGATCCCTAGGCAGAGTTGCATTCTATTTAAGAGCTTGACCATTTTTTTATAACTATAATAAGTTATATCATCTGGTTGAAATATGGTACCTTAAAAAACGAGAAGTTATTATAGAAATGAAGCAGTGAATGCTAAACAGTCCTAAGTCCAATCAATCTAATTTTACCAGAGAAGCAGAAAAAACCTCTGTAGAAGAACAATTTACAAACGATTGGGTTTTTGTTTGTTTGAGTAGATGGATCAGTATAATAACCATTATATGAATTAATAGATGGCGCTACATGCACATGTAATAATCAATTGGAAATGTCGATGGACTTATACCCGAGTAAAAAAAAGTTCAAAGTCACAAAAGTACTAGAAAAGTTCCATTTTTTTCATTTAACATTTTTAAAAGTGCTTATAGGATTTATGTTCCATAAAAGTACTGTTGAAATAGGACTAACGTACCAAAAAAGTTTACAATATGTCTCGCTTTACCAGGACTTTATTAGGAAAAAGGTACCGGAAAAGTCCTACTTAATTTTGATTCAAGTTTTACAAGCCCTGAATATTTTTTTCACAAAAATAAAAGAGAAGTTCCATTTTCGTTATTTTTTCGTAATCTTCACAAGTGGTGATGGGATTAATACCCCAACAATGTACTCCTAAAATAGGACTAAAGTACCAAAATGAAGTTCAAAATATGCACCCCTTAATTTTATGTTTTAAATGTAATAGATCCTTAACAATTATCCGGACAAAAGTACCTGAAAACTACTACTTAATTTTTTTATTGAGAAGAACTTTTTGAGAAAAATGTATGGGAAAAGCCTCATTGAATTTTTTTCTTAATTACAACTCCTACATAATAGTAATGGTAATAATAAATTTAAAAGAAATCAGTCGGACTTTTCCGGTACTTTCGCCCTAAACAAGTTCTGCTAAAAAAAATTAAGTGAGACTTCACCGGTACTTTAGCCCTAAAAATTCCTGATCAAACGGGACATATTTGGAACTTTTTTTGGTACTTTAGTCCTATTTCAGCAATTTTTTTTTGGATATAATTATCACGAGCACTTGTAAAAATTTCGAAAATATTAAAATGGAACTTACCTTTTCACTATTGCCCCAAAAATTATTTAGGAATTCTAAAAGTCTTAACAGAATTAAGTGCACCTTTTTCAGTACTTTTATCAAAAAAATGTTCTGGTCAAAAAGGAAATAACTGAGCCTTTACCGGTATTTTTGTGCTATAAAGTTCTGGTAAAAAGGGATATATTTTGAACTTTTCTAGTACTTTAATCTTATTTCAGCAGTACTTTTTTGGGACATAAGCCCCATCAGTATTAAATTTTCGCATACACAGTACCCTTTTTTACTCGGGTAGCAAATTTTAGCTTTCTCAGGTATTATAAATAAAAAGTAAAAAATCTGCCCGCTTCGCGGGCACATTCTCATGGCGCGCTTCGCGCGCGGCTCGCTTCGCTCGCAAGTTTGAGCGCGCCTAGGGCGCGCGACTGTTGGATCTCGCGCTTCGCGCTCGATCATATATTTATCTCGCGCTTCGCGCTCGATTATGTATTTACCTCGCGCTACGCGCTCGGACGTATTTGCATCGCGCTTTACGCTAGGCTCCTCTAGATTTTTGAACTTCGTGTTCGACTTCGATGAAAAGAAAAAGTTTGTTTGCAAATATTATAAAATTATCAAAACCTCTACATATTGAGTGATTGTTAAATTTATTTTTATTTTAGACTGAAAAGGAACTTTATTTACTCAAGGTTCTATCGACCTTAAGGAACACATTCTCATCCAGACACTCGCGCTTCGCGCTCGATATTTGATTTGAAAATCATTTGAACCGTATGATAGAAACAAAAAAGTTTGAGCGCACTTACGGCGTGCGATTTGGTAAATACACTGAGCGCGAACTTTGTGCTTCGTGTTATATGTTCTTCATATACAAATTACTTTTGTATTTGATTTCAAATGAAAAGTAATGATATAATTCAGGCGACAAATTTTATTAGTTAACATTTTATTTTAGCTTGTGCCGTTTATCAAAAAAGTTAATTTTTTCATTTTGAATATATTCTTACCACAAAAATTGATTACGGGTGTGTAAGTCTTTTTTGAATGCACAATTTTTGTTCATTTATATGTTTCGTACCTTGCATTGTTTTTTCAAAAATTTGATTTTTTTTACTGTCAATGTTATTTTCACGAATAAAACAAAAACCACGCATCCTATCGAAACATGAGTCACAATAAATTTGTACCTCTTCCTTGGATGAACAAATTTTGTTTCGGTCATTTTTTCGTAGCTGGTAATATTCGTCTGAAAATTTGATTTTTCTATTTTCAATGCTGTTTTTTACGAATAAAACAAAAACTACGCGTCATATCAAAAAGTGAATGATAAGAAATTTGTAGATCTTTTTTAGGTGCACAATTTTGGTGAGGTGATCTTTTCTGGTATCTTGCATAGTTTTACAGAAAAATGGCTTTTTTGATTTTTCATTAATTCTTTGTGCGATCAAAATTTGAATTTTTTATTTTTCAAAAAATTCAAAAAGTTGTTATGAAAATATTATAGAGTGTTCATGAATCAACGTTTTTCTCCTCTTGACTTTTTTCATATCGTGCGTTTTTCGGCTTAAAATGTTCATTTTCGTTTGTTTTTTGGAATTTTGAAAATGCTATAACTCCAGTAATTTTTTTTTTATCACGAAAAGTCATGAGAATATTTTGTTCGTCATTTTTCGTACTACTAATAACCGTACATAGAATTTTCAAATCTTCCAAAAAAGTGGTCTCAAAAATTTTCAAAATGTGCTCACTTTTTGGATTTTCATCCAAAATAGCTGGTTAACGAACTCGTTCTCTATTTTTCGGCCATAAAAAAGTTTGCCAAAGCTCAATCAAATCTGATCATTTTTTCGAAAGTTATCGTGGCTACAGACAGACAGACAGGCTGACAGACTACAGACAGACACCTTCGTAAAAATCGTTTTTTCTAGCTCAGGGGGTCTCAAAACGTGGAGATTTGATGAAAACCGACTATGTAAAATTTTACATAAAACCAATACCTTCTCATTAGAATGAGAATGTAATAAGTTTTTAAGTGTAATAATAATTCTTAAATTGGTAAATACTTGTAATAATCCTAAAAGCACTGTCGAATTGTTTTAAAAAATAGAAAATTTCAGTAAATGCATGAATTTAGTTTGAATTATTTAAAAAAATTTGATATTTGAATACATTTCAGCGTAAACAATCTCAAAACTTCAATTTTTCCACTGAAATAGGTGTAAAAAAGCGAGAAAGTCGAGTTTTTCGAGTACAATCGACTATATTTTTCTCCAGAAAAATCTTCAAAATTTGTAAGAAATGGCAAATTAGCAAATTCTTCATTGCAGATTTTCAATGAACAATTTTTTAAATCTCAAGATATAAATCATAAGAAGGCTAGGCTTTCATTTTCAAGTAAACCAGCATCATCAATCGCGCTCTACGCGTGCGTGTAGTTCTTCCATTTAAGGGTCAAAATAATTTTGAATGCAAAATAAAAATTTTGAATAACTATTTATTTTTCCAATTTTTTTTTTGGTTATTTGTTTTTACGATTATATAAATAAAATTTTCCTAAGATTCTTGAGAAAATTAAAGAATAATTGAAAGTTTCAGATGTCAAATCAAAATTTCAACAAGAAAGTTAATCCTCACATACCAATAGTTTAATTTCTAAATAAAAAAGATAAATTCTCAACGAAAAATATATTAGTTGATATATTTTTAATAAGAGGTAAATTTCCTATAAAACCGTGGAATTTGTTAACCCAAAAAAATCAATTTTCAACAAAAAAGTTATTTTTAAACCTAAAACATGAATTTTCAACCGACAAAAAAGATGAATTCTCAACGGAAAATGTAATAGTTGATGTTTCAATTGAAAAAGAATTATATTTCAAATCAAAAACAGTTGAAATAAGCCAGAATAGACAAATTCTCATCAAAATAGTTGAATGCTCAACCAAAAAAGAATAATTTTCAACCAGTTGTATTTTTAATAAAAAAAAAGATTAAATATTTTTCAAAATAGGCGAATTTTCTACAAAACAGTTAATTTTTGTAACAAAAATATAATAGTTGATATTTCAATCCAGGGAGATTTTAATTTTTAATAAAAAACAGTTAAATTCATAAAAAACGAATTTTCAACAAAATAGTTACATTTTACAACCAAACAGATGAATTTTAAACTAAAATCATGAATTTTCAACCAAAGAAGTGAATTTTGAATAAAGTAGTTTAACAAAGTAGATGAATTATTGACAAAAAAACATGAAATCTCAACGAAAAATATAGTATTTTAATTATAACTGAAAAATATTTTAATTTTAAATCAAAAAGAGTTGAATTCATCCTAGAAGTGAAATTTTCCACAAAATATTTAAATTTTCAACCACAAAAACTTTCGAATTTCAAACCAAAGAGATGCAATTCTATTTTTAAAAATATAAAATGTCTGCCAAGAGATGAATTTTCAAATGAAAAAGACGAATTTTCAGTAAAAAAAGATTTTTCAGACAAGAAAAAAGTTGTAGGCACATTTTTTGTATTTCTTTATTTATTTGATTCAAGGTTATATAAATATAATTTTCCTATGTTTGTCGAGAAAATTCAAAAAGATTTTTCAAGATTTCAGATATGTCGAAAAAGCGAAAAATTTCTAAACAATTGTTTTCTCATTTTACAGGATTTTGAAGAATTTCAAAAGTTATTGGAGTCGGTTTAAAAGATATTTAAGACCTTTTTACGCTTGGAAAAAATTAAAAAATATATTCTAAATTTTCCGAAATCTGTAAAAGTTTGAAAATGTTTTTATTCTCATCAAAACTTCTAAAATTCCAAAATATATTTCAAACTGACTCGAATTATTTCTAACATTGTCTTAAATTTTTCCGGATTCGTTTTTGACAATTTTATAATTTTGTTCATGTTTTAAAATCTTTTTAGATATTCTTTGAAAATAATTTCCTTTAAGTAATCACTTTAAATATTCCTATGAATCTCAAGAAAAATTATTATCAAAATCTTCAAAAATCTACATTTTGTTTGAAGTATTTTTAGAAATTTTCAAATTTTGTATTATCATTGAAATTTTTTAAAGAACCTTCTGAATACCTTTTCAAATGATTCAAAATTTTCCTAAAAGATTAAAAAAAAATCCGCAAAATTGAAAAAAATTGCCTAAAAGTCATCCAGATTCATTTTTGATAATTTTAGAAATCTTCTGGGATGTTTTGAAATCTTTTAAAATGTTTTCATACAATTGGTAAAATAAAATATCATTTCAAATTTTTCCAGAAATCTATAGACAATTTCTTTATTCTCTTGAAACCTTTCAAAATTGTTAAAAAGCTTCTAAATCTTTTGTTTGAAATCTTTAAAAATCTACATTTTGTTTCAAATTTGTTGAAATCTTTTTAAGTTTAATATTATTTTTGTATGTCTTAAAAACTTCTAAATTTATAAGAAAAAATTCAAATAAGTTTATAGGATATTTATATCTTCTTAACTTATTCGACTTTTTTCTGAAATTTTGTAATCTTGAACAATTGTCAAATTTTACTTTAAAATCTTCTACAGTCTTTTTTAAAAATTTAGAAAATTATTCGAAATGTTCTAAAATGTTCTGAAATATTTTCTTAAAATTAAATTTGCAAAATGAAGAATCAATTCGAATCATCCCTTGTAATCTTAAGGAAAAATATTATTGTAAAACCTTTCAAAATCATTATAAAGCTTCAAAATTTTATTTTAAAAATCTTCAAAAATCTACACTTTGTTTAAAATTTGCTGAAATCTTTTCAAATCTTAAATTATCTTTAAATCTTTTAAAAACTTCTTAAACTTCGGAATATCTTCTAAAATAGTTCCTAAAGAAAATGTAAATCCTACAAAAACAAAATTGTCTTAAAATCTTCCAGATTCTCTTTTGACATATTTTGAAATCTTTAAAGCCTAAAATTAATCTTTTTAAAAAAAAGCTTATTCATTTAAAATAGTCCTAGAAATCATATCGTTGGTGCCGATAATTTTAATTGTTTCTTAATATTAAAAACTCTCCCCGCTGAACTTTTTTCTTTTTATTTCTTTTTGTAGCTTGTGTCGTTTGTCCAAAAATTAAATTTTTTTACTTTAATGTTGTTTTTTTACGAATAAAACAAAAACGAGGCATCCTATCAAAAAGTGATGAGTTACAAATTCGTAGATGCGTTTTTGGTGCATAATTTTTGTCTTCTGATGTTTTTTCGTAATATCCACAATTTGACAGCAAAATAGAATTTTTTATTTTTCATTATTTTTTGTGCGATCAAAATTTGAATTTTCGATTTTTCAAGAAAATTCGAAAATTTGTTATGATAATCAGGTATAGCTTTCAAAAATCGACGTTTTTCTTTTCTTGACTTTTTTCATAACGTGCGTTGTTTGGCTGAAAATTTTCATTTTTTTTTTTTTAAGTTTGCAAAAATAAAATTTTTAAATCTAAAAAAAAATTTATCAAAAATTTTAAAAAAGGTCTTCTTGAATTTGTATCCAAAAAAGCTGGCTAACGAACTTGACCTTCAGTTTCCGACACGAAAATAGTATAATAAAGGCTAATATAATAGATTAATTATTTCCAAAGTTTATCGTGCTCACAGACGTACATTCTTACACATGCAGATCCATTTGTAAAAACCTGTTTCTCGGGTCCAAAGGGTCTCAAAACGTGGACATTTGACAAAAACTGCGGGGGCGTGGTCAAATTTTACACAAATCTAATACCATCTCTGATGAGAATGTAAAAAAACATTTACAATTAAAGTTTTCTCTTTTATTAATAATGATTGGAAACATTCAGAAATAAATAGTGTCATCAAATAAAATTACTTTTTTGGAAATTGAGATTTACTAAATTGATGTTGGAGAAAATTGTCAATCTTTATTAATAGACAAATACATATAACGTCATGTAATATGATCAAGGGTTTCTGAATAGAATCCCTCTGTCATTTTGAAAATATGTGGTCAAAAAGTTAAGAACAGAATTGTTACTTTTATTATTAAAGAATAATTTTAAATTTAAACGTTCTCTTTTAGAAATAAGTTTTTAAAATAAAAATACCACATTCAGAAATTTTGATAAAAAAAAGTCCAAAAAATTAAAAAGAACAAACTGAAAACAGCCACTTGAAGTAATTCTCACGCAGTATGCAACCAATCAGGTTGTCAACAACAATGTGAGCGAAATTTTCGATAATTTCGTTCTACCTATTTTTTTAGATATGATAAGTAGCAAAAGCGCGCGCATGCATGTTTTTGGAGATTTCGAAAGATATTTAATTTTGTGGATGAGGAATAACAATTTTTATAAATAAAAAAATGTCATTACACTAAAGCGTTTCACTTTTGGTCCCTTATACAGGGTGTCTACCCTACCTGGAAAACCTGCAAAATACCTGGAACAATTTTTGTTGAAAATTCATTTTTTCTCTAGCTGAAAGTTAATTTTCTTTACTGAAAATTTAAATATTCCAGTTGAAACTTTAAATATTTTGTGTATTTTTTTTCATCTGAAAATGAACTATTCCAATTGAATATTCCATCATTTTAGTTGGACATTCCTCTCTTTGGTTGAACATTAATTTTATTATCAAAAATTTAATTATTCAATTTTTGGTTGGAAAAGTATATTCTTTAGTTGAAAATTCGTCTTTTTTGGTATGAAATTCAACTATTCCAATTGAAGATTAATCAATTCAGTTGAAAATTCATCACTTTGTTTGAAAATGTAACTATTTTCTGGAAATCAGTTTTATTTGGTTAAATTTTTTTTTAACTGAAAATTTAACTGTTCAATTTTTGGTTGACAATTTATCTTTTTAGTTGAAAATTCAAGTATTTGGTTTTTAATTCGTCTTTTTTGGTTTTCAATTAATCTTTTTGGTAGAAAATTCATCTTTTTGAAAATGTAGTTTTTCATTTTTATCGAGTTTATAAAAAATATATTTTTTGTAGCTAAGCCAACGTAAAAAGTTCATACGTATTTTTAAAAATTGGACCTTCTAAATCTATATGGTTAAGAAAATATGTAATTTCCTTTTCACTTTTGTAGTTTAAAAAATTTATTTTGACTAACTTTAGCTACTTGGATGCTACGTGATTTTTCTTGAACTGACAAAATTAAATTTTTTATTTAAAATGCCGGAGACCTCTCTTTCATTGATTGTAATCACCTGCTGCTTAGGAAGCTTCGTCTAACTGCCAATACGCTGCGCCACTATTCAGTACCGAATTCCTTCCAGCTATATTATTACCCGGCTTCTTAAATTTTCTGAAATATTTTTTAATTTGCATCTAAATCTAAAAATTTTTGAAAAATATGCATTTTTTAAACTTTTTTAGAATATTTTGGAAAGTTCTGGAATTGTATTCCACATGAAGATACAATCCTAATTGCCTATTAAAGAATATCCCTTTTTCCAGTTTGAATTTGTAAAAGCATTAGACTTTTTTCCATACTTCAAACTTTTTAGGTTGATTTTAAAATTAATGTCTATACGAGTTTAAACTTAGCTGACTCTGTAGACCTTTTCCCTACTGTGGAATATTCTCAATTTTTTCAGATCTTTTAGAATTTCCTTGGAAGTTCTAAGATTATAAAGAATACTAAAGAATAATCAGAAATTTTGTTAGAATATTTTAAAGTTTGAGAAAAATATATTTTTTAAATAACAAATTAAAAGTTTTGCTCTACCTTCTCCAAATACCAAAGAGGTTTTTAAATTATTAAATTGTGAGCTTAAAGTTTTTAATCGAAAAAGACATACAACTGATTTTCATAAAACTACATTCTCTGGTTTCTCTCTAACGAGCACCCCGCTACACTTACAGCGAAGAGTAATAAAAGACCCAAGATTTACGACGAAATAAAAGGAATTGTTGGGGTCTTATTTAATTAGGCCCTTGAGAGAGGAACAGTATGAATCTTCTTCTGTAAATCTGTTATATATGGAATATAAAATTCATCGTATTGATCTTTCACTCAGATTTTCAAAAAATAATCTCGATTCAATGATACTTAAATTAAATTCAGAAAAATTAAATGTAGAAAAATGTTATAAGGTACTGATTTTCTTTAGTACAATTTTTTATAATTGAGCCGTTCTCTGCAAGAACAAATGGAAATGGATAAAACTTCACAGAAAAATAAATTGAATGAAAATTGAAATTGAATTGAAAATGATGCAAAAAAACAAACAATTTTAATCATTCCCATAGGTTTTTATAGAGAATGCACCGAAAAATTAGATTTTTGTATATCTGACCATTGCTGTTTTGTTACTAGAATGTCTGCTAAAATCTAAAATTCGTGCTTTTGTCAATATTCAAACGAGGTTTTTTTTTATTTTTTTAATCAACCAAATTATAATTTTTTTAAATGAAATAAAAGTCTTAATTGAAATTAAAATAGATAGGTCCCTAGGTCCTAGTGAAGTACACAATAAATTCAGAGATAACTGGATTCCCACAGCCCTGAGTAATTATTACTAATTTCTAACCCAAAATCTGACTAAAGCTTACTAATTTTCGTTAGTAATGATGTGACTAATCTTCTCTCGAATTTAAAAAAATTCGAAGAAATTTATAATAATTCCAGATGAATTTTAACGAATTAAGGATACGCTTATAAGACTTCAAACAATTCAAGTTAAATTCAAATAATTTAAATGAACTGGGAAAAATTAGAAAAATCTAAAAAAAAATCCACTGATTTCAGTAAACCTGTAGTGAATTTAGAGGAATTTAAGGAAAATGAGAAGAATTCGATGGCATTCATAAGAATGCAAGGTAAATTAAAAAAAAATTGATGTGACATGAATACAATTAAAAAATATGAAAAAGTTCATTAAATTCAGTAACTCTGAAATGAGCTCAGAAAAATTCAAAGGAATTTAAAGGAATTTGATTAAATGTCTAAGAATCCAAGGTGAGTTTCTAAGAATTGAGGATGAATTAAACGAAGAAAAAGATGTAAACAATTGAATTGAGTAGAGTTGAATTAATTGAGAAGAATCCAAGTAAGGTTAACCAATTCGAGAGAATTTCAAAGAATTTAGGAAGAATTAATAAAAATTCAGGGTAAATTTAAAATAAATTCAAACAAATTCAATAAATATTTTAAGATCTCTTTAAATCTTTAACACCCTATGAAATCATTCACTTCTTGTGAATAAATTCTTTGAAATCCATTAAAATAATATAAAATCCCGTGAAATTCTATGAAATCTAATGATACTTCCTGAAATCCTGGAAAAGTGATCTAAATACGTTGAGAGTTTTTAAAATTCTTTAAAATCATTGAAATCTTTAGTAAGCTTATAAAATCCCTTGGAATCGTTTTAAATATCTTAAAAGCAGAGTCTAAGCGTACGTTAAAAGAAATAAAAGAAGAAATTCTATACAACCGCATGAAAATTTATTTTCATCCTACCTCAATCGAAAATTCGACTTTCGATGCCTGTGGAGCGGGTCGAAAATCGAATTTTCAACCCTAGGGAAGAAAGTGACAGATCAATTTAAATGGCGGTGTGAAAATTCGATTTAAGGTTTTCAACCCTAGATTGGAAAGTTGAAACAGGCGACTACAAATCACTCAAAAGGCAGCGAAAGCTGCTCGAAAAACAAACTTCACACTCGTAAGAAATTGCCGCCTTGCATCAATCCCTTAAAATCATTAAAATCCTTGGAAATCCCTTAAAATGACTGAAATGAATTTCTTGATTTTGGCTAGTTTCTCAAATGCTAGATATTTTGTTTGGTTTTTATCGCGTTGGTTTTGTGCTGTGTTACCTGCTGGGATACGTTTTTGCTCCTGATTTTGTTTTTCTGTCAAAATTCTGATCGGTTTTGTGTCTTTCTGAGGAACTTGTGGTCTAGAACAGACATCTTGATCAATTTCGCATTGCCTTCTCAAGTAGTGTGCGTGATTTAACCAGGCTTGGTGCGCTGTGTGTGTGGTGACAGCTGTTATCGATCGCTCTTATCTACCGCTTTCAAAGTAGCTACTATTTACAAAAATGAGTGGCGATGCAAATGTACTAAAGTTATTAAACTCCATCAAAGCCGACACAGAGGAAACCAAAAAGGACGTCAAACTGCTTAAAACAGACACAGCTCAATTAAAGTCCGACTTTGATGCTCTTAAAATTGAATTCAGCACAACTAAAGCACAATATAAAAAGCTGAAAGAGAGTCATCAAGCATTAGAAGAAAAATGTAGTTCACTCAAGAGAGAGGTTGGCTTTCTTCAGCGACAAGCTCGCTCCTGCAATGTCCTGATTCACAACCTATCGGACGACGAAGAGTCTAACAGGGACCTCTTCTCATTTGTACTCAATATTCTCACTAGCGCTGGTCTCTCACTTAATGAAACGAATATTGATACCATTTATCGACTGGGGAGGACACAAGGCAATAGGCCCGTTCTTGTGCGTTTCAATTCTGGCAGATGGAAGCAGGAGGTTCTCAACAAACGCGCAGCTTTCAAAGAGTTGAACCTTTCTGTCACACTTGACAGATCACCAGAGGAAAGACAAGAAAGGAAAGCCCTATATCACACTGCCACCAAGCTAAAAAATGCGGGTTTTAACGTGTTCGTTAAGGGTAGCGGTATTACGCTGGAGGACCGTCAGCTCTCTCCCGTGGAGGTCGAAACCCTTCTAAAAGAAAAGGGATATGAACAACTTTCGATTGAAACTCAATCCTCGTCAAGAAGCAAATCCAAAACACGACAAAAACGTCCAAAGGAAGGATCGAATAGCTCGCTGGACTCCTTTATAGGAAAAATTGTCTCAAAGCCAGAGAAGCCTCAGTCTAAGAGTCACAAACCTACTAAGCCTGGTAAGGCTTAGCAACTTGCAGCAGAGAATGAAGTCGTTAACCAGGATGTATTATGTCAATCTCCTAAGGGCATCAATCTTCGTATCTTATTCTGGAATGTTCACGGCCTTTCCAACTTTTCTGACATTGCAAACTACGTACTCAGCTCGGACATCATTTGCCTGTGCGAGACATGGGTAACTTCACCGAATTTAAAATCTCCTGATTGGATCCCTGATCACATCGCTATTGTAAGTAATGCACAGCGTTCTGCTAGAGTTGGTCGCCCTAGTGGGGGTTTAGCAATTTTTATAAACAAATCTGTATTCAACTTTGAAATTTTATTAATTTCCTCTACATGTATTTTCGTTAAATGTTTGTCGGAGGGAATTTAAATTTATTGTGGGTAATGTGTACTTTAAACCATCTTTGGATGTTAGGCTGTTCGAGCAGAATTTTGAGGAGGCCCTTTCCGAGGTTACATCGGGATGTCCAGATTTACCAATGTTTTTAGGAGGTGATTTTAATGCACGTGTCGGCAACCTGAATGACCTGGAAGGGTTACTCCTCCCCGAAAATTCTGCAGCATTGTATAAACGACGATCATTGGACTCTGAGGTCAACTCAAGGGGGGAGGTTCTTGTTAAAATTCTCGAGAGCGGTGAATTGATGATCTTGAATGGGAGATTTCCTAAAGATTTTCCAGGGCATTATACTTTTCTTGGATTTCAGGGTATGAGTGTTAACGATCTTGTTGCATGTAACATTGGCTCTATAGACTTGATTTCTAATTTTGAAGTACTTCAATTACCTACGGCATCCGACCATCTACCGGTTCGCGTTGATATTTCGTATTTCATACAGATGGACACAAGTGTAAATAGAGACTCATTTTTATATAATAAAATAATTTGGAATGCAAACCGTAAATTTGACTATATGCACGAAATGTCTATTTCTAAGAACTCTGTGTACTCCAATGGCGAAATAAATGCCCTAAATAATAATTTAATTGCCACAATCTCAACTGTCGCCGATAAGTTAGATTTACGTGCAAAGCCTAAATGGCGTACTCCAGTGAAAAAACCTTGGGATGATAAGGAATGTAGAGTCATGCGCCGTAAGCTTAGACAATCTTTAAATGTGTTTAAAAGGTCGGGTTTCGCCGATTCGGAGGGGGTAAAATACCTGGAAATCAAAAGATCTTTTCTGGAGTTACGCAGGTCCAAGAAGGGGCAATACGAATCCTCACTGCTGAATTCACTGGCGGCTTGTAATAATCCTAAGGATTTTTGGACAGCGGTCAATAGATTTAGACTGCGGTCTCCTTCGACTAACAATGTAAGCATGCATGTATGGCAAGACTTTCTTTTCTCTCTCTATCCGATTGAGGCTCACCTTTGCATACAGTGGATTGTAAACGAACACCCTTTATTGGACTGTAATATCTCGATTGATGAAATTAAAGCCTCTTTATTGAAATGCAAATGTAATAAAGCGCCAGGCGAGGATGGGATTCCCAATGAATTTTTTAAAAACCTTCCGGAAAATTGGCTACAGTACTTAGGGCGCCTCTTCGACGAGATCTGGGCTGAGGAAAGAGTCCCATCTAGCTGGGCTAAAATGCATGCATTTATGTTGCATAAAAAGGGCGATAAATCTGATCCTTATAATTACCGGGAATTGCCCTTGTAAATAGTATTGCTAAGATCTTCTCTCAGATTCTGTTGACAAGGCTGACTGCGTGGGTTAACGAGGTAAACATTCTTCCAGAAAATCAGGCCGGTTTCAGGCCTGGAAGAAGTTGTATAGACCACATTTTCACCCTAAATTCTTTAATTCAGATTCATTTGTCTACACCAAAGCGACGAATCTTTGCTTTTTATATAGATTTCAAAAAGGCTTTTGATTCAGTCAACCACTGTCATCTATGGCGTAAACTTCTAAGGATAGGCATCTCCACTAAACTTATACGAATTATAAAAAATCTTTATGATAACGCTAACATGTCCATTCGTACTTGCGAGGGTTTGACTTCGTTCGTCAAGGTAACGTGTGGGGTGCTTCAAGGAGAGATCCTTAGTCCTCTCCTTTTTGCGCTTTTCATATATGATCTAGAAGAGTACTTAAGAAATCACGGTATGCATGGAATTTCAATAGATCACTTATGTGACGTTATCCTGCTTGCTTATGCTGATGATATAGTCGTGTTCGCTTACTCTCAGGCTGACTTACAAGCAAAAATTAACCTTATCGCGCAATACTGTATGAGCAATTTCTTAACGGTCAATGAAGCAAAATCAAAAGTTATGGTATACCACAAAGGTCGGCCATGTGAATACAAATTCTTCTACGCACAGACTCAGTTGGAAGTAGTGAGCGAATTCGTCTATCTCGGTGTGAACACATCAGATTCGGGTCTTTTTTATAAAGAGTTCATAAAAAGAATGTCTGCTGCGAATATTGCTATGGGTGCTGTTTCAAGAATTTTATTTGCATCTAAATTTAATGCCTGGCAAACTAAGACCACCCTTTTTCGTAGCCTCACGCTTAGTGTTCTTTTTTACGCAATAGAAGTCTGGAGATTAAGGTACTTTGATTCAGTCGAGAAATTACAGTCCTCTTTCTTTAAGAAAATACTAGGCTTGCCATCATACACGCCGAATTTTGCCCTCCGCTTGGAGACAGGTAGATTACAGTTAGCTTTCGATATCTTTAAGTCAGCGTTAAGATGGTTGTCGAGGTTGCTGGGTATGCCTGATGATAGGTATCCTAAAAGATGTTTTCTTAAATTGAAGGCAATGTCCTTAAAACCTGATGGCAATCCAAAGTATAACTGGGTTCTCCAGCTCAAAAATATGTTCACTCTAAGTAATTCGGAGCAAATGTGGCTTGACTTGGACTCTGTGTCTCTCGATGAAAACATGGATGTTTTTCTAAATAACTTTTCTGACTATCTCTGGCGTTCTGACTATGAAAGATCCCTTCATTCAAGTAGTCTCCAAGTCTTCCCACATCTTAAACTCTATCCGGACTTTCAATCATACCTGCATCTTAGATTACCTTTTTATATAACTTCTATTATTGCTCAACTCAGGCTTCTAGGCTCTATCAGAGGTTATATACGTTTTGGAGAATATAAATTTACTTATGATCCTGCTAGACTCTGCCCCATATGTAACCTTTCTGTAACAGAGGATCTTGATCATTTACTAGCTGTTTGTCCTGCCTACTCAGACTCAAGAATATCAATCTTAGGTCAGCCAGCAACCACGACAGTCAATAGTCAGTATTGGTTGAGTCTTTTAAACTCTAATTGTCCACGCGAGCTGCGCAAAATTGCATTGTACGTCCGTCAAATTCTGCAAATTAGAACATTCATTCTGGAGACGTGATTGTTTTGATACTCTCAAACAAATTTCTCCTTTATACAATTTTTGTAATATACTTCATTCTATTCTGCTGTTCAATCTGGCCGCATATGTTTACTTTTTATTTATATTTGTATCCTATATTGTTACTCATTTGTATCGACCTTAGGTCGAAAAACAAATTATTGAATAATAATAATAATAAAAATATTTCAAATCCTTTGAACTTCCATTAAATTACTGAAATCAATTGAAAATTCCTTGGATTCATCTAAGTATCCTCAAATATTTAGAAACATTTAAAATATTTTGAAAGCCCTCAATATTTTTCAAATCTTTTTAAAATACCCTAAAGTATATCAAGTATTTCTTGCAAATTCCTTTAAAAAAATTAAAATACCCTTACATTTTTCAAATCCTTTGGATTCTATTAAAAATACCCTATGATATTCCAAAACCTTCAAAATCTTTTGAAATCTCTTGAAATGTTTTAAAGCTCTTGAAAAGAACCCCGCACCAAATACATGGTAAAAAAGTTTCCGGGGGAATTTTCAAAGACCTTTTTTACCATGTATTTGGTGTGTGGACTTCTTTGAATTTTTAAAAATACTCTCAAGTCTAAAAATCTTTGAAATCGCTTACAATTATTAAAATTAATAGAAAATTCTTTTCAATTTTTTTAAATATTTAAAATACTTTGAAACCTCTTAAAATCCCTTAAGTTGTTCAATATCTTTGAAATCCTGTTAAATTACTGTAATCAATTGAAAATTTCTTGAAAGCATTTAATTTAATATAAATTTAAAGGAGGCTTTTCGAATTTCAATCTTGTGCAAAACTACGAATCTTGCCGACGTTTCGTGAACATTGCAGTTCACTTCTTCAGGGCTGACCTGAAACTTATATATATTCTCTACAATGCTTGCGATTGGCCAGAGCGCCCTATGGTAGGGACTGGTCGAACTTGATTGGCCAATCAAGTCTTAAAAAAAACTCCCCAGGAGGACGTAAAGCCACATCGGATTGATATTATATCCATTGCCCCTATTGATGTTATTAGGGTGTCTTAAGATTTCGATTGCATCTCTATGTTTTCTTGGAAAAATATTGTACGTTTTTGCGATGACGGTTGTTTTGTCAAACAAAAAAATATTTTGTCAAATAAAAACCGTCATCGCGAAAACGTATATTTTTCCAAGAAAACATAGAGGAGCAATCAAAATCCTAAAACACCCTAATAACATCAATAGGGACAATGGATATAGTACCATTTCAAAACGACTTGATTGGCCAATCAAGTTCGACCAGTGCCCACCATGGGGCGCTCTGGCCAATCACAGACATCGTAGAGAATATATATACAAGAACAACATAACCTGAAACTTCACTTCTGGTCAGCCCTGAAGAAGTGAACTGCAATGTTTACGAAACGTCGGCAAGATTCGTAGATTTCACACGATTGGAACCCGAAAACCCTCCTTCCAATTTATTATAATGAATCATCGTGAAAGCATTAAATCTATTAATTTAATATAGTTTGATATCTTTTTGAATCACTTGAAACTTGTTAAGGTTCTTGAAAATGCCCTGGAATTACAAAAAAATACCCTTAGATTTTCCAAATCCTTTTAAATCTATTAAAAATGTTCCAAGATATTTCGAATCCTTTAAAATCTTTAGAAACCCCTTGAAGCATTTTAAAGTTCTTGAAAATTTCTTTGAATTTTTAAAAATTACTAGAGCTTTACAAATTTTTTGAAATCCATTCAAATTATTTAAATCAATTAAAAATTCCTTTTAATACTTTTAAATATCCTCAAATCTTTTAAATTCTTTAAAATATTTCGAATTACCTTATGATATTCGCTAATCTTTGAAATCCTACGGAATACCTAAATTCTCGATAATAAATTCTTTGAAATCCACTAAAATATTATAAAATCCCGAGAAATTACATGAAATCTGATAATATTTGCGTAAATCCTATAAAATTTAATTAAATACATTGAGAGCTTTTGAAATCCCTTACAATCATTGAAATACTTGAAAATCTGATCCCTTAGAATCTTTTAAAATATCCTAAAACCTTATAGAACCTATAAATCATTCCATATCTTCCGATAGTCGGAAAAATTCTTTAAAACCACATGAAAATATTTTGAAATCCGTTAAAATAATAAATATCCTTGGAAATTCTGTGAACAATTTTTAATCTTTTGAAAATTCTTTGGAATCTTTTCAAATATTCTAAAATATTTCAAATCCATCAAAATCCTTTGAAATACATTGAAATGTTTTGAGATCCCCTAAAACTTTTTAAAGCTCTTGAAAATTCCTTGGAAGATTTAAAAATACCCTGAAGTCTTTCAAATCCTTTGGAATCACTTCAAAGTATAAAAAACTATTTGAAAAATTTTGGAATCTTTTAAAATACCCTGAGATATTTAAAATCCTAAAACAAATTTTAAATCCCTCGAAACATTTTATAGCCTTTAAAAATTCGTTGGAATTTTTAAAAATACACTAAAATCTGTAAGAATCCTTTGGAATCACTTCATATTATTGATATCTATTAAAAATTGTTTGGAATCTTTTAAAATACCCTAAAATGTTTTATATGGTTTGAAATCTTTTGAAATACATTAAAACTTTTAAAAGCTCCTGAAAATTCCTTAGAATTTTTTTTAATGTTCTAAAATCTTTAAAATGCTTTGAAATTCTTTCAAATTATTGAAACGCAATGAGAAATATATTGGAATCTTTTGAAATACCTTAAGATATTTCAAATTCTTTGAAATCTTTTTAAATCCCTTAAAATTATAAGCGCAGTTTAATATGTATAGCTCTTGAAAATTCGTTGAAATTTTCAAAAATACACTAAGATCTGTAAAATCCTTTGGAATCCCTTGAAATTATTCAAATATATTACAAGTTTCTTGGAAACTTTTAAAATACCCTAAAATATTTCAAATCCTTTGAAATCTTTTGAAATTCCTTGAAATTTTTAAAAGCTCCCAAAAATTCCTTGACATTTTTTTAAATACGCTGAAATCTTTAAAATGCTTTGAAATTCCTTCAAGTGACTGAAATCTAATGAAAATGTCTTGGAATCTTTTTAAAACCCCTAATATATTGCAAAAGAATTCCAGGAAAGTTTATCATTTAATTTTAAAAAGTTAATATTCTGACTTTATATTAACTGTGTGGAAACCCTGATTATTCATGCTTTTTATAGAAATTCCTTGACTTTTGCCAGTTTTGATTCAAAATCCCTGAATTTTCTATGATTTCCAGGTTTTACCTGACCTGAGGCCACCCTGATTAATTGGAAGAGTATATATTTTTCCAAATCATCGCATCGGCTTCGTGAAAGGAAAGAGACGACTCCTGATTCCTGATGAATCAACTGGAGAACTCGTCAGCTCGTCGTAGAAAGCGAGCGTTAATTGGCAGTAGCGTACTCACGGAAGGGCGCTCATTATCGTTAATTTTAATTAGTGCTACTACCGCTTATCCTTCAACGATGCACTTCAGAGTCGGCGCACCCTCTGGACCAGCGGGAGACATCTCTGAGACCTCAGGTTCGCGACAAGGTGACGCGAACTCTCGTCCACCCTGCTCCTACCTATTTATCCCCTTCCACCCCCCCCCCCCCCAACCCAACGAATCTTCTTCATCCTAGGCATACATATGTATATGTATATAAGTCTTCTTTTATAAACGGCCACAACTCGGTGAAGGACTCCTGTGGCGAGGGAGGACCAAGAAACTTGCGGCTATCTCGCAATGAGGTGATCCTTGTTGGATCCACTTGATTTTTAAGGACCCCCTGCTCGCGAATCTTCGGCTCGTTGTATTATCTCTGATCGCGGTGAGAGTTGGAATGCTTCTGAATTCCCACCATCTCGTGATTTAAAGTGATAAAAATGTTGTATTTCAAACAATTCTCATGATAATCAATTTTTACGAAACTATCAGAGAATTTTAATTTTCTTACCTGCAATTTACATTTTATTTTTGAACATTTACACTCGTGTGTTAATGTATGTACACATTCTTGTGTGGTATTTTTAATAAATCTTTAAAGAAATTAAAAGAATATAAAATCATTTTAATTTAGAGTCATTCATATGGAACCTGACACACATTAGCTTCGTGAAGCATAATTATCTTTTTTTATCCAATTTAAACATGTGAGTGTTCGACTATATTCTATTTTTGTAAATTGCTTCCTTGTAGAGGGAGATTTGTAATGACCTAAATTTTGAAATATAATTTGTTGACAATTTTTATTAAATTTCCATGTGTGTAACTTTTTTCTATTCGCTACATTTTAAAAACTAAAAGCGCTATGATCATGAAATTTGGGCGAATTGAAGCCCTCAATGATATCCAGATCTGATAGGATTCTGAGCTAGAGTGGTCATTTAGAAGTAGCTTTTTATGTGTTTACGGATTTCAATAAAAAAATTTGTTGTTCGCGTCTTCGAGACGCATCAATCAACCTATTTTTGAACTTTTTATGACTTACTAGTACCGATTCATGAAATTTAAAAAAATGGTTCATTCTGTTTATATGCGAAAATTTTTCTGAGATTCAAAATATAAAAATACGATATCTAGTCTATTTATTCACATCTTTGAGATGCATCGATTGTCCAAAAACGATCGATCAAAAAAAATTGGTGTATTCTGTTTATATGAGAATAACTTTACTAATATTATAAACATTACATTACTGTATCCGACATGTTTGGTGTGCGTCTTCTACTCACGCCGAAGGACCTATTGATGAACCTTCAACCTCTTATGATCTCTTATGTTCTAGCAATCCCGATTTATAAATTTAAAAAATATGTTATTTATCTTGTTGATGTGAGAAAAACTTTTTTAATATTGGGAATGCAACAGTAATGTATATGCTATATTTGTTATCGTCTTTGAGACGCATCGATTTCTCAAATCAAGAACCTTTCATGATCTACCATAATCTTACCAATATTGTTTTTAAATTTTGTAACAAAAGTATTTTCCTTGTTTATACAAGAATTTTTTTATTGTGGGGATATAACAGTACTGCATTTGATGTCATTGTTCGCGTCTTCGAGACGAGTGGATTGATCTATTGACAAACTTTGGATGACCATTCTTGATTAATCAATAGCTACTTAGAAAGTTTTAAAAAAAAACGTACATTGTTTCTATGAAGGAAACTTTGGTTTTTATTTGGAATTTGACACTGCCGTAAATTAAAAAGTTATTCATTGTAATAGAATACAGCGATTAACATTTTGTTGGGATCCCTGATTTTATGAAAATAAGATTTTCATTAAGACAGAAACATAAGCTTAAAAAATATTGAAAGTATCCATTTTTTTCTTCTTTTGGGAAAAAACCTTTCTCTATGAGAAAGCAAATTCATTTGATACCTAAGAGGAAGCAAAATACTCATAAAATGATCACAAATAAATACACCCAGTCTATAGTACTTCGCAGCGGTATTTTACCACTGTTTTTCCTATTAAGGTTTATGAGCTCGCTAAAAAGAGATCTCGGGAACAAATTTCTAATCATATTTAAAAAATTCCAATATTATTACCGATGGTTTGGTTCCAACGAAAATATATTATATTTTTAGGGATTCTTAGCCCCGCACATCGGTTCAGAAATAAAATTTCGCGGTTAAATTCATCCAGAGGTCACACTTTTTACCCGACTTCAAGTTTCTTTTTTTTTTAAGTACTCAACATTAAATTCCCGACAAACGTGAGAGAAGCGATTTCAGATTATTTTAAACAAATTGATGTGTTAATAAATATTGCGGAAAAAATAGAAAATTGTAAATTATTATTTTTTATTGAAATTCAAACAATAAAAATATACTCTAAATCATCGAAAACGCATGCACAAGTATTCACCGAATGTAAATAACTTGTTTAATTAACAAAAGTTTGCTCTAAACAAATCTTTTACACAAATATGTGGTTTTTCCTTTTTTATCACCGGTATCTTTTTTTCTCATTAAGAACAAAAGAAATTAACAAAGAGCATTATATCAACAACAACAAATTTTAAGTGAACGTTTATAATTGTCATAAACAAAATACGTAAACATTACGTCAAATTTTACATTTTATGATCAAAACAATTTTTGTTTCAATCACACTATACTATTTAGGACAAAGGGATACCACAGTGGTATATATTCTATTTTTTAATTGTTAACTGCAATTGTTATAATAAATTAAATGAACAAATTGTCGAAATATGCATTTCTCATTCGAAAAAAATTATTTCTTAATCATACAGTACTGTCAAAGACTCAGGGATACTAAAATGTTATTAATATTACCTCGCAATTGTTAACTGTGATTGTTATGGCCAAAATACATTTAAGAAGCACTATATTTGCAGTATTTGTTATAAATAATAATTGAAATGTTTTATTTTCTCAACAAAAAATTCGAATTGTAATCATTGCTCGTGTCTTCAAGATATTTTCTGATAGTGAAAGTTTCTGTTATAGACATTAATATTAATAATTATTAATAAATGTATAAACAATGATTTAACATTTGTTCTCAGCCGAACCCAGGGTCAACGAACGTGGACGTGGCAAATTAAATGACTCCTTGTTTTTTTATGGTTTTCTATGGTTTTTTATGTTTTTTTTTTTTTTTTTTTAGTTATTTTACTCGAAAATTTTTCTAGTTCTTCTCTCTCCCTAATGGCACTATATACCATTTTTTTAAGAAAATAAAACAAATGTATTATTATTTATAAGCATTAATAACATAGTTTACATATTTTGTTTATAACAGTTAAAAATGTCATTTTTTTCAATTTTTGAAATAATAGTGCTCTCTATTGATTTCTTTTGTTTTGGATGAGAAAAAAAATTAGCGCTGATAAAAGAGGAAATATCACATTTTTGTTTATAAAATACAGCAAATTTTTCGTTAATTAAATGAATCATTTACATTCGGTGAATACTTATGCAGGCGTTTTCGACGATTTAGAGTATATTTTTATTGTTTATATTTCAATAATAAATAATAATTTGCAATTTCCATTTCTTTCCCCTATATTCATTGTCACAGAAAATTGTTTTAAAAAAAATCACTTCCCTTATGTTTGTCGGAAATTTAATTTTGAATATAAAAAAAGAAACTTGAAATCGGGTAAAAAATGTGTTCTCTGGACTAATTTATCCGTGAAAATTAATTTCTAGACCACTGTTCCCCGGGCGACCCCCTTTAGTTTCGGGCGGCTGTGCATTAGGGTGGTCCAATTTTTTTCGAATTTACGTGTATATCGCCCCCAAATTTGTTTGTATCCACAAACCCCATGAAGTTTAACACGTATTTCCCATAAAAAAAGACGTTTTTGTGAATTTTTTTTTAGAATCGTTAATATTAGGTGAATCAAATTGAAACTCAAAAACAATAAGCCTTAAAATACGAATCAAAAATTACTTTTGAATTTTCGCCCCTATATGTGTATTCTATAGGGTCCCAAGAAAATCCCATAGGTGAAAAATTGGGTTTTGTGAGTTTTTGGCGCTAATTATAATTTTTTCCCCTTTTTTAAAATATAAATTGTTTCTAATACATGAAGTATTAGTTTCTATTGATAATTACATGTGTAAATAAATTGTTTAGACAATTTATTTCTGTTTATTGCAAGTTTCTCTTGAAATAGAGTTAGAAAGTTGCGTTTTTTTTTTTCTAATTTTCAACTTATTTTCAATTTTTCGGGTTTGTGGAGGCAATAATATTCAATTTCAGAAAAATATATTCACAAAAGGAAAGGGATTGTGAAAAAAAATGATTCTTTCTAATGTTTATTTATTACTTGTTTATAACTAAGAAGTCTTGAATCTTATCTAAGAGAAGGTAGTCATAAACAATAATAAATTGTTTAAATGATTATGTTTGCGAACTTGCATTAATTATTACCTCACTAAGTCAAAAAGTGGACAAACAGTAAAAAATTTCCGAAAAAACCGCAACTATGTAGCATTAATATAAGATAAGACAGTTATGAAGAATAATAATTTGTTTAAACAATTATTTTTGACAAATTTCAATTATTATTACCTTAGTATAAGTGAGGAGTGGATAAAAAGTTGAAAAATTCAGAAAAAACAGAAATTGTCTAAAACTATTGGAAGAGAATATTATTAAAAATAATAATACATTTTTTTTAAATTAGTTTTGTCAACTTGAACTAATTAAACTTAATTAAATTAAAATTAAATTAAAATAAACATTACTCTAATTGAAAAGTGGACCAAAACTGGAAAATTTCAGAAAGAATCACAACTATCTAGCATTACTATATGAGAAGATATTTATAAACAATAATTTTTAAAAACAAATATATTTGTGGACATTTGAACAGTTTAAAAGAGTGGCACTTTTATCCAGGAAAGATAAAACTTCCACCAAAAGAGATAAAATTTTTTACCAAAAAGGCAAATTCTCTGAAAAACAGTAGAATTTTTAATCCGAAAATATTAATTCTTTACCAAAAAGTTAACTTTCGATCAATTATTTAAATTTTCAACAAAATAAAACGAATTTTCAACAGAATAGTTCAATCTTCAACCAAAGAGATGGATCTTTCACATATAAAATTAATTTTTAACAAAGTAGTTCAACCTTTAACCATGCAGTTAAATTTTCAGACAAGGTGATTAATTTTCTACCAAAAAAGACAAATCTACAGCAAAATGCATATTTTCAACAAAATATTTCAATATTCAACCAATAAAATCAATGTTTAACAAAGCAGTTCATATTTCAACCAAGCAGCTGAATTTTCAAAAAAAAGATGCATTCTCAAAGAAAAATGTAATAAGTGAATTTTCAACTAGAAACGATCAATTTCCAACCAAGCATAGAACAGTTAAATTTTCAGTAAAAAAAAAAATTAATTTTCCATCAAAAACAAAAGGAATTTTCAACAGAATATAATCAATCGTCAACCAAATTGTAGAATTGGTAACCAAAAGAGATTAATTCTGAACCAAAAATATAATAGTAGACATTTCAATTGTAAAGAATTAAATTTCGACAACACAATAGTGCGAACGAGAAAAAGGAGAAGTCTCTCAAAAACAGAGGAAAATGAAGATGTAAAAAAAAGAGTTAAAGAGGGTGATAGTGCAAATAGTATAAAATCTGCATTTAGAAGCTTTACTTCTAGAATAAAATCAGTAATTTTGATTTTTTCAAACATTTCAAAAAATTGTTATACAGATTTATATTTGCCATGTGTAATGTCACATTCAGCGATAATCCCTCCCTCACCCATCAGCGTTACAAATCGCCACAAAAAAAAACCTGTTAAACCCTCTCGCCCCTGGTAGGGTGACGTTTTTTTGAATGGCCCTTAGCAGTATAAGTGCCAATAAGCAAACAAGATTAAGGAGCTTGTCAACTAAATACATGGACTCACAGATTATTCGAAGGCTCCATACTTTTTCACTAATTTCGCAATCAAGACCAAAGATAAATGAGTGCCGTTTTTGGTATCGCTGCAGGAGCCGCATTTCATTTAAAAATAGGATACGAGCTGACCGATGATCACATAGTTCTTTACTTCTGACAAGATACCACTCGAACCCTCTTCATCCAGGCGGTAATGACCGTTATATGGGTAGAGGCTGAACGAAAGAGACAGGAAAGCCTCAGACAATTAAATCTTTTTAATCGTTACAGGGTAATCGGCCTAAATTAGAGATCACAGAGTCAAGAGCTACTCTCTTATTATATCCCCAAGTCTCAAACCTCGAGGGTGTGGGTGAAACTTCAGGGACGAAATGTACCACATTCCAGGCCCTAAGATAAAAAATCATTGAAATTTTTTTTAACTTTTCACAGGATATTTAATAATTGTTTGTCACTTTTTCTTACGAATAATGAGCTGAAATATTGTCAAAAAAAAAACACAATTTTTGGCCTCATCCAATAAATAAAATTATTATCAATCTATCCATTTTGGAATATTGTTTCTCACTTAAAATGGTTTATAAAAGCTGTCAAAACTTTGAAAATTCCTTAAGTGGCCAATCATTTATCTTATAGTGAACCAGTGGAATTGTCACTGGTTAAATCTGTCTTTTGAATTATCACTGGTGAACTAGTGATTTTCCTATTTTTACTGGAGGAACCAGTAAGTGACTCAACTAAAACAGTGTTACTAAATATACCAGTGATGCCAAAGGATAAATTCAACCAGTGATCATACCAGTGATATAGCGCTCCTCACGGCCAAGACATGAACCTCCTGTCGTATGGTACGCGCGTGTCGTTGGTCGGTCTTTGCATTTCTCGAGTAAAATAGTACATTGAGTGCAGTTCCACCGACCAAGCTTCGACGGCGTGGCGTCGCTTATAAGTGAGTGTCGCGGCCTATCTTGCGCCTTGGAGGTGGAGGGGATACACAGGAGTAAGCGAGGTGTCCGAGAGCGGTATCCGCCTTCTCTTTCCAACCTATGTATCCCCTCCACCTCTAAGCCCCTGGATACGCTGCGCCACTCACGTATAATCGACGCCACGCTGCCGAAGCTTGGTCGGTGGAACTGCACTCATTGTTAACCGAGTGGGGAAACTAGGAGTTTCCCAACGAGCATGTAGTTGCCGCGCGCGCGAACATATTTTCTTTACATACCACGAAGGGGAACGTGATTTCGGGACCTGGCGCGAAACAGCCAAAGCGATCGGTTCCACGATCGCTTGATCCAACCACGAGAATATGGGCTTAAAGGTACTCCACTGTTCGCATCCAGCCCCTCGACCCGCTCGTGGGAGAGGGTCTATTGTTCCACCCGAGTCGAGTCCTGGCATTCAGGTTAAACGTCTAATATTTCCAAAATTTCCCATCACTAGTGTGGAAAAGTTTTAGCTCACAAACTCATCATCTATCGTGGAATCGATCACTTTTACTGTTTCGCGCCAGGGTCCCGAAATCGCATTTCCCGCGCGGCCCCTAGCCACTTGAGCTTGACTGTGAGCGACGCGACACGTTGACGTAATGACCGGCCTTCCCGCAATTAGGGGCAGTATATTAGACTGAAAATCCCATTTAAGTGCGATTTCGGGTCTGGTCCTAAATGGCTGTCACCTAAATCGAACACAACATTTGCTCGCTTGAACGATTTCTGTTGGATTTGAAGGAATGACGCAAACTGATGTAAAGAATGCGCTGAGGGTGTGGCCCTCCTGCTGTGTGCCACGCTTGACTAAGCACATCCTCCCTGTCTGCCCGAAGGCGTCAATTGTCGGAACGACCTAAAAGGCAGATACTTAAATAGGATTCCCAGTGTATACGCTACTATGCATTTGTAGCTTGGTCCTCATTTATTACTGTGAGAGTAAGGTGTGGTTTTTAAAAAATAATTTTGCAAAGATAAGCACACAAGTGATGAATAATACGTCTTATACCTAACCAGCTGACGGATGAAAACTCATATGACCAGATGAGTAGTCAGTGACACGCTTCTGGCTGTTTCAACGAGTGAGATTTCACTGGAAATCAGTGAGATTTGACTGGTTCATTTCAAGAGAGATATTCACGGTAGTTAATTGGATATCTCAGTCACTCTTCAGCGATTTGCATCGAACCTTCTAGAATCAATAGAAAATCGCAAGAAAATAACTTGGCGCAAAGAATGAAAAATGTATTATGCTCCAGTGTCATCTTTCAGGAAATTTTGATTCATACATTATTTCTAGAGATATTTTACTTTTTGAGTCCAAAATCCGATCATTTATGAATACTATACGAATGATCCCTTCTGCGATTTAAAATATTTTATTCAAATATATTTTAAAAATAATGTTGTGTATTTTAAATGTAAGCACTCTTTTAGATTTTTTATATAATACCTATGATTTTTAGTATTTATATTTCTTCTTTCAAACTGAAATATATTACAATAATTGGCAATCAACATTTAACATTCTCAATTATATTTATTTCCAAATATTTTATAAATTTCTAAGGTTTGTCAGAGAATTGTATACGATTGATGTGTTTTAGCCACAAAGCAGTGTAATGAAAAAAATATAAATTTAGAATTGAAAACAAATAATAATTTAAATTTCACTGTTTAAATAAAAATATCTCTTTGGATTCAAGTTTATAACATTTTCATTTTAAATATTATTATTCATATTATTTGTAATAGTATAATAATTAATAAAATAATAAAAACAATTAGTAGTAATAATGTTACTATATTGATATTCTTATTCGTTTCCAAGTATTCAAATATTTAATTAGAAATATTATTTCAAAATAATTAAACATGAATTAGCATTAACTATTAAAAAGTACATTAAATAATAGTAAAATAATTCATTAGGTGATAACCTTGTATTAATTAAATTAAGATAATAATCTATAATAAGTATTATTTTTATGCGAGTTCACGGTATTCTTCAATTTTCGACTACTAATTAATATTTTAAGAAATTCTTTTGTGATCATTGAAAATATCGTGGTCAAATTAGTAATTAAAAGTGGATTTTTTTCAATTCCTTGAAATAAGCGTTCTAATGTAAAGAAGTTTCAAACTGTTTTCGTCGATTTTCTCGGTTTCACTCATTTCAGTAAAAAGAATGGGACTCTAGAAAACGACAATGGGGTCTATGGCTTAATCGAGCAAAAATCGGTAACTTTTTTCACCAAAAACAGGTGGAAAAACTGGCACTTTTTCGCGAATTATAGAAAAAATATATTTCTATTGTGTAATTCTGTGCATTTACAAAAATTTAAGAAAAGTTACTTCTTTATGATTAAAAAAACTTTATCTAAAATGAAAAATTATATAATGGCATCCTGGTATATACCAAAGGTATGTTTTATGTATGACTTATTCGCATTAATTTAAGACTTTCTATAAATGAAAGCATTTCCCTTGATACCTGCAATAATGGTTTTTCAAGGAACGGTCTTTAAATATGTTAAGAAAATTCTCAGAATAAGTATACATTGTATACAAAACTACAATTATATTATATTTAAATCACTCAGAGAAATGTCCTCTTGTGACAAAGGGATGTTTTTTGACGTAAGCGGAATTTCCTCTTGAGAAGGTTTAATGGATTTTCATTGGTCTCAACAGGAATGATTTTGCGGCAAACATTTTCTTTATGCTATTAACTTCACCTAATCTTGCAGCCAAATAATTCTGTGTATGTGAAAAATATTTTCACGTCGTTCAAAACAAAACAGGCAAGAGGACGATGCTTTTGTTTCAAGACACCTTTTTCTCTGAGTAAATTATTAACGAATTTTTACATTAATAATTATCAAAATAATCTTTAATATTTCCGAAGACATTGAATAAACATAAAGACATTTTAAAATATTTTCTGTTAAATAAAAAATAAGAGAAAATTCTTCAATATTTAAAATAAATACAAAGTTAATAGGTGTGTTTAATCACTATAACGCTAGGTGAAATTTTTTTTCTTTAATTTGGGAAAATATTTAAAATACAGGCTTCGAAGTGATTCCTCAACGGCTTAACACTTATCTTATATGATGTATTTTCTACGAAGCTATGTTCCCCATTTTTTTCAAGTTGAGGGAGGAAAGGAAAGACACTTATCACAGTTTGCATGATGCTCTTGAACTGGAAAGTTGTCTTTTGGAATCAGTGAATATATTCAAAAGAATGAAATATAATTTTTGTTTAATTTCATTAACAATACTTTTGGAATTAAAGTTTTCACCTTTTATTGAATTCAAGGACAAAACAACAAAAAGATAAGTTGTTTATCATAGATTGAAATTGAAGCTTCTTTGATTTTATTTTCATTGTATATTTCAAACTGATTAACAGTTAAACAAATTCTAAAGATTAATTGATTGAGATGTGAATAAAAGATTTTTTTATTTTCATTTTTTCTATCTTTGGAATTGATGTTTATATATCTACATTTTTAATTAATAGTAACTTAACATACACTTTCCTATAAAAAAATGTCCCTGATGAGGAAGCCTGAAAGGCTTCGAAACATGTTACATCCCGGTAGTATAAAAAAGACGGATAAATAATAAAGAAAAGAGAGCGATTTGTTTTGGTTGTCTCTTTTTTTCAATAGGCATACAACTGTCTCTAATGAGCCGATTACAATGTTGTTCAACAAAATATTTCTCTCATTTTAACTCCTTTTGTGCAATTATGGGTAAAACTGCACTTTATGTAATCTTCTTATTAATAACGCGAATAAAACGGAAGATTCCATCCAAACAACGCTCCACAAGCACCCATCCTACAAAAAATCTACCCCCCCCCCTCCAAAAACCGTTGGAAAGGGGTCTGGAGTACCTACGAATCGTAAATTCCACCCAGTCGGGATCGTTTCGAATTCGAAGGCACCCCGACCCCTTTTCCAAGGTTAAGAGGCTAATTCGTGGGAAAAGAGAAGGGGGAAAAGTACATTATGTTTAGCGTGGAAAAAGATGTAATTTTCTTCCTTCTCATTCTCTTCCATATATTATTCTTGTTACAACTGCGCGAATTGAGGCTTAGTTTGGACGTCGCTAAGTTATCACATGTAATATAAGAACACTGGCACAAGTTTAAAAAATACTTTTTTGTCTTAATAATTTTCGTAAAAACAGGTTTAAAATTTAAAATTAGAATAATTTTCACAGTATGTGATTAGAAAAGGACCCTTCTCGTCTGAGATCCAGAAGGAAACTAGCATTTTTTTCCAAATTTCACATTAACGGCAACCCGTACTGAGAATTTCAAAGAGAGGTCATGGCTGTAAACTAGACAACGTCGCACTGAAAAAAATATGTACCTAAGGGTCAAATCTCGACAAGTTTCTATAAGTTTTCTTCCCTCTATTTGTAAAGCCGGTTGATAGATTCCGTAAAATTAATTTCTAAAGGTATATATTTGTCCGTGTTTTGTTATAGTCTCAGATAAGAGTTTTACTTTATATTTTTTATATCCCCCCCCCCCTGTTTTTTTCCTCAAGGAATCAAAGCTTTGAAGCACTCTCTACTAAGGAATTTCAAATGAACAAATAAATTTTAAGTTTAATTATAATTACAATAAAGGTAATATTACATTGACATGTGTAACAATCTGAAAAGTATAGATTTAGAGGCGGCTAGAATTTAGAAAATTTCATTCAACGTCAGTCCTCAGATTAACTTCTGACCAATTACTGTACTAACAATAGAATTGAAAATCAAAATCATTACTTTTGACGAACAGAACATTTCCCTCATGCAGTGTAAGCATAACTAATTATTAATTAATTGTCAAGTAATTAATTAATAATTTACATAAAAATAGATATATTTAAAAAAAATTAATTGTAGAACACAAAACAAATAAACATTATCGACCCTGATGCCAATAAAAAAATCTTCTTCACACGTACTTCCAAATATTTGACGGTGTTCTTCAAAAAGAGGGCAGACTTGCCTGCGGATTGTAAAATAATTTCTTCGCCATCGACACTCCCACATTATAGGAAAGGTGAGAGCTTGTCGAAAAGACAGTACAATTTTTAAATTATTGTACCTTAGGTCATTTCACATGAGGGCTCCATTTTTTCGAATGGTCCATTCCTGAGTAAAAATCGTGTACCAGTGAGGCGCGGCGCTCGAGGATGAAGAAGAGGCCCTGAACAGAGGACTGAGGGAACACTTAGCGGAATACGTCCCGGTGATTATTGGCCGTGATAATCATCGAGTCCCGTCGTTCGCTGTGGCGTTATTGTGGGACGCCGATAGGACGCTTTAGGCCATGCGAGGGTGGTTATTACGGAATACGGATCGACCGGTTTCAACCTGGTTCCATCTTGGCACCAAAGTCCAAAGACTGCAAACCTAAAGTGATATTTGCCGCACACGGAGACAATAGGTCTTACAATACATATGGCACATTCAAAAGGTTTTTTTTCGCGGGGGAAACAACTCTTAAAAATGCGGTCCAGCGAAGGTGGATTACTCCGGATTATATCGGATTACCCTGTATTACCTCTATGTATAGAATTAGTCTGGATTACCTAAGATTACTCCAGGTTGCACAGGACATGCGAATTTTGAACAAAAAGGATTGCTTTTCAAGAAAAATATCATGTTAAGTTTAATTTTTAAACAGGAATATTAATTTTCTACCAAAAAGACGAATTTTCAACAAAATACATGATTTTTTAAAGAAGTAGTTAGATTTTCAACTACAAAAGATAAGTTTTCTACGAAAAATTGGAATAGCTGAATTTTCAGTTTAAAAATTTAATTAAAAAAAACGAATTTTTAACAAAATAGTGAAATTTTCCAACAAAGGGAAGAATTTTCAACTAAAATGATGAATCTTCAACTGGAATAGTTAAACTTTCAGATAAAAAATAAATTTCTTACAAAAAAATGACTTTTCAACAAAATAGTTAAATTTTGAACCAAAGAGATGAATTTTCATCTAAAATGAAGAATCTTCATCCAAAAAAATGATTAATTTTCAACCAAAAAAATTATGTTTTTACCGAAAAAACGAATTTTGAACAAGATACATGAATTTTCAACCAAACTGTTGAATTTTCAAGCAGGTATCTTAATTATCTACCCAAAAAAAACGAAATAATTTTTAACCAAAGTAGTTCAACTTTTAACCAACCCAGGTGAAAAAGTTATATATAATTTACATCTGGTGGAAAAAACAATAATATTTTTTCATTTGTTTCATATAGAAAAATTTATAAAATAAATGAAAAATATCGGAATTTGTAAAGAAAAACCTTATTTCATCGACTTCTTCTAAATAGTCTTGAAGAAGTCGATAAAATAAGGTTTTTCCTTGCAAATTCCAATTTGTTATTTCCCAGACGTTAAATTAGGAATATTTACATCCTCAAATTCTTTTCACAAAATATCACTATCTTGTCCACTATATATACACTATATACAACTTTTTTGCCTGGGAAGTAATTGAATTTTCAACTAAAAAAGATATATTTTCAACAAAAAATAGAATAGATAGACTTTCAGTTAAAAAATTAATTTTGAACAAAAAAAAAAGAAATTTTCAACAATATAGTTTAATTTTTTACAAAAATAATTGAATTTTTAACCTAAGAATACGAATTTTCAACCAAATAAATTAATTTTTGACAACAATTTTGAAATTCCTACAAAATAAATTCAATTTTTACCAAATAGTTGAATTTTCACACAAAATCGTGAATTTTCCAACAAAATCATGAATTTTCCATGAAGAGGGTTGAGTTTTGAACGAAAAAGACGAATTTTTAACTAAAAATTATCAATTTTCAGCCAAAATAGAATATATTTTAATTTTTAGTTAAGAAAAATAATGTTAAAAAAAAAAATCTTAACAAAATATGAAGTTGAAAACTATATGGATTATCTATGTAAATTACTCTGAACCATGTGGATTATTCTGGATAAGAAGTTAATTACTTGGATTACTTAAATTACTTCGGATGACAAGTACATTATCCTGCATTAGAGGTTAATTACGCTGTTTTACAAGTGGATTAGCTGGATTGCCAGAAATACTCAGAATTATCTGGATCATAAGTGGATTATTCTGAAGTTCTCCTGATTACTCTGGATTACTTAGGATTAGAACTGAATTACTGCATGCTAGAACTGAATTAATTCGGATTACAAGTGGATTACTTCGGTTCACTGGAATACTCGGAATACGCCGGATGTTAACAGTTCGGGTAATCGAGCGTTTTCAAATCAGAACTTTACGTGAAATTTTGTTTTGAAATTTGATTTTTTCGTCAATTTTACTTTTCTTTTCAAGCATTCATAAAAAAGGCAATTCATAGCGGACTTTAAAGTTTACTGGTTCAATTGATTCGTTTCAGCGATCTCCCTTTTGTATAAACTCATAAGGTATGTTATACATATGATATTATAAATACTATATTAAAATTTCATAGAAATAATTTTATTTAAGTCTTTGTTTTGCTTTTACATAAATATTTAGAAGGCTAAATAATTCACTTTTCATCAAATTTACCATTTTCACATTAAATTAATGACTATAGTCCACAGTTTTCATGATTTATCTTGAAAAATATTGCTCTTACAATATTTTTTTGGATGAAATCATTATTCTTCGAAAAAAATCGACCAAAAATGAAAATCATGCTGATTTTTCATGATTCTGTATAAAAAAATGAAACTATACATTGAAAAGTATGCATTTAAAAGAAATTTTTTTTCGTGCAGAAAGTTTAGAAAAACATTCCAAATAATAATAATAAAGATTTTTTTATTTTGTCTGAATTGATAAAATGCGTGTATGTTAATAAATTTAATTTTTAAAGAATGAAGGCAATTTTCCAAACAGTTTTTCGCAAGTTATTAATGAATTAATAACGTTGGTGTTTCTCTATTACTTTAAAGAAGCATACATTCTCGGAGAAGCACCAAAGTTATTACGTGCGAAAAACTATTGGGCTTTAAAAATTCAATTTATTGACATATATGCATTCTGTCGATGTAGATCAAATATAAAATTCTTGTTTATTATTATCTGGAATTATTATTTAAACATTCTTCGCGAAAAAATAATTTAAAAAACTAGCAGTCAAGAATTTTATAAAATAAAAATTGATTTTTCTCTAAAGCTATTGATTGTAGAGAAAAATGTTGAAAACAAAATAGTGTCAGTTTATAAAGATCTTTGAGCTTGTTGTTAAAGTGCATAATGAAAAATTAATACCTTTATTCATATGTTAAAAAGACTACAAGGAACTTTTTTTAAATTTTGGAATATAGCAATTAAGTCGATTTGAAAATGGTAAATTTGATGAAATGTAGCTTTTTTAGCCTTCTAAATATTTAGGTCAAAGCAAAACAATGACTTCACTAAAATTATTTCCATGAAATTTTTATTTACTATAATAAACCTTATAGCTTTCTACAAAAGCGAGATCGCTGAACTTGAAAATTGGAAATTTTTAGTTTTTAGCATACGTGTATAGTAAATATTTTCCCTAAAAATACTATTCAGCCCTTGAACCTTAAAATCGGTTGAAAATTGCCAGTTTTATGCAAGTTTGAAAAGAAAAGTAAAATTGACGAAAAAATAAAATTAAAAAAACGTGTTACCTAAACTTTTGATTCATAGAATCTAAAACTTCGCCATTGGGTTTTTTTGGGCACCTAATACTAGGATAAAAATCGGCAGCTAAATCGCTGACATAGTCGTGCAGAATTTAGGCTAAAATTTGAAAAATTCTTTTGAATTACCAATATACAATCAAGCATTCCACCATCATTTAGGAGTTTATGAGTGAGGGAAACTAGTACGAGGTGGATAGAAAAACTTTCAAAGTCACGATATTGATAAATGATGAACAAGCGGGAAAAGTATTATATCCCTGCTAGGGTAGCCGTAGGTCAGGGAAAATCTGGAAATCAGGGAAAAGTCAGGAAATTTTGTTGATCAGGGAAAGTTATAGTAAAGTCAGGGATTTTGAAAAAAAATTTTTGCAAAAGTCAGGAGGTATAGATTTTGTAGACTGATCTAGAATTCTCGTGTTATTTATTTAAATAATACGTTTGTTCCGCAATACTGTTCTGATCCAGGTTGTTGATCAATCTCTCTAGCGATCACCCCAAGTGAAGAGCCTTATAAGGTCTTCATATGAGTCCATTAGTATCATTCCTATAAGAAGCACGTCAAATATCTGTCAAGGATAAAATATTTGACATTGTTCCATTTTAGTTTGAAATTGTTTCATTCCGTTTGTAAAAGACTCTATGTTAAAAGTATTACAAGATTAATATTCTGGTCTTTGAATATTATTGAGGAGAGAAAATGAAAAATTATATGCCATTAAGCCATTTCCTTTTCGGGGTAAGCGTGCACCAGTTTTTAAAAGAGCAAGTCGTGTCTCCCAAAATTAGGAAAAAAAACGAAATATAAAATTCTAAAGTTTGATTTTTTTTCTTTTAGATTGTGTTTATGTATACAATTTCATAAAAGATTTCTAACCGCGTAACCGCCTCATGTGATGATGGAGCACGCGAGGGGGGGGGGGGGTATATCCAAAGTTACTTTAAGGTAGTTGAAAATTCGAAAACTGAACTGATGACAATTGGCTTAACGCGTTATTTCAAAGATTCTTAAACGCATTTTAAATACATGGATTTTTCACTAAAACCTATAATTTTTCAATTCAATTATTTTAATTATTTTAATTCTAATATTTCAAGGAGGCCGGGAATTGGCAGATGGGAGCATATACTCTCGGTTTCCATTCTCTGCCCCCCCCCCCCCTCAGTAACCGAAGTTTGGTGGGACTGACGTTACAACTAGACTTTCCACCATGCGACGAATCACTACATAACTTGGACATGATTTCGACTCACAAAATAAATTTCGCGCATAAAGGTGGTAGTTGGGTATACAATCTAAACAATGAATAATACAAACAATAAAATAGGCTCGGAATGGACTGAAACTTTAATTTACGAAATGCATACACACGGTATATGTAAAGGTCGAGTTTCAGGCGATGAATGGAGACTGGGTGTTTGGAATGCTAGACGAGTGAATGATCTGAAGATAAGAGTATTACGAGAAACTATACACGTAAGGAAGCTAGATATTTTATGCATACCTGAGACAAAGAAAAAGGGATGCGAAAGTAGCAACATAGAAAATGGGGTGTTGAAAGGCGGTACGGATCAAATATTTAGCTGGAGGCAGATCACAGAAAAAAGTTTGAGAGTAGGAAAGGAAGTTTTGTGTGCGTTTGTTGACGTAGAAAAATCATTTGACAAGGTGGATAGAAGTAAAGTTTGGGAAGTCCTGAAAGAGGATGGAGTCAATGGATGGCTTCTACAAGCAATACAAACAATATATGCTGGTAGCAAAGGGAGTGTAAGGGTTAATGGGAAACTAAGTAACTGGTTCGATATTATGCAGAGTGTTAGAAAAGGATGCGTTATGTCCTCGTGGCTATTTATTGTATTCATGGACAAGTGTCTAAAAATGGCAGAATCAATCGAAGACTTGCAAAGAATGTTGAACAAACTGAATACAAGCATGAGGAAGATGGGCCTCAAAATTAACGTAAATAAAACAAAAATAATGGCGTTTGAAGGAAAAGGTGATAGAACAATGTGCAACATTGTGCTAAATGATGAGAGAATAGAACAAATTGATTAGTAGGTATATCTGGGTTGCCTATTCACTAGTGACAGAAAAGTAGATGGGGAGTTAGATAGGCGCATAAACGAAGGTAAGAAGGTTATCGGTAGAGTAGGGTCCATTATCAGGGTCCATTATCAAAAAAAGCTAAAATGACAATACATAATTCTATATTTGTACCGACTGTGACTGGCAAAACACTGATGGACAAAGTGGGCAGTATGCCCAGAGGCAGACCGCGGAAAGAATGGTTAGAATGTGTGAATGAGACCTTAATCCGAAGAGACATAAGAAGCCATAGAAACACGAGAGCTTGCATGAAAAAATGCATGGACGTGAAGGAAGCTAGAAAAGTATGTCAGGACAGAAAAGTGTGGCGACAAATAAATAATAAAAAGAGTACCAGTAGAGTGAATGACGCCTGAAAAAAAAGACCTTGGATACTAATGGCCTCACATGACGACCTTGTAAGGCTCATCACTTGGGGTGATCGCTAGAGAGATTTATCAATAACCTGGGTCAGAGCAGTGTTGCGGAACGAACGTGTTATTTAAATAAATAACACGAGAATTCTAGATCAATCGAACAAATCTATTCCTCCTGCCTCACATTATTCCTTTCCTCACTAACTGTGAGCGAGTCACGCGGTATAATAATAATAAAATATATACAATTAGGCCATTTCCCTTTCGAGGTAAGTTCGACTCACTCGGTAAGGAAGGGAGTAATGTGGAAAGGAGTATTAAGTTTAGATTGATCTAGAATTACCGTGTTACTTATTTAAATAACACGTTCGTTCCGCAACACTGCTCCGACCCATGTTGCTGATCAATCTCTCCAGCGAAAAATGTGAGAATTTTGAAAATGAAGTTTTGCGGCCACCCTGATATAATATTCTTATCAGTTATTCATTTGCCTCGTATTTATATTTCTGTTTCTTTTTTTTTTTTTTGCAGTGGCTTCCACCTAGCGATTATACTTTTAGTAAAAAATTTTATTACTTGTTTGAAAATTAAACAATTTTTTTTATTGAAAATTTATCTGCTTGTTAAAAATTCGTCTTTTTGAGTTGAAAATTCAACTATTTTTGCATAAAATGAACCAAATTTTCATCAGCATGTCAACAACACATTTCTTAATTTTTCAATCCAAAAATTGCAGGTAAATCGTGTAAATGTCTTAAAAATTGCTTTAAATCCAAGCTATTGTCCCCCATTATGCAGCCCGTACTGGTGACCATCCACCTCGTACTGGTTTCCCCTACGCAATAAGAAAGTGTGTTTTTGAAATGAAATGGAATTAAAAATTTTCTAAATCAATAAAATGGACTATTCCTTTATAGAAAAAGTAACGGTTTTATTTTAAACCACAAAATGGTGACAAGCTTACTGAAACAATATTTAAGCGTTGTAATAATTGGTTCACTTTGTTCTATACGCAAATTGAAACAATCCAATTGTTCTATCAGTTTACACATTGATCATGACAGTGAACTAGCAGAAATTCAAAATTAATTTGTTGCAATTTGTAAGAGAATAAAATGAAACAAAATTAAAACCCTACGCTTTTTCTGTGTAGAATCGGTATTTTCTTTCACAATCTAGAAAATTGCATACAAAAATGTATTTCATAGTAAAATGTCCTGTTATTTGAATTTAAATTTATTTAATTCAAATTATTAAATAAAGAATTTATCAGCAGCCCATGAATTTAAAACTGGTACAGACTCAGAAAATGTTATATTTGACCCTATAAGAAAGATGGAATTTGTTAAATTTGTTTGATTGAAACAATTCATGACAAATCGTGTATTGCAATCAATTAAATTTTATTTGAATTAGACCAATATTTGTTTGACCCTGTATCAATAAAGGAATTTGTTTGATTCAAAAAGAACATTTTCTTAGTGCAAATGACAGGTGTTTGAAACTTTTCTGGAAACAACTTTTCATGAATGATATAATCGATTAAGATAGGATTAGTCACAAAAAATACGTAATAAATATAATTGTCAGGATTTGATGTAAAAGCGAAGGCTATTTAACTCTAATGGTTCGTGCCAACAAATACAATAAAATACAATACATTTCGCCGAAGATAATCCCTAAAAAAACACTACATGTGAAAAAAACTCCACAAATGATTAAAAATTTGGAGGGTCTATGCTTGTCTTTAAATAATAAATACAAGTTTGGCAACATAACAATAACAATAACAAGATATTATGTAACAGGCCCGCTTAATTTTGTTTAGTTTTTTTATTCTTCTAAAATACCAATTTATTTTTCTTATTAAACAAACAACAATAATTTATTAAAGTTATTCATTAACGTAATTTTTGTTATTCAAAAACATTTCTGTATAAATTTCTATATAAATTTTATTATATTCGTACTTGGCTTTATTTTTTGAGTTCATAACTTTGATTACCTTTAACATAAATAAATAAACCATTAAAATTCATGCATGTACTTTGCGGAATTTTTTTCACATGTACTGTTTTTATTGGAATTTCATTCATTTTTTAGTAATAATGAAAAATCCACATACAGTAACAATTTTTTCGGATAAGGTTGCAATAAAATTGTAACCCACAGTCGACTGTTTTAAGCACTTTTTTTACATTTTGGGGCCTGCGTATTTCCCCAATTTTCAAGTAATATCATTCAAACTTACAGAATAATCATTGTCAACAATTGTCTTAAAAAATGTGGAAAAAATCAGTATAATTTAATCATTTAATTTAATCAAATATAATCCATCATATATGAAGGATCTACACGGAAAAAATTAGATAGTTAGATTCACTTTGATGTATTGTTAACTTGAAGTTTACTTGTTCGCATTGCACAAGAAACAATTCAAATAGTTTTTGATACTGAATGAGATAGTGATCTCAAAATATACAAAGTCTAAAGTCAGCATTACTACTTCAAATTGTAAAAAGAAAGATTACTAGAACAAGTAGCTTCAATAACTATTTGAAATAGTACATTTGAACATGTAAACTGTATGAATAACTAATTTTCATAGTAAGCAAAGAATTGTGAGTTTGACTTTTGCAAGTGAGTTCGATCTGCTTTTTCGCATTGCAATAAGCACTGCGCGAGATTGTTAGCCTTACTATTTGAAATTGTAAGTGAGTTCAGTGGCACAACTAGAAACGTGTAGGCCCCCTCCGCAACATTTTTTAGGCGGTCCGTTTCAAATTAAAAAAGAAGGACGACTTATAACTTGATTATCAGTAAAACAACAGATTTCCGCTTCTCAATCTATAAGACAGACCGCGCACTGACATTTTACAAAATTAAATAAATTATCGGAAACTATTTTATAATGTTTTCTCTTTTATCATAATATCAGTTGAGATAATTATTATAAATGAACATAGTGAATAACTCTACTTTATACTTCAATACCGTTTTTTTGTTTTGTACAAAATTTTCAGAATTTAAAAATATTCTGAAGAATTATATATAAAAAGAATACTTTTTTTTACATTATTTCCACTATGGAATTTTCTGCTTATGATATTTTTAATTTCTTATAACACTAAAATTGATTAGGATCGTACTGGATTAAGCCACCTAAGTTCAAATATTATATTATTTGGAAGAATTTTTTTTTAGTAGAATAATACATTGTTTTCGACATATCATTTTTTGAACCAATAATGAAAAAATAATATGTAATAAAATTTGAGTTCAAATTAATTTCCAATTTTAACGTAGTAATAATTTTTTCAACCTTTTCACATTGATATTTGTAAAAATTACTACCATTTCATGAAAAAAAAATATTTCTAATTTTTTTTCAGATTTTTAACAACAATAAAATCTACCATACTACAATGATATCGCGATCTTTGATATTACAGGGATCACGGCGTAAAAGGAGCTCAAAAAAGGGGAAATAGGGTGGTTTTCGCACGAAAAAGGGGAAAATAGGGTAAAGATTAAACATTTATTTTCATATGTCGAAAAGAACAAACAACCTTTTCTTAAGAAATGTTACATTTTTAAATAACTTTGAATGATTTTTCAATGATTTCTGCCATTAAAGATTTATTTTTAAAAATTGGATATACTTAGATCGTTGGAAACCCATCCGGAGTGAAATAAAAAAGTCCGGGAAAAAATAAAATCAGTTAAATACATAATTTTGATATGTTTGACATCGTTCTCGTAATTATTTCTTTCCAAGATTTGTCATTTCATCCTCACTATAATTAATACTTTCAATCTAAATTTAAAACAATTGAAATCAGTTAATATCTTCTGTTCTCTTTCTTAAATTTACAATTCAATAATATTTTTTGATTAAAAAAAAAAATTTGCCTTATTGAAAACTTTTGGAAAATATACAAAAACATGTTTTTTGGATTGATTCGAACCTGAAATTGAGTCACCTTGAACCAAAGAAACATGTTATTATTTTTTGTCCATGGGAAACATTTTTTTCGTGGTATTTATAACGTTCGAAAATCGCAAAAAAAGATATGAAATCCCAAAAATCCTAATTCACGACAAACATTTTTTTCCGAAAAAGAAAAATTAAAAAATGTTTCTTTGGTTCAAGCGGAATAAATTTCAGTTTCGACATTTCAACTTTTTTTTAAATGTGTTCATATGACTCAATCAAAAAAAAACATGTTTTTGCATATTTTCAAAAAAATTGTAACTGAGCAAGAAATTTATTTTTAAATTTGGCAATTTTAAATTTTCAATGAGTAAGATAATTTTTGAACAAAATAGTTGAATTTTTGAATTAAGAACAACAGTTTTTAACCAAAAATCGAATAGTTATATTTTCGTTTCAAAAAATTAATTTTCAATTGAAAAACTGAATTTTCTCACAAATTGTTGAATTTTCTACAGTGCAGTTGATTTTTCAACACGAAAATATGAATTAATAATTAAGAAGTTAATTTTCAACCAAACATTACAATTGTTAGTTAAAAAACCTACTTTTTAACAAACAAGAAAAAACTTCAACTAAAATGATGAATTTTTAACTAAGAAATGAATTTTTAACAAAGTTGTTCAAAAATCACCAAACTATTGAATTTTCCAGAGAAAATTCAAATTTTCTACAAAACAGTTGAATCATTAACCCAAAAACACGAATATTCAACAAGAGTTGAGTTTTCAACCAAAAAAAAGATTTTTTAGCCAATGAAGAAAAAAAATTGTATTCAAAATGTCGAATTTTAAAGCAAGAAAATGATTTTTCTACAAAAAAAGGACGAATTCTTAACAGATTACATAAATTTTTAACCAAATATTTGAATTTTCAAAATAAAAAAGATCAACTTTGAACCAAAAATGGAATTGCTACATTTTTATTTCAAGAAACTAATTTTCAAATGAAAAAACTTTCTATAATACACTCGAATTTTTAACTCAAAAATATAAGCTTTCAATACAAAAAGTAATTTTCAATCAAAAATTGCAATTTTCAGTTTGAAAAAGTGCATTTTTAACAAAGTAGTTTGATTTTCAACCAAAAATACAGCTTTTCAACCAAATAAATATATTTTCAACCAAATAGTTACATTTTTAACCAACTTTCTGCCAAAAAATAGAACTTTTGAACGAAATTTGAACACAATTTGAATACAATTTGTACATTTAAACTAAAATGTATTAATCTTCTAATACTTATTCAAAAAATAATATATATTTTGTAACTGTTCCAATTTTATATTGGATAATAACTTCTGTTGGCAGTTTTCACATTTTCAACTTGCTTTAAAATGTTTCATCTTCAAATTTGTTTAAGAGTATTTATTTGTAATGGTCTGAACTTGGAACGTGTACCTTATTTATTCATAAATAATTTATTTAAGTGCTATGATTGCTTTAATTATTATTCAATAATGGGTACAATTTCAAATATCGTATATTTAAAGAGAAAAGGGGGAAGGTTTTTGAGAATAGGGGAAAAGGGAAATTTCAAGAAAAAAGGGGAAACTAAGAAAAACAGGGGAAGACTGTGCACCCTGATATCAATTTCTCGGAACCGAATATTTTTTTAACAGTTTTTATTCTAATTCAACATCCCCATATCTCATGAGAAAAGTTTTATTTGTGCAAAAAATTTAAATTTAAATCACAATTCAACGTTTGTCTCATCTTAAAATAGTGATGTCGATTTTAAATTTGATATATTATTACGATGTTTAAACTATTTTTTATTTATATATCAGTTATGAAAATGAATGTTGCGTTTTAAATAAAGTGAGATGATAATAAAATAAAATCAAAATTCCAAAACTTTCATTCGAAAACATTTTTTCAAGCCTTAATTTTCAATAATACAAAATATGTACTTTTTAAAAATTGTAATTCAATTCATTTTATAATAATATACATATAAATTACTAATAATATATTTACTGTGTGAGTTAATACTTCTAAGCAAAATATTTTTCCCAAGCTCGTTACAAAATATTAGAAATCATCAGTAAGAGATTAATTAAAAAAATTTTAAGTAATTATTTATTATAATTTCTTAGCTGGCCACGTTTTTCTCAGAGAAACCGCTTGACCGAGAGTTTGTCAGAAAAATCTAAGCGGTTCCGTAGCTCACTTGACTAACACTTGCGCTGGATTTAGGTTTTAGGACAGGTTTTAGGTAGTTAGGTAAGGTTCGATTCCCCAGCGGGGGCGATTTTTCAAAGCGTTCGAGCGTGCGATCATGTGTGTAAGCCTCTGTTCGTGCAATTGTGTAAGAATAATCGTAAATTAAGTGCAGTAATAATCATATATAAAATAATGTTTTCCTTTTCAAATCGATCGACGTTTCACATCATTTTTGTTGTCGAAAGTTTCGAGCTAATCTATTTATAAATCTTGTATAGAATGCGTGCAGAGCATATACATATATATGCGTTACAATGCGAAATCGGCAAAGTTACTCTTCACAGAAG
>CAKNYM010052806.1:417186-446135 GCA_932195095.1 Andricus curvator
TAGTTGGAAAAAAATCTTTCTGATTGTAGGATTTATTATAAAGATACGGAAATATACGCTAAAGTAAAGGAATTACCTTCTTCATTTTAATTCAAATACAACTTTAGTCATTTTTATCTGAAGAAGATTGAACGTAACATATGGTCGTTGCGAACTTTTGGGTTTCTATTATACGATGAACAGAAACGAGCGTGAAGCGCGAGGTTCACATGATGATCAAACGAAATATCGAGCGCGAAGCGCGAGTGTCGCGATGAGAATGTGTTCCTTAAGGTCGATAGAACCTTAAGTAAATTAGTTCTTCTTTTTATGTAAAACTGACATAATTAAACCAAAAGCAGGTCATAACGATGAAGCTTTAAGAGAGTATTAGCCCGCGAAGCGTGCACTAGCGAGGACACGAAGTGTGAAAACCTAGACGACAAATGTGTCCGAGCGCGCAGCGCGAGGTGAATACATTATCGAGCGCGAAGCGCGAGATAAACATATAATCGAGCGCGAAGCGCGAGATGAATACCCAATCGAGCGCGAAGCGCGAGATCCAACAGGTGCGCGCCCTAGGCGCGCTGAAACTTGCGAGCGAAGCGAGCCGCGCGCGAAGCGCGCTATGAGAATGTGCCCGCGAAGCGGGCGGATTTTTTATCTTGTTGACATAAGAAAAACGTTTTAGTATTGGAAATACAACTATAATGTATATCATGTATTTGTTCGCGTCTTCGAGACGCGTGGATTGATCTATTGGCGAATTTTTGAAGACCATTATTGATTAATCAATAGCTACTCAGAAAGTTTTAAGAAAAGTTACATTGTTTCAATGAGGTTTTCATTTGAAATATAAAACTACCGTAGGTTGAAAAGTTGTTCATTGTAACAGAACACATCAATTGACATTTTTATGGGCCCTCTGATTTTCTGAAAATAAAATTTTTTGAAAGACAGAAGCATAAGCTTGAAAAATATTCAAAGCATACATTTCTTTCTTTTGTTAGGGAAAACCTCCCTCTATGAGGAAGCAAATCTATTTTATACTTATGAGGAAGCAAAATGCTCATAAAATTAGCACAAATAAATACACCCATAGTGAATACGTCCATAGTACTTCGCAGCCGTATGTTAGTGTTTTCCGTCAGAAAATTCCTTGAAGTCTTTTAAAATACCCTAAAATCTTTTAAATCCGTTGAAATCATTTCAACGAAATATAGTCTATTGGAAATTCCTTATAATCTTTTGAAATTGTCTGAAATATTTCAAATCCTTTGAAATATTTTGAAAGAACATAATTATTTCTTCGATTTAAATGAACCTGAAAACTTGATTCAAGTATGGCCAAATTAGATAAATGAACAAAATAAATTTCTCTAAAGGACTAATCAGATTTAAAGGAATGTAGTTCTTTTGAGTCAAGGAAATCATTTCCTAAAATGCTCGAAATATTTATTTTAATCAAGAAAATACAGCCAAAGAATTAATTTCTTTAGATCAACAAAAGAAAAAAAAAGAAAAAGTACTACTGTTAAATAACATTTCCTTGATACAAAGAAATAGGATATGAAGTAAATGAATTTACTTGGTTCCAAAATTTTTGTTCGGTGTGGTTCAAAAATGAAAAATTGGTTAGGGAAAATTCAGAGAAAAATCAGGGAATTCCGAAAGTGAGGTTTGGCAGCCACCCTGGTTTTATAATCCAAGTTTGGTTGATCTCTCATAAATTGACTGCGATATTCCACTTATAGTGTTTAAAATCATTTATGTTACAGATAATAATCCGCGGTATCGATTTTTTTCCTTTTTCTCATTTTGTCCTTCATGTTAGATTTTTTTCTCGTATGGATATTTATTTATTTAATTTATTTGCCAACGGCGATACCACGCTGAAAACACCAGTTCTCGTAAGATCACTGAAGTTAAGCATTGTTGGGCGCGATTAGTACTTGGATGGGTGACCGTTCAGGAATACTGCGTGCTATTGGCCCGTCCTGGGTGTGGTGGGCCCACATTGGTAGTAAATATCCACCTAGAAACACTACCCGAATCGGGTAGTGAGGCAATGAACTTTCGAGTTCGAACTGCTAATCAATGTATGTATGTATGGGTATTTAGAATCTTTTTCTACTTTGTTTTAGTACCTGGTGGCGATTCGCTACCGCGGAACTTGATAAACTACTGAAAGCCTATTTAATATTATTCATTGCGAACAGCTTCTCGCGCATCAGCATATTACTCATTATCAATCTTGCGAATCATATAACTGATAATAGATCCTACTGTGTAACCCATTTGCAGCATCAAATTGAAGCCCGACTGTAGAGTAAAGAGAGTTCGACTGATCGACCCGATAGCAATCGCAATATAATTACACCGCACCGTACGGCTGATACAATCGGTAGGTGTAAATTGAACGTGGAAGGCCGTTTTTTTTTCTCAACAATGGCAAATTTTTCGAGTCCTCTCCGGCACATTCCAGAGAATGCCCTGGAGAGACAATGTAATGGGCGAGCAATTAGGCACGAGCGATTAAAAGCAGATTTTAATAGGCCAGAGTAAGCGCCCGGAGAGGATTGTGCTCGTGCTCTCCTCACTCCTCTCTCTCTCTCTATATATATTTTTTTCTTTTTGTTTTTTCTCTTTTCTACTGCTGCTGTTGCTGCTGCAGTCCAAAGACGATAAATCTTCCTAACATGTATGTAGTAACTAGTAACCGATTCACATTTATACGACTGTTGTGAGATATTAGCTATTACAAAGAGTTATGACTCTTCTTGGCTCTCCCACTCCTCTTCTCTCTTGAGCACACTCACCCTCCGGCCTGTGGGATGCAGGAATGACTGTGATCGCGGGTTATGAATTATGCCGCGAAACCCCCTCGTTTTCAGTTTTCGCGCCTGCAAAAGTGTCGACCCTTCCACGAATTTGCCAGAGTTTGATTTTTTTGTGTAATAACAGAAATTATCCTGTCCTTGAAAGAGGTACTCGTTATCTTAGGGATCGTCCATAAACTACGTTACAAATTTGATGGGGGGCGGGTCACACCAAAAACTACGGCTGGTAACAGGTTGGGGGGAGGGGGCTCCAGTAGAACAGTAGGAACGGTACAGTTCAATAATAACTTAATAAGTTTGAAAATCACTTTCATATTTTTTAGACTTCATACGCTTTCCCATATTCCCCTCTTTTCCCATTTTCAATGAATAACTCTTTTTTCTCCTATTTTCGAGAAATTTCCCATTTTCTCGATTTTTCGTTAAAATTTTTGTTTTGGTCACAAATTCTACAATTTGGTTGAAAATATAATTATTTTGTTGAAAATGCAACTATTCTGTTAGTCATCTTCTTTGGTAAAAAAAATTCAACAACTTGATTGAAAGTTGAACTACTTTGTTAAAAATGTATATTTTTGATTGAAGATTCATCTGTTTGGTTAAAAATTTAACGATTTTGTTGGAAATTCGTTTCTTCTTTGTTTGAAAATTAACCTTTTTTAAACTGAAAATTTAACTTTTACATTTCTAATTGAAAACGAATCTTTTTTGGTTAAAAATTCAACTATTTGGTTAAAAAAATAATTATTTTGTTGAAAATGCAACTATTTGATCAGTCATCTTTTTTAGTAAAAAATTCAACAACTTTGTTGAAAGTTGAACTACCTTGCTAAAAATGTTTCTTTTTAGTTGAACATTCACCTCTTTAAATAAATTACACTTTTCGTTGAGTATTGATCTTTTTTGTTTAACTGAAAATAGAACTATTCCATTTTTGGTTGAAAAATGTTTTTAATTAAAAATTGATCTTTTTTGTTTAAATATTTATGTATTTTATTAAGGATTCAACTATTCTGCTGAAAATTTGATTTGTTTGGTTGAATTCAACTTTTTTTATTTAAAATTAAAATAGTTTTTGATTGAAATATCAAGTTTTACAGGTTTTGTTGAGAATTTATCAATTTTGTTGAAAATTCTACTATTTTTGTAGAAAATGTAACTATTTGCTGGAAAATTAAACTATCTGGTTGAAAAAGTTAACTACTTAGTAGAAAATTAACTTTTTGTTGAAGATTTATAGTGAAGGGTGGAAAATTCATGTATTTTGTTGAAAATTCGCCTTTCTTTAGTTTTAACCTATTAAATATATATATATATATATATATATATATATAAATATCCATTCAATATCTAATTTTAGCATTAATCTTCTTTTCTGATCATTCATCTTTTTGGTTGTGGATTCAACTATTTTGTTAAAAATTCGCCTTTTTTGGTTCAATTTGACTTAGTTAAAAAAAATTTTGTTTGTTAAAAATTAATTTTTCGAACTGAAAATGTTAATATTCCATTTTTGGTTGAAAAAATATTTGTTAGGTGGAAATTCAACCATTTGGTGGGAAATTGATCTCTCTTGAGAAAAATGACATTCTTGTTGAAAATTGAATTTTTACATTCTCATAATTTATGATTGAGAAAGTATTAGAATTGTCGGAAATTTGACATCACAGTTTTTAAATGGATCTCCACGTTTTGAGACTCCCTGAAGCCGAAAATCAAGTTTTGGCGTCTGTCTGTCTGTCCGTCCGTCCGGCCGTCCGTATGCCCGTAAACACGATAACTCTCGAAAAAATGAACGGATCGAATCGAGCTTTTGTACACTTTTTTGAGGTCCAAAAAGAAAGGATGAGTTCATTAACTAGCCATTTTGGATGGAAATTCAAAAAGTTCGAGCATTTTCAAAAATGTTACAACCAGTTTTTTCAAGATTTAGAAATTTTATATACGGCTATTCGTAGTACTTAGAAAGCTGAACAATTTATCATGATGCCTTTTTCTGATAAAAAGAAAATGATCAGAGTTATAGCATTTTCAAAATTCAAAAAACAAAAAGAAAATGAAAAGTTTAAGCCAGACAACGCACGATATGAAAAAAATGCAAGAGAAGAAAAACGTTGCTTTTTAAAAGCCCTACAATATTGTCATAACAACATTTTGAATTTTCTTGAGAAGTCGAAAATTCAAATTTTGATCGCACAAAAAATAATTAAAAATCAAAAATTCCATTTTGTGGTCAAACTAGGCAAGATACAAAAAAAAGATTAAAAGACAAAAATCATACTCCTAAAGAAGATCTACAAATTTGTTATCAATCACGTGTTGATAGGACGCGTAGATTTTGTTTTAATCGTCAAAAATATCATTGAAAATAACAAAAATTAAATTTTTGAAAAAACGACACAAGCTACGAAAAAAAATTTTCAAACAAAAATTGTGCACCTAAAACACATCTACAAATTTTTTATAAATCACTTTTTGATAGGACGCGTAGTTTTGGTTTTAATCGTAAAAAATAACATTAAAAATAAAAATGAAAAATTTGTGGAAAAACGACAAAATGTACGAAAAAAATTGATAGACAAAAGTTGTTCACCCAAAAAAGAGATACAAATTTGTTATAATTTATTACATTCTCATAATTTATGATCGAGAAAGTATTAGAAATCGAGCGCGTAGCACGAGTGTCATGTTGAGAATATGTACCTCAAAGCCTACAGAGCTTTGAGCGATTTAATCTTCAACTATACACACTTAATTACGTAGAAAATTCAGATTATGAAGATTCATACAAATACTGGGATTTAAATGAGATTTTTTTGATTAAGTTTAATTCAAGCATTCCAAGTGGGCAGCGGGCAGATTTTTTAGGTTTCAAATTCATCTATTTTCTTGATTTATTTGCTTTAGCTGAAAATGTTTTGTTGAAAATTTGTCCTTTTGGATTGAAAATTCATCCTTCATGGTAGAAAAGTCATCTTTCTTGTTTGAAAATTCATCTTTTTTTATTTTTTATTTAAAATTTGAATCTTGTTTCCTTGAAATACGAAATATTAAATCTTTCGTTGAGAAAGTAACTTATTTTATGAATGAACCCTTAACGAAATCAGTAATCGAGATATAGATAAATTGAGCAAACTAGTTGCGGTTCTTGACATGAAGGATCAACTTTGTGGTTGTACGAAGGACAAAACTTGTTCTTTTTGTGCGAAATAGATAATTATAGATCTGATGCTATACTTGAGAAAAACTTTCATTCCTATCCAGATGTTTTTTGAAGTGGCCTTTTGATTTAAAATTTTAGTGGTCTAGCTGTTATCCTTGAAACTCGTTTATTTCAATTATAGGGGCCGTTCAAAAACTACTTCACGCAAGAGGAGCAGGGTTTAACGCAGAATGTGCCACCACGCATGGAAAATATAAATGTGTATAACATTTTTTTTAAACGCCTGAAAAATGAAAATTAGTGATTTTATTCTACAAGTAAAGCATTTAATACGGACTTCCCAATCTTTGCCCTATTTCCTACTTTTCCCCTTTTTTAAAGAATTCCTATTTTTTCCCTGTTTTCAAAAAATGCCCGTTCTCGTTTTATTGCTTAAATGCAAACTGAATTAAAAGAATCCAATAACAAAATCCAACTATTTTTTGTTGAAAGTTAATTGTTTTTAATTGAGAAGTCTACCATTATATTTTTGGCTCAGACTTCATCTCTTTCGGTTAAAAATTCTACTATTCTGTTTAATATTTATGGGTGATTCAAAACCAATCTATTTAGATTATTACATTTTCACAAATAGGAAAAAGAAACAATCCAAAAAATTTTTTAGTTTCTAAAATTGCTAATATTTAGTGCATTCTTCTTACAAAATTTTTTAAATAAAAAGATTTCTTTCAAGAAATTGAGGTAAAAATTATTTAGACTCAATTAAAAGAAATAAAAAAATATGCATAAAACAAACACTGCAGATTGCAACCGAATCATTTGTTCAGTTTCTCTATTTAAAAATTTTTTAAATTAAGATCGATCAGAATTCTATTTTATCATGAATAATTTAATGAAAAATAAGCATGAGCCGAGAAGTGAGGTAGTTTAGAAGTCTGTTTTTTAATTCTGAATATTTTTCATGCTCATTTAGCATAAAATAGAATTCTGATCGATCATAATTTAAAAAAATAATATTTAACTCTTTTGTTGACATTTTGTGTTTTGTTGGCTGAAAATTAATTTTTTTAACTGAAAATTTTACTATTTCATTATTAGTTGACAATTGATAATTCTTAGTTTAAAATTCATCAAATTAGTTGAAAATTAATGTCTTTCGTTGTAAATTCGTCTTTCCTGTAGAAATTAATCTTCTTTATTGAAAAATCAACTACACATTTGACATTGAATCTACTTTATTAAACATTCCCTTCATTAGTTGAAGAATGAAGATCCATCCATTTCGTTGAAAATTTGACTATTTTGTTGACAATTCGTTTTTTTTTTAAATTAATTGTTTTAGCTTTCCGATTTTTTCCCTATTGTCTACGTTTTTTTAAAGTATTTTTTTCGAATAATTGAATTATCACTGAGGCTTTGGTGAAATTTCTTCCCTATTTCGTATTGTTTCAACATCACTCATGATTTTTTTTCAGCCAAAAATATCTGAAGGTGCATTTGGAGGTGTGACCGTTAGGGATTTAAAAAAGACAATAATTTAGTTGAAAATTAACTTTTTTGGGAAAATTCATATTTTGCGATTGAAAATTCAACTGTTTTATAAAAAGTTCGTCTTTTGGCTTAAAAGTTAAACTGTTTTATTTGAAAATTCACCTTTTTGGGTTGCAAATTCTAATATTTTGATAGAAAATTCAACTATTGGTTCAGGATTAACCAAGGGTATGTCACGCCAGCCATTCCAGTCTATAGGAAGTTGGTTCCCAGCTTGACTCAGCGGAGAAACAGCGAAACTGTGGCGCTGATCGCCTTTCGCCAAAATGTTGTGTTTAAATTTTGACAAAAGACTCATAAGTGTCAAAATAACCAAAATGGACGTGTCAAAATGCGATTTCAAAATATAACCTTTGAAATCTCTTCACGTGTAACCCGCCTAACGTAACAATTTTATGAAAAGTTTTAGAATTTTTGCTTCTTTTTGGTAAATTCCCTCTGTTGGACGTTGGTATTTAACTAGTTTACGTGTTATTTTACGAGTTTGGGTATACATAATCACAGTGCATAATATAAATATAAAGATAAGAAATATATCAAATATTGTTATCATAAATTACACCTTCTTTTACACGTAACTTATATATGTTTAATTCATAACTACAAAATTAGATGCTTATATCGCGTTAATATTTTATAAATGTGAATATAATCGAAAAATTCATGATTCTAATATTTTATTTAAATTTAAACAAGATAATTGGGCGAAAGGCGATCAGCGCTGCAGTTTCGCATTTTTCCCGCTGAGTCAAATTGGGAACTATAATCATAATAATCGTGTCATGCCCCTGGGATTAACTCTTTTATTGAAAATTCGTTCTTTGAAAATTGTATTTTTTTTTATTTTATCACTTCTGGTAGAAATGTTATCTTTTTTACTTAAAACGTGCAACAGTTTTGTGCCAAAAATTATCTTTTCTGCTTGAGGATTCAACTATTATGTTAATCACTCGTCTTTTTTGGTGAATTCAACTGTTTTTGATTTAGAATTTAATTTTGTTGTTTATATCTTGATATTATATCTTTTTGAGTAAACTCAATTATTTTTAATATAAAATTAAAATCTTCTTTGGTGGAAATATCAACTATAATTTTTTTTTTTTAGAATTTATCTTTTTGGTTGAAATTTCAATTTCTTAGTTGAAAAGTGAACTGCTTTGCTAAATATTCTTTCTATCGTTTAATGGTTCAACTATTTTGTTGAAAACTGGTCCTTTTTATTCTTGCAAATTAATTTTTTTAACTGAAAATTTAACTATTCCATGATTGGTCGAAAATTGATCATTCTCAGTTGAAAATTCACCGATTTGGTTAAAAATTCATATTTTTTGTTGTATATTTGTATTTTTGGGTAGAATAGTATTCTTCTTCATTAAAAATTCAACTATTCAGTTGGCGGTGAAACTACTTGGTTAAAAATTCCTTTTATTAGCTGAAGATCCATCTCTTGGGTTGAAAATTTAACTATTTTGTTGACAATTCGTTATTTATTTTTATTTTTCAAGTGAATTTTTTTAACTTTTTATTTTATTATTCCAATATTATTGGTTAAAATTAAAAGTTTTTAGTTAAAAAATCCATAAATTAGTTGAAAGTTAACTTTTTTGTTCAAAATTCAAATCTTTGATTTAAAAATTCTATTATTTTCGTAGAAAATTCAACTAATTGGATGAAAATTAACTCTTTTATTGATAATCCGTCTTTTTGGTTCGAAAATTCATCACTTTTGGTAGACATTTGATCTTTTTTGCTTAAAAATGCAACAGTTTGATTAAAGTTTATCTGTTTTGGTTGAGAATTCAACCTATTATGTTGAAAATTCGTTTTTTTTTTTTGTTAAATTGAACAACTTTCGATTAAACCTTTTTTTTCATTGTATCTTTATATCATATCTTTGCGGTTAAATTTAATTGTTTTTCATTTAGAATTAAAATATTTTCTTGCTGGAAATATCAACGATTATATTTTTCGTTGAGGATCAATCTTTTTTTATTGTAAATTCAACTATTTGCTTAAAACTTGAATTTCTTAGTCAATAATTCATTTTTTGTGTTAAAGATTCACCATTTTAGTTGAAGATTCAACTGTTTTGTTGAAAATTTAATTAATATCTTGTTAAATATTGAGCTAATTTGTTAAAAATTCAATTATTTCTATTAAAATTTAACTGTGTTATCGAAGATTCGACTTGTTGGAAAGAAATTCATCGTTTTAGATTGAAAATTCAAAGGTCTTCTAAAAAATTCGCCTGTTTGCTTATTTGAATGTTCAAGTACTTGGTTGTAAATGCAACTGTTTGGTCTGAAATTAATTTTTTTTTTGTTCAAAATTCAACTATTTGGTTGAAAAATCATCTTTCTTGTTTGACAATTGATCTTTTCGGGTTTAAACTACAAATGTTTCCTGAAAAAATCGACTCTTTAGCTTGAAAATTCATCTCTTTAGTATAATATGCATGTCTTTGTGTAGAAAATTAACCGTTTTTGGTTTAAAATTCATCTATTTGGTTGAGAATGCAATATATTTTAACTTGAAATCTGAAGAGTTTTATATTGAATCCAATATAGTGCATATACACAAATTTTATTTAAAAGAACTTTTTCGTGAAAAATCACCCTATTTCCCCAGTTTTGAGAGAACAAATTTTGGGCTGTGATGTCCGTTAAAATGTTATGTTTGGATATTTTTTGTTTCATTTTAGGCGTCAGTTGATCTATACAGGATATAGTATAGGATGAGGATTACCTTCCGGAAAAAAATGCCGGATTTTAATCTTCTCTTCCGGCATATTTGGCCGAATTTTAATTTCCTCTTCCGTCATATCTTAAGCTCAACGTATAAATGTATTCTAAAGAATTCCAAAGAAGGTATGATAATTTATAAATAGTTCATGGTTCATTCCAACAAGTTTACTTGACATATATATATATTTGGACTTATTTTAGCTATTTTTAAAATAAAATAAACTAAATATGAATAAATATGAGAATTTAAAATTAAAAAATTATGGAAATATAATGAAAACTCTCTTTGTGACTAGCTTCACTCACATCAATGAACATAATTCCGTAACCGGGTGACAAAAAAATGAACAAACATTTTTTTATTTTGTAGGTTAGTACCGGTTTCTTATTCAGTTTTGCGAACATTCAAAAACTATTAGGTATATATTACAGTTATAAGTGTTAAATTGATTACAAACTTTTTTTAAAATTATTTATCATTTTCTAATTCTAAAAAATAAAAAATAAATGCATGCTTTTTTAAAATAAATTTTTATTTAGAGGTTCCGCAAGCCCCATGAAGTTTAACACGTATTTTCCATAACAAAATACGTTTTTGTACATTTTATTCAGTATCATCAATATCAGGGGAATCGACAAGAAACTTAACATTTATCTTCACAATTAGTTATAATTATAAAATATTATATATATATATATATATATTACTTTTCAAATCACCCCCAAAAATCTGTTTTATATGGTCCCAAAAAAAATCCATGTGAAAAATTTGGTTTTGCGAATTTTTGGCGCTAATTATGATTTTTTTGGCGGTTTATTTTAATACAAATTGTTTCTTATACATAAAATATTATTTTCTACTGATAATTAAGGCTTTAAATAAAATTTGCAAACAATTTATTATTGTTTATAGCAATTTTCTCTTAAAATACTGTTAGAAAGTCGCGTTTTTTCGAATTTTTCAACTAATTTTCAATTTTTCCGTTAGGTCGAGGCAATAATCAATTATTTTAACAAAAATAATTGTTTAAACCACTTATTATTTATAACAATATTCTCTCACTTTTGTTCACTTTCAATTAGGTTGTTTTAAAAAATTAGTATTGTTTATAACTATCTTCTTCTATAGTTTCTGTCTTTTTGTCGCGACTTTCTGCTTCTGGCTCTAAGAGAAAATTGCTATAAATATCAATAAATTGTTTCAACAATTTATTTGAACATCTAACCATCAGTAGAAAGTAATACTTTATATATTAGAAACAATATGTATTAAAAAACTTGCAACAAAATTATAATTATCTTTGGGACGATATAAAAGAGACTTGTGGGGTGATATTTATAAAATCAATTATTTCATTTGCATTCTATAGAAAAACGTTGAGTTTCAACTTGATTGACCTAATATTGATGATTCTGAATAAACTTGCAAAAGCGTCTTTTTTGTTATGGGAAATACGTGTTATTTTTGTGTGGATTCGAACAAATTTGGGAGCGATATGCATGAAAATTCGAGAGAAAAAATTTGGACCACCCTAATGAACACTCAATAAAAAATTTTTTAATGCGCAATAAATAAAAAAATAAACGAATGACTCATGTACCTCATGTACTCTTGTACATTTTATGTGATTAGATCCTGTAATGATAAACATTTTCGTTGTATGAATGTACGGGATACTGCGGATTTTTTTATTTTTACATATACAATAAGGATCCCATTAAATAAACGAACTAATGTATCAATACTGTTTTATGAGAGGAATAATACTTATTTATAATTATTTGTTTAAATCACCTTCCTAAAAATAATCTCTAAGAACATAAATCATCCCTTTGAATAAAACATTATAAACTGTGAAAAAACAATTTTTGTAACTGCTATACGTTGATTTTCTTTTAATAATGACTCTTAGAATTATTTTTTAACAATTCATTGTTTTTTTTTGAAAATCATTGCCGGCAATTTGCTCTTCTTTCCTCATGTGTTCAGTTACTATTTAATTTTCCATGATATACAGCACATCGTAAATATTGTTTCATGATATTTTTCAATGTTAAGTGAGTCTGCTTTTGCGGTTTCAGTGTGTCATAAACAATATGTGAATATATATTCACCTATACATATACATATGATCTACATATGTGCATCAGTAAGGTAATTTTTGTCATAAAATAAATATTGTTTTTTTAAACGCCAAAGAACATTCACATGATAAGATAAGTATGCAGTATAAAAAGACAAGTTTACACATTAGGAAAACATACTTCTAGTTTATCTTTGCCGGGACGTAGAAATTAAACGAATTCTCCAAACATGAAGTTTGCCATCTTCTGCTCCTTACTGTCATTCTGTGCCTTCGAAGTAAGTTAGCCTACAAATTTGTAATCAATATCACATTATAATAATTAATGTAATTACGGAAACAAAATAAAGTCAAAATTATTTTACTTAAATCACAATTATGAATTGAAGAAGTTACTGTTATCAATTACAATAGTTCGATGTCAAAAACAAATGGTGTACACTGCGCGCGGCGGAAAAAGCTGCAACCCACAGCTGTTTGCAAATCGGATTTTCCCTTGATTATCCCAAGAACAATATAAGATCCAATTTTTAAAAAAAATTGATTTGACCCTTCAAAAATAATCAATTATTGAGTTCAATCTTTTGTCAATGAAAGAATTTAACAAAGATATCATTATAAACTAGAAAATTATCTTCAATTTCCCTTTCATTAGATTCTAAATCCAAATAGTAAAATTGCACTAATTACTAGTGAAATCCTACTAATTGAATTAATAAAAACTGATCCACTAAATTATGTCAGACAACTACTAATTCGATTAGTCAAAATATTTACTAATTTTTAAATGAAAAACTACTAATAGCTCAGTGAAAATATATTAATTTACTTAGAGCTGTATATATTAATAAAGAAGAAAGTTATAGAAATAGGAAACCTGACAAATAGAACAAGTTTAATTAAAGAACATTATTAACTTTATTGAATAAATGAGAGGCCACTATTGTGAAACTTTTGTAAATATACTACGTCACGTCCACCATATGTATTGCTTTAAACGGAAAAATGAGAGTTATTTACACACATAACCTATTTTACCTTACTTCATTCAATCCAAAAACCGAGACAACCTTGCAGACAGTAAATAAAGTAAGGTAAAAGAAATTAAGGCGTAAATTATTCTGGATTTTTCCATTTTGAAGCAATAACTTGAAAATACGTTTAAACTACGTTTATTAATTCGCGGACGAATAGCATGTAATAAGACAAAATCGAAATTATAGTATTTTTCTTTGAACATTACAGATAGTCTGTGCAGATCATTTCAATTACTTATATAACAACTCAGTGGCTGTAACGGCAACCTGCACAAAACCCACAAAGCTATATGTTCAGGTGTGTTGTCGAAAAAAAATTTTATTTCTTAAAATAATTTAAAAATAAAATTAATATATTTATGAATTAAGTGCATAAAAGTTTGAACATAATTTTCATATTTATCTTTCTTTGTCACTTAGAAATTTCTTCAATTCTCAGACACCGATGGAAAATATCCTAGTGATTGTGAATACAGTTTTAACAAACCTCTTCCAACGAATGGGAAATATCAAGAAATGGATACATGCTGGAAGAACGCCCGCCGACGTAACATAACTCGGGTAAATATAAAATATTATTTCCTCAAACAATACAAAATTTAATTTTTATATGATAATTAAAAGAAAACAAGCATTTACTTCATGTAAAACCAAAACAGTTACGAAGTAAGTTTGATATTAAATCATTAAAAAAGTATGAGACGTTACCAAATTCTTGAAAATATTTCAGTCCCGATGTGGATTCATACATAGATTACATTGTTTTTTTAAAATTTGAAATCACTTACTTCTCTTTGCTAGTGTTCATAAGTTTCTAATCCATCCACCTCCTTTATGCTTTAAATTTAAATTATTTTAATTTATGTTTTTATATGACAGTAAAATATTCTGAAAAAGGTTTAAATGTTGAATTAGAAAGAAAAAATCCTATAGTAGGATTAGGTTATAATATATACATGTTAGCATAAATATAAATCTCATACTTTTTTTATTTTATTTGCAGAAGGCCAAACGTTGCGCTGATGGAAAATCTAAATCTTACAAAGGTGACGTATATAAGTATGTGAAAGATGCCAAGGTATGCATTTATGATTTATATTAATAATCTGTAATTTTCTGTAGCTGGCTGCGCTCGGGAAAGGTTTTCTTCAATTTTCTTCTCCTTTCGACAAATTTTCAAGCAAATGCGAGCGCTTCTACCCAACATCAATCAGCAGACGGTAATTTATAATAGGCACGTTTACCTTCAAAGTCTTTTAAAAAATGTGAAAGATGTAGAAGAAATCCAAGATTTTTCAATGGATTTCGAAGGGTTTCATAGGATTTTCTAGATTTCCATGGATCTTAAAAGAATACAAAATATTTCAAAAAAAAAATCAAAAGATTTCATTGTTAAGGGATTTCAAATATTAGTTGCCATAAATTATTGAAGAATGTGATTTAAGAGAAACATTGATTGACATTTACATATATCCATAAATTTTCTGTTACATCTGAGTATAATAAGAAAGAGATTTCAAGTTAAAGAAAAGTTTCAAAAATGTAACAATAAAATCTTGTATAATATGTTGTGAACTACTTAATTCGATCATATATGAATATTTTAAATTTTACATTAATTTATAAAGCTTTCTTACAACAGATTGTTTTTTTTTGTCAAAATCTGTAAATAAAGAAAAGATTTATAACCGCATCTTGTTTTATATATTGGGATAAGCATTCCTGTGTACGTTACATCGAATAAATGAAATCCTTTTCATTTTTGCATGATTCCGCTCTTTTTATTTTCAAATTTTGAAACAAACCATAATTTTGTTGCAATACTAGGAGGTTGCTTAATGTTCAACCCGTTAATTCTACAACGTCCTTGCAAACTGTTTCTCTTAGCGACTAAAAGTGGAGAACATTTATACATATCTTATTTAATATTTAACATTTTTGGATGAAAATTCAAAAAGTTAGAGCATTTTCAAAATCTTCAAGACCATTTTTTTCAAGATTAAAGAATTGTATGTACCGTTATTCGTGGAACTCAGAAAGCCAAACAATTTATTCTCATGACTTTTTTTCGATAAAAATAAAATTATCAGAGGTTTAGAATTTACCAAATTTTAAAAATCAATCGAAAATGAAAATTTTAAGTCAAACAACGCACGATATGAAAAAAAGTCATGGAAGGAAAACATTGCATTTCAAAAGCCCTACAAGATAATCATACCAACTATTGGAATTTTCTTGAAAAATTGAAAATTCAATTTTTGAGCACCCAAAAAATAATGAAAAATCCAAAATTCCATTTTGCAGACAAACCATGCAAGATAAGAAAAAAAATGAATCGACAAAAATTGTGCTCCCAAAACAGATCTACAATTTGTGATCATTCACTTTATGATAGGACGCGTAGTTTTTGTTTTATTCGTAGGAAACAATATTAATAATAAGAAAATTAAATTTTTGGACAAACGATACAAGTTACGAAAAAAAATTTACATTATCGAGCGCGAAGCGCGAGATAAATATATTAGCAAACACTATGACATTATACGTCTTAAATTTGTAATAAATTTTTCATTATTAATTGTAATATTATAATTTTAATACTATTTTTGAAAAAATTATGCTGAAAAGCACTATTTTAAAAATTTTAAAAGTTTCCAAAAATATTTGTGGCCAGATCAAGGATTAAACATCGTTGGTTCACCTATATATTTTTTCATGTTGGAAATAATTTGATTAATTTTTGAGTGAATTTGCAAACAGTTTATTGTTTATTTGAATGAATTTATTTATTAGTGATTCTATGTTCTAGTAAAGCTTTATTCAATTTAATCGTTGGTAATTATACATAAATAACAGATATTGTTTGACATGTATATATAGGAAAAACAAATCTTTTTAATACTTTAATTAGGTATTTATAGAAAAATTTGTCTGTATACCATTATGTATACCATTAAGCCATTTCCCTTTCGGGGTAGGCGTGACACTACCCGATTCGGGTAGTGTTTCTAGGTTGATAACTTGTAGTAAATAACTACAAGTGTGGGCTCACCACACCCACGATGTGCCAACAGCACTCAGTTTTCTCGAATGGTCACCCATCCAAGTGCTAACCGCGCCCAACGCTGCTTAACTTCAGTGATCTGACGAGAACTGGTTTTTTCAGCGTGGTATGGCTGTTGGTGTAGGAAACGAAATATATTTTGTTTCTTGCAAAGAAATGTTAAGGATTTATAATAATCTATATTAATTATTCTCCGAGCTAAATATAAGTCATAAACAATTCTTTAATGTTAACCGAAACATTTTATTCGTGCTTCTATCATAAATTCAAGCTGTAAATAATTGCTTCTATTTGTGATTTAGATGAGAGGAATAATAAGTCAATAACAACCAAAATGCTAATCTTGATATTTTGTATCGTCGCCCGATTTTTTTAGTCAATTCTCTGAAAAACGCTTTCGCCAATAACAGACACGCCCCAAAAGCATACAGAATTCATGCAAATAATTTTCGCACAAATACGTATAATGTTCTCCGCTGGCTCAGTTTTGCCCTAGATTTTTTTTTCATCCTTTCTTTACCGAATCTTTTTTTTTCTCATTTCTTTTGCTTCATGCCAGGGGCTGCATCACGCGAGGACTATTTGTGTAAGAATTTGTACGTTAGAATATACATATTATTGACAAATCGACCTCTTATTGTTTCCATAACATAAAAAAGTTATCTTCATAACTAGGATTTAATTTTAACATTTTTTTATGAGCAGTAAAAAAAGTTATTTTAGTGCCAGATATATAATAGGTTGTTAAATTTTACCTTCCCCCCTCTTATCTTACGTAATTTTTACCGACTAAATGTTAGTCGTCAATTTATTTAGGGGTCATCTAAAAATAACGTAAGAAGATAAAATCTTACTGTTTCTTATCAATTAACATTGTAGTTCAACAAAGTAGTTGAATTTTCAACAAAAACAGATGAGTTCTCAACAGAAAATGTAAAAGGTGACATTTTAACCAAGAAAGGATTTTCATTGTAAATCAAAAACAGTTGAACCAAATAGTTAAATTTTCAACCAAGAGGATTAATTTTCTACCAAAAATTTTCAGTTAGAAAAAATAATTTTTAACAAACATAATACGAAATATCAACAAAATAGTTCAATTTTCAACCAAAGAGAACAATTTTCAACTAAAATTATGAATGTGAAAGAAAAAAAATGAATTTTGAAGAAAGTGGTTTAACTATCGACCAAATAGATCATTTGGTTTATTTTGACATAATTTTTTACAAAAAAGTTGAATTTTGAAAAAAAAACGATGACTATGAAGCCCGTGACAAATAAATTGTAATTAGGATAATGTACAGACTGAAGAATAATAATTTAAATAAACAAATAATTGTACTTTTGTCAAACTAAATACTTATTGTTATTAAAACATTTTATTTTTCATGTTTCTAAAATATTAGCAAGATTCTTAGGTGTCGAGGAGGGGGCGGGGGGGGGGGTCGTACGGTATCTTACATGGAAAATATAAAAAAGAATAATAATTTTTTTAAAGTCTTGAAAAAATGAAAATTAGTGATTTTATTTTACAAGTAAAGTATCTAAAAGTTCTTTTTTTTGTTGAAAATAATTTTTTTTAAATGCAAAGTTTTTTTATTGGCACAAAATTAATCACTTTTGTCTTTTTTTATAGAAAACTAATCTTGTTTATTTTGAATTCAACTACCTGATTGAAATTTTAACTATTTTGTTAAAAATTAATTTCATCAGTCAAAGTTCCATCTTTTTGATTGAAAATTTGATTGAAAATCAATTTTTTCAACTGAAAATTGAACTATTCTATTTTTTATTAGAAATTGATCGTTTTTGGTTTCAAATTCAATTATTTGGTTAAAAATTCAACTTTTTTGTAGAAAATTGGTCTATTTTGCCTAAAAATTCAAATCTTTTGTAGAAAATTGTATCTTCTTTTTTTGGAAATTCTATTAATTTCGTAGGAAAATCAACTATTTCGTTCAAAATACATATTTTGGGGTTAAAAATTCAGCTATTTTCTAGGGAATTCACCTTTTTGGTTTGAAAAATAATTTCCTTTGATAAAAATTGTATCTTTTCAGGTTAAAATTCAACTGTCTGTTTAAAACTTATTCTGTTTTGGTTGAACTTTCAACTATGTGATTAAAAATTTGTCTTTTTTGTGAACCTTAATTCTTTTTGAATAAAAATAAAAATATTTTTGGGTTAAAATATCAACTATTACATTTGTTGTTAAGAATTAATTTTTTTATTGAAAATTCAAGAACTTGTTTGAAAGTTGAACTTCTTTGTTAATTACTCTTTTTTTTTTAAATGTAACTATTTGGTTAAAAATTTTCTTAAAATTTTAACTCTTTTGTTAAACATTCGTCTTTTTGGTCAGAAGATTCGTCCTTTTGGTTTGAAAAATGAACTGTCTTCTAAAAAAATTCATCTTTTTGGCTTGAAGATTCGACTACATATTTGGTTAAAAATGCAACTGTTTGCGGTTGAAGTTAATTCTTTTTTGTCTGAAAGTTCAACTGTTTGTTGTAAATTCAACTGATTGTTATAAAATTAATTATTTTGTTTGTTGCAAATTCAACTATTTGGTTGAAAAATCATCTTTCTTGGGTGAAAATTCATCTTTCCGGGTTTAAAAGACTACTGTTTTCTAAAAAATTCTACTTTTTAGCTTGAAAACTTAACTCATGCGTAGAAAATTCATCTCTTTTGGTAGAAAATTGATCTTGTTTAAATGAAAATGCATTATCTTGAAAATAAAATATATTTCAACTTGAAATGTTAAGGGTTTCATATATTGAATTAATTAAATATGGTACATATGCATTAATTTTATTTAAAAGAATTTATCCGACTGTTATTCCCCTATTTTCGTGAAAAATCACACAATTTCCTCTGGTTTAGGGGGGAGGTGTTTGTATTTGTGACATCACCCTGGGGAGTTCAAGCTTTATGTGATGATCTGCGACGAAGAAGGCGAGGGGTGGAAAATGTTTTTGAAATAGCGTGCCTTTTTTAATGACCCCTTATTTGTTTATTTATTTATTATTATTTAGTGAATTTATGATTATTACAGTTAATATTAGTACTGATATTCCTAGGTACTACTTATATTATTAGGTAAATTACAACTAATACTGTTTGACCACGTACGCCCCCGACCCCCTCAACCAAAAAAAAAGGACTACGTAAATAATGCGCGGCCCCTAATCTCTAATATTAAACTCAATAAATACAAAATTTACCGTTGAACGAAATACTGAGTTTATTCCCTTCATTCCTAATTTGAATCCCTCAACTTTTAATGCTAGTAATAAACATAAAAGTATACATCAGCTTTCGAAAGCATACTAAAAAGATGAATGTTTTGAAGATGCCACCTTAAAATCTAATAATTCTGGGTCACTTGGAAGTTAAATATTCTTATTTTCGAAGCCATCATGCAGTTTTGTGTGGATGTAAATAGGATACCCAAAGGACGGATTAATTATTCGTTTATCAAGATGCAGATTATAACTGTTTGGCATAAGGGGCGTCCCTAGACGATTATGTCTTTTGGCGGAACCCTAGGAAGGACCTCGAGAGCAGATCTCTGCTGGCACTCTCTTTAAGAAAATTGGGAATTTCTAGTGGACGACGACCACAAACGATGACTGCAGTTTGCCCCATGGGACTGCCCTGCCCGAATGCGCATCTCCTCGAAATTGTCTTAAGCGCCAAATTACACGTATGCTAAGCGGCACCGGTTCAGATTATTATTATCAACAGCGCACGAAATGCGATGCCCTTCTCAGAAATATTACACATATATGTAAAATATAAACGCGCCAAATGGTCCCTTCTGCCCTGATTTTCTTTCCTCATTTGAATGCGATTTATCCTAATAGTGATGCCCTTTCTGCCCTATTTTTAAAGAACACCGTCAACTCAGAAATGAGTGAAACCGAGAAAATCAACCAAAACTGTTTGAAACTTCTTTCGCTTAGAAAGGTTATTTTAAGAAATTAAAAAAAAACTATCAGTTTTAATGACTAATTTGACTACGATCTTTCGAATGATGGCTACCAAAAATTTGTTAAAATGTTAATTAGTCGTCAAGAATTGAGTTGACGGCACAAATTTGGAAGCAATATTTCGGAAGAACGCCGTCTACTTGAGTTAACCATACTCTCTATGCGAGCAGACCCTAAATTCATAGAAGCCTAATAAATTATTTCACTATAATTCAATATACTGTTTAATAATTAATATTATTTATTGATAACTTTTTTTGAAATAATATTTTCAATCAAATATTTTTATACTTGGAAAAGAATAATAATATCAATATAGTAATAATATTATTACTAATTGCTTTTATTATTTTATTAATTTCTTCCTCATAGTGGAAGGTTTATAATGACCTAAATATTCAAATCTACTTTTTTGGCATATTTCGATATAATTCGACACCATGTGCTCGAAAATACAATTTTGTTTTAATTTTGTGTAACTTTTTTCTGTTCACCATATCTCGATAAGCTAAACATGAAACTTAGATCAATTGTAGCTCCGAATGATATCCAGATCTGATAGGATTTTGAGCTGGATCATCCATTTAGAAATGTTTACAGTTTAGATATTTAAGAAAAATGCCTTTGATACTCATCGATTGACGCATCGATTGACCATCGATTGACTGACAAAGTTTATTCTGTTTATATGAGAAAATCTTTTTTGATATTCAAAATACAACAATACTATACGTAGTGCATTTATTCGCGTTTTCATGATGCATCGATCGACCTATTATTGAACCTTTTATGATCCACCAGTACCGATTTATGAAGTTTCCGAAAAATTGGTGTATTCTGTCTATATGAGAAAAACTTTGTTCATATTTTATAGGAATACTACGGTACCGTATCTGAAAAGTTTGTTCGCGTCTTCGAGACACGTCGAATGACCTACTGACGAACCTTCTATGGCCTCTTATCATCTAGTAATACCAAAATATAAATTTTAAAAATATATTGTTTATCTTGTTGATATGAGTAAAACTTTTTTAATAATGGGAAAACAACAGTAATGTATATGATATATTTGTTCTTGTCTTCGAGACGCATCATTTGCCAAATTGGAGAATTTTTCATGACCTACCATAACCTACCAATGTTGTTTGTAAATTTCTCAACAAAATTATTTACTTTTTTGTTTTTGAGAAGATTTTTTTTTTAATTGGGAATATAAGAATATTGTATTTGATGTAATTTTTCACGTTTTCGAGACGCATGGATTGACCCATTGACGAACTTTCGATGACCATTCTTGATCAATCAATAGCGACTTAGAGAGTTAGAGAAAGGTTAAATTGTTTGTATGAAAATAACTTTTTTTTTTTATTTGGAATATAACACTACCGTAAGTTAAAAAGTTGTTCATTGGAACAAAAAATAAGATTTTCGGTAAGACAGAAACATAAGCTTGAAAAAGATTGAAAGTATCCATATTTTTTAGAAAAAAACCTCATTTTATGAGGAAGCAAATTTATTTGATACCTATATCAGGAAGGAAAATGCTCATAAAATGAGCACAAAGAAATACACCCATAGTGCATCACAGCGGTATTAGTAATTTTTATTAGTCTGATTACGGTGTTTCTCGAAATAAAAACTTTTTTCTGGCACATTAATATTACGCAAGAACGCCGTTAACTTGTTCCAGTGCTTTTCCAAATTATTTCAACGCCAAAAGCCATCGAATAATTCAGATAATGCCGTTATATCCGAGTTGACGGTATTCTTGTGTATCTTTCTGTGACGTATTCGGCCGTCATTTTTCTAATTTTCCAAATTACGGTCCACTTTATTGAGTTAACGGTATTCTTGCGAAATAATTCTGGACAATATTTGAGTTATCGGTGTTTTGTGATAATTATGCAATCATTATTTTTTATAATATTAATAATTTTCCAAACTGGTTTGTATAATAAGGTGTATCTTTCTTTCTCGATTTTATTCATATAAAAAAACACATTTCTCATGCAACAATTTTGAATTTTTTCACAGATTAATATGGAAAAGGATTTGGAAAATTGAAAAGCTACTTTAAAAATATTCAGCTCTGATTTCTTTTTCGGCATTTTTCAATTGTCGAGAATTACAATTAAAAATTATAATACAGTGAAATAGTTCAATTTAAAATATTAATTATGATTGAATAAATAATTTTGATTGTTTCAGTCCTTTAAATTCTTGTCCATTCTTTAACTTCTATGTATTCTTTTGAATTGCTTGAAATCTTTTCAAACCCCTTGAAATCCTTTTGAATTCTTTTGAATTCTTTTGACGTCATTATAATCTTCTGCATTCCTTCGAATTCCTTTATATATCTGAATTCATCTAAATTCTGTAAATTATCTGAGTTCCTTAAAATCACCTAAATTCCCTGAATTCCTTACGATATTTTGAAATCCTTGTAATTTCCAGAACTCTCTGAATTCCCTTAATCATCTGAATTCTTAAAATACCTTGGATGTCCTGAATTCTGAGAATTTCCTGAATTCCATGGACTTCAAGATAAAGCAAAAAATTTAGAAGAATTGAAGGAATTTAGAGATTTCAAAGAATTCAGAATATTTAAGGAATTCAGAGGAATGAAGATAAATAAAAGGAATTCAGAAATTTTAAGGAATTCAGAATACTTAAGGTATTGAGGGAATTTAGAGAATTTCCTAAATTCCTAAAACATTTTGAATTCAGGGAATTTAGGAAATCCAGAGAATTTAAGGAAATTTCGGAATTCAAGAGATTCAGAGAATTCAAGGAATTTCAGGAATTTAGAATATTCAAGGATTGAAGGAATTCAGTGAATTCCTAATATTGAAGGAATACAGGATATTCTGAGATTTCAAGGAATTCAGAGTATTTCGAGGATTCCAGGGTCTGTAGGGAATTCAAGAAATTAAAAGAATTCAGAATTAAAAGAATTTCAGGGGTTTCCAAGCATTTAGGTACATAATTCAAAACATGCAAAGAATTCAAAGAATTTAAGGAATTCATAAAATTCAAAGAATTCAGAAAATTTATAGAAATCAAGGATTTCCGAGAATTCAGAGCTTTTAAAAAATTTAGAGATTTCAAGGAATCATAATATGTAAGATATTCAAGGAATTCAAGGATTTCAGGGGATTCAGCTTATTTCGGGAATTACAGAGCAGTCATGTAATTCAAGGAATTCAGAGAACTGAAAGAATTTCAGGAACTCAGAACATTAAAAGAATTCAGAAAATTCAGTATATTTAAGGATTTCAGGAATTTCAGAGTATTTAACGAATTCAGAGATTTCAAGTAATTTGAAAAGTCTATTAAAGTATTGCTCTAAATATGAAACACTTAATTTTGAAGAAAGAAATGAAATTTTTCAATTTTTTGTGTAATACACTGAGAAGGTTAAAGCCAAAAAGTTTGAAGGCTTTTTCATTATTCCCAGTATTTTAAGTCATAAAATCTAATAGGTGCTCCTTTTTTATTTTTATTTTAAAACTATTTTCTGAACAATTAGATTATTTTTAACGTTCTTCAACTGTTATACACAAACTAAGCGTCCGATTGAAAAACAGAAACAATGAATCCAAAGGTATTTTTGGTTTTTTTTAACGGACGCTTAGTTTATTTATAATTAATTACAAAAGTTTGAAATCCATACCTATAGCAAACTTCAGGGTCGTCAAAATTCAAGGCCGTGTGTTTAGGCCTTCTAAGTTTGAATAACGCACAGTAGGTCAAAATGATAAGAAAATGTTTGAAATACGATTTCAGCTAGAATTTTCAACGGATCTCAAAGTCTTTTTTTTTAATTCAAGCTACAGAAATTTTTAAGAGATAAACCGTCTTTCTGTTTAAAAAAAATAGTGTTTTTTTATTTAAACATAAATTTGAAAGAAATTGTTAATTTTTAAAAACGGATGTAATAATTCAGTAAAGTACATTGTAATAAAATGAGAAAATTGATTTTATAAACAAAGTGTATAAATAAATTCGTTATACCGAAATATCAAAAAGGCATGTTTCAATGAAAAGTATCTCAAACTCTTTAAAGTTGCTCAAACTTTGAATTTTGTTTGAGCAATAGGTGCATAACAATCACATTTGCCATTAAATGACAATGTACTTTAAGGAATTATCACTAGACAGTCAAAATACGCCTTTGAAAGAAATTACCTAAAATTATTTAATAATAACAATAAGAAATATAATTTATTGGCTACGTCTATAGTGGTCCCGAATTTGGAAACGATGAGACACTTCGTAATCTTTCTCTAAAAAATAGGTGTGTCACGAAAATCTCGAAAGCGTTGTTTTCGCTTTTCATCAATGCCGATTGGGTAATTTGGAAAACTCGAAGATTTATCAATATAAAATTTTATTATTACATTTTCAGTCAAAATAATTAATTTTCAAGCGAGAAAAAGGGACCGTTAAAAAAATAGTTTAATTTTCAACCAAACTGAAGAATCTTTGTTAAAAAAAAAAAATTTATCAACAAAATGTTTAATAGTTGATATTTCCCCCAAAAAATACTTCGATGTCCATTAAAAAAACTGTTAAATTGAACCAAAAAATGAGAATTTTCAATAAAAAAGTTGAATTTTCAACCAAGAAAGATTTTTCAATCAATAAAGAAAAAAAATCTCATCCAAAATGTTGAGTTTTTGAGTCATAAAGACAAATTTGAAAAAAAGTTGAATTTACAACCCAAAAATATGCACACAAAACAAAAATTATTTTCGACTAAAAAAGACGAGTTTTCAACAAAAAGAGTGAATTTTCAACTGAAGAAGATCAATTTTCTGGAAAAAATGAAATAGCTACAATTTTGTAAAAAAAATTCACTTTCAACAACAAAAATGAATTTTCAACAAAATTTGTTAAATTTGTAACCAAAGAAATGCACTTTCAACTAAAATGATACAACTTCAATCGAAAAAAGAACTTTTTAACCAAATAGTTGAATTTTGAGCCCAGAAGATGAATTATCTACCAATTTAATTTTATGTTAGTGAAATAATTTTTAAACCGAATAATATAATTTTTCAACGGAATAGTTCAATTTTCAACCAAAACAGGTGAATTTTCAACCAAAAAGTTTAAATTTCATACAAAAAATTCGTCAAAAACTGGAATAGTTCAATTTTTAGTTGAAAAAATTAATTTTCAATGAGAATAAAATAATTTTCAACTAAAGAAATGAAATCTCAACCAAAAAGATTAATTTTCTACCAAAAAAGAATAATTTTCAACCAAATACATACATTTTCAACCAAAATATTTTAATTCTTAATTTAATTTTTAACCTAATAGTTGAATTTTTTACCAAAAAGGTTAATTTGCTACGAAAGAAAGACAAATTTTTAACAAAATAGATGAATTTTCAACTAAAAAGATACATTTTGAACAAAAAATAGAATAGTTTCATTTTCAGTTAGAGAAATAACTTTTTGAGCAGATAAAATGAATTTTTAACGAAATAGTTAAATTTGTAATCAAAGAAATGAATTTTCTACCAAAAAGATCAAATGCCCATTAAAAAATCGACAAAAAATTTAGTTACATTTTTAGTTCAAAAAATTATGTTTCAATACAAAAAAACTAATTTCCAACTAAAGAAATAAGTTTTCAACCAAAAAGATTAAATTTTACCAGAAAAGAGTAATTTTTAACAAAACACATGAATTTTCAACCAAACATTTTAATTTTTAATGGAATTTTCAACCTTACAGTTGAATTTTCAACCATACATGTGAACTAGTTACCAAGAAAATTAACATTCTACCACAAAAGAGAAAGTTTCAACAAAATACAGAAATTTTCAAACAGATATTTGAATTTTCAACTGAAGAAGATTGATGTTCAAACAAACATGATAGTTACATTTTCAGTTAATAAATTGATTTTCAATCAAAAAAGCTGATTTGCAAGCCAAAAAAATAAATTTTGAACAAAAAAGAATATTTCTCTACAAAAAAATATTAATTTTTAACAAAATACATGCATTTTCAACCAAAAAGGTCACCAAGAAGATGCAGTTTAAAAAAATAATTTTAAGAAATGTCAACAAAATAGCTAAATTTTGAAAAAGAAATATTTTTCAACTGAAATGATGAATCATAAACCCAAAAAATCAATTTTTAATCAAGTAGTCCTACTTTCAACTAATAGTAAGTAGTTGAATTTTGAATCAAAAAAGGGTTTGCAGTCGCTATTCACGAATAGCGAAAATCTTGAAAATTCAATCAAACAGATATATTAGAAGAAAAATCCTGGGGCCAAAGTCAAATTTACAGGATGATTCGAGCAAGAACTGATTTAAATACCCAGTAAATGCCAGATTTTTCTGTTTTACTTTCCATGAGGTATTCAAATCGGAAAATATGGAAAACCTCTAAAGTGTAAAGTTGTAAAACTAGTAAAAAATTAACCGTTTGTGCTAAATTTCATCATGAACATAAATGTCACATTTTTCTTACTCTTGAACTTTAAAAATAAAACTTTGATATACAAACAAAATAATTTAATACATTTACGTGCCAAAAATGTCCAGAAAACGCGGTGAGTGGAACCTTACAGAAAATTCGAAGCAAATTCAAATAGTCGATTTTATTTCTACCTTTTTGAATGGCTCATCCGGAAATACCATGAAAATGTATTTTTAATTTTTTTCAAATGTATAATAATATTCTGCCGATTTTCAAAAATTTTAAGTGGAAAAAGGTGCGTTATTCATATTGAATTTACTGGACTTTTCTCTGTAATCAGGAAACTTCTTAAATCATATACAACGCTCTCAACTCATATAAGATTCTCTGTAAAATCCATAACAAAATTTTGGAAAATGAACCGAGTTTTTTCATAAAGAAAGGGTCATGTACTAGTTTATTACATTTTTTAATGTTTAAATATTACTTGAAATTAATTTAAGACAAAATTAGCCCAAAAACAGTACAATTTTCAACAAAAATGATTTATTTATAATTAATTATAATGATTCGTGTTTTGTGAATTTTCTCTTATCTATTTTGAATAGCTTACGTGTTATTATTGCATCCGGATATTAAAATGAACAATTTCATCAAATTTTATGTTAAAATAAAAATGCTGACGAAATCTAAATGTTTCAAAGTATCTCACATTTTATAAATCATAAAGTTTGAAAAATTAAATATTAATGTCGATATTAATATTCAATATGACTTTAATTATCATCAAAATTACGAGAGTTAGATCATATTGACTTTTGAGGCATGATTTTTTTTATTATCGATATTGCTCGCACTGATAATAGGATTTTGATAGAACTTTGATGTATTAGAAGTAAAAATATGTATTTTTAGAATAAGAGACCTAAAAAAATTAACATTTACCCAGAAAAAAATCAACAATTGTTGTGAAATTCTCCCCGAAAAACTCGCGAAAGATAGACGATTAAAGTATTTCTTAACATCTTGTAAACAAATTTTCGATGCTCAGTATGACTTGGTATGACTCAGTATGACAGTACATATCCATCACAAAAATTGCAAAAGTTTTAAAATTTGTTAATAATAATAATTAATAATTCAATCATTTTTCCTTTTGTGACTATATATTTACAACCACATGCTTAATAAGGAAATAGCCATCCAAATAGTAACTTTACAGGAGAGCAATAAAATATTCTATAAAATCAAAATTACAATTGAAAGAAAAAAACAGATGTGTTTCTGAATTGAGGCCAAACTAGTTTGATTAGAAAAGGTTATCTAGTTTAGACGAAATGAAGACGAAAGTCAAGCCATGAACTACTTACCTGATTCCTACTTAACCGACATTTTTTCGTAATAATTTAAGTGTTAGGTTCACATGAAGTGAGAGATGTAGTTGAATGTTTGAGAAATTAAATAAATGGAACAAAGGAATGTTTGCATGGTTATAAATTGAAAAAACTTAATGTGCATCAAAATCAATGCAGGACTTCGGGGACATAAATAATTTGTTCAGGATTTCAGGCAATTGTTATAAACAAATTATTATTATATTATATTATATTATATTATTATATTAAATTATTAACAAATTATTGCAACGGCCATACCACGCTGGAAACACCAGTTCCCGTTAGATCACTGAAGTTAAGCAGTGTTGGGCGCGGTTAGTACTTGGATGGGTGACCGTCTGATACTACTGCGTTGCTGTTGGCGGTGGTGGGTGTGGTGAGCCCACACTTGTAGTTATTTACTACAAGAAACTATCCACCTAGAAACACTACCCGAATCGGGTAGTGTCACGCTTACCCCTTGAGGCTCGCCGAAAGGGAAATGGCTTAATGGTATATATATCGCACTATATGATTTAGTATCATACAATATGGTATAATATGATACAATATGATACAGTATGCCACAATATCATATGATATGATACAATATGATACAACATGAAACAATATGATGCAATGTGATACATTACGAAACAATATCATACAATAT
>CAKNYM010052806.1:446535-463533 GCA_932195095.1 Andricus curvator
ATATATATATATATATATATATATTATAACAAATAGTTGGATGAGGAGCTCAACGGCAGAAAAAAATTTTTGTTGACTATAAGTTCTCAAGTACTTTATATAAAAAATAATACTTGTGATAAATGATTACCAAATATTAACAATTACTATAGTTATAAAATTGTAATAAACAAATAGTAGATACATGTTTGTATCTTTTTTTATGTATATATTGTTTTTCTCATTAGACCAGATTCAAACGTATTTAAAATTAATTGGTAATCACACATAAATATTAAATATTTCTTATTGTTAATAATAAAAATTATAAATAAATTCCAAAAGTAGTAACTTCCACACAGAATTTTTTTTCTACTAAACAATATTCCAGATAGCTGAATAAAAATATTTTATTAGAAAAGTGTGCCATTGACTCCTAATTATTATTGTTATTAACAAATTATCAAATACCGTTCATTTTTACATTTTTTGCATAGATGGAGATTGTTTTTCTAATAAAAATATATATTTTCTCAATTTATGAACAATCATACACATTTATAAGTATTAAATATTTCTTACTGTTAAGAATGAAAATTATAAAAAAAATTCCAAAATTAGTTACTATCACATAGAAAAAAATTATTTGTTCTACTAAAAATATTTCAGACAATCAAATAGTATAATATTAATAAATTAAAAAATAAATACCTATTTGTACTTTTTTGCATATTTCAACATTGTTTCTCTCATAAAAATAATTAGAAATAAGTTATAATAACAACATGAATTATAAACAAATTCCAAAATTAGTCACTTTCATTATTTATTCATAAATAACTTTATTATTAAATTGACTCCATAATGATTCTTCAATTCATATATTAAAGAAAAAATAGTGTATATCTGTAAAAAACAGTTATACAATAGAATAGTTATTTAATAAGTTTTTAGTAACAATAACAGCTATTAATCAAAGACACATTTGATCTTATTGGAAAATTACTGTTCAAGTGTATAGAATATGATATAGTAGACTAAATAATTTTTTTCTGCACGTAGTGACTAGTTTTGGAATTTTTTCATAATTTAGGTTATTATCAATAAGAAGAATTCAATGTTTACAATTTTCTGTAATTAGTAATCACTTTAAAACATAATATTATTTTGTTTTATTACACTTTCTTAAAGGAAATTCGATTGTTTAGAATATTTTTCAGAAGAAAAAAGTATTTTTTCTTTGTAAAAGCGACCAATTTTGCAACTTTTTAAAAGTTTTTATTAATAAAAGTAAGAAATATTTATAAATATGTGTGAATATTAATCAATTTAGAACATATTTGCAACTGTTTTAATGAAAAAAACTATATATACCTGTACCTACAAAACAGAAACAAAAATTTACTATTTATTTATTTAAATATTTATAACAATTTAAATTGTTAATATTTGGTAATAATTGGCCGTTAAGCTCCTTATCCAAGTATTTTTTAATATAATATGTTTGTAAAAATTAGGTTTAATCATAAAAATAAACTTTATTTAAGTCTTTTTTTTCGGCAATAAATAATAATATTCTCACAAAGTCTAATTTTTTAAAATTGTTTACTCATACAATAAATGACATAAGTACCTCCCCGCTTAAAGTAATGTGCCGTTTCTTAAAAATAGATTTTACGTTTATTATGCGTTTTTTGCGTTTTAAGTGAGTTCAGTTACCCAAAATGCTCTCAAAGCAGGAAAACAGGGTGATTTTTTAACAAAAATATGCGAACAATAGAAGAAGAATTTATTTTAAATAAAATTAATGTAGATACCATATTCGATTCAATGTGAAACGCTTTAAATTCCGAAATTCAAAAACAAAAAAAAAGGATTTTTGAACAACAAATTAATCTTTAACCAAACAGTTGCACTAACAATAAAATAGTTGAACTCTTAACGAGATGGTTGAATTCTTAAGCCAAAAAGACGAATTTCTTCGTAGACAGTTCAATTTTCAACATAAAATGTAATTTTCAACCAAGAAAGATGGTTTTTCTACCATAAAAGATTTATTTTTCATCCAGAATGACGAATTTTTAACAAAAAAGTTGAAGTTTCAACCAAAGAATATGACATGGACAAAATAGTTAAATTTTTCACAAAATAATTACATTTGTAACAAAATAATTGGATTTTTAACCAAACATTCGAATTTTCGAAATCCGAAAAGATAAATTTTCAAGAAAAATGTTGGTTTTGAACCAAAATGGATGAATTTTCAAACAAATATTTAATTCTTCAAACAAAAAGACAAATTTTTTAGAAGGCAGTGGAGTTTAAACCCAAAAAGTTCAATTTTCAACAAAAAAGTTCATTTTCAACGAAGAAAGATGCATTTTCAACCAGAAAAAAAGACTTTTCTGGCACAAAAAAAGAATTTTCAATCTAATAGGACAAATTGTCAAAAAAACAGTTGCATTTCCAGCCAAAAACGATGATAGTAAATTTTCAACAAAATAATTGAATAAGCTGAATTTTTAATCTACAAAGATGAATTTTCAACCAAGAAGAGTGATTTTCAACCAAAAGACGAATTTTCAACAAAAATACGTGAATTTTCAAATAAATTGTCTAAATAAATCTTCAACTAGAAAAGATAAGTTTCCAGCCAAAAATGAAGTAGTTAAATTTTCAGTTAAAAAAAAAATTACTTTTTAGCAATAACAAAGAACTAATTTTTGACAAAACAGTTGAATCCTCAATTAAAATGTTAAAAATATGAATTTTCAACAAACATGATTACTTTTCTACCCAAAAAGGTGAATTATAAATGAATTTTTTACCAAATAGTTGAATTTTTATTTTCAAAGGATACATTTTCAACCAAAAATGGAATATTCAAATTTTCAAATAGAGGAGTAATTTAAAAAAACGATTTTTAATCAGATCGTTAAATTTTCAACCAAAAATATGAATTTTCTACCAAAAAAGTTCTACAAAAAAGACAACTTTTCAATAAAATACATGAATTAAATATCAATTTTCAAATAAAAATTTCAATTTTTAATTATAAATATCAATTTTCAATTGAAAAAATCAATTAAAATTGAAAAGACCAAATTTCAACTGAAAATGAACTAGTTAATTTTTTAGCCTTTAAAAAAAAGAAAATTAATTTTCAACAAAATAGTTCAATATTGAACCAAAAAGTTTAATTTATAACTAAAAAGCTGATTTTTTAACCGAGAAGATTATTTTTTTAGAAAAAAAAACGAATTGTCAATAAAATGTATGAATTTTCAAGCAATTAATTGTACTCTCAACTAGAAAAGATCAAGTTTGAATTAAAAGTATCAATCCCTAATTAAAAATATGAATTTTCAACAAAAAATGAAATAGTTACATTTTTTAAAATTTTTCTACAAAACAGTTGAATTTTCAACTCGAAAATATAAATTGTCAACAAAAATTAACATTAATAATAAGAAATTGTAATATAATAAGTAGCTAAGTAGTTGAATCTTCAATTAAGATGATGAATCTTCAACCAGAAAATACGAATTTTCAACAAAATAATTAAATTCTCAACCGTAAACTTCCATTTTTAACCATAAAGTATTGATTTTCAACCAAGAAGATTAATTTTCTACCAAAAAAATGCATTCACAACAGAAAAGTTAAATATTCAAACAAAGAGATGAATTTTCGACTGAAATGGTGAATCTTCAAAAATGAAGAAAACGAATTTTTAACAAAAGAGTTTAACATTCAACCAAATAGTTTAATTTTCAACTAGAAACGATAAATTTCCAACTAAATAGTTGATTAAAAAAAAGGATGCATTTTCAACCAGGAATGAAATAGTTAAATTTTCAGTTGAAAAAACTAATTTTCAACCCAAAATGAAAAGAGTTTTTAACATTATGTTACATTTTCAAGGAAAAAAGGACATTTGAACAAAGTATTTCAACTTTCAAACAAGTATTTGAATTTTTGACCAAAAAATATGAATTTTCAACAAAACAGATGCATTTTGCACAAAATAATTAAATTTTTAACCAAATGGTAGAATTTTTATTCGAACAAGGTGAATTCCAAAACAAAAATATACCTAATAGACTTTAAAAAAAAAAGTTCGAACAAAAAAGAGTTGGATTTTCTTATTGAGTTCTATTAATTCATTTTTTGTTGTTTGAGAATTCATCATTCAAGTTGTAAATTCATATGTTTGGGTTGAAAATTGAACTTTATAGTAGAAAAATTAATCTTTTTGGCTTGAAAATTGAACAGTTTGGTTGAAAATGATTTTTTTCTCGAAAATTCATATTTCTGGTTGAAAACTAAAATATTTGGTTGAAAATTAAAATAATTCAGAAAAATTGAACTATTTGGAACAAAATTCAACTATTTTGTAGAAAATTAACTTTCTTCTTGACAAATTATATTTTCTGGTTGAATATTCAACTGTTTTGTAGATAATTTTCCTTCTTCTCTAAAAAATTCAACAACTTTATTGAAAATTAATGTATTTTGTTGAAAATTCATCTTTTGTGTAGAACATCAATCTTCCTGATGGACAAATCCATCTTTTCCTTTGAAAATTTAACTTTTGGTTGAAAATTCATCTTTTTCGTCGAGCATTCAACTCTTTCTTTCTCTTTTTCGTTTGATTCAACTGCTTGAAAATTCGCCTTTTGGTAGAAAATTCACCTTTTATGGCAGAAAATTCATCTTTCTTGGTAAAAATGAACTTTTTTTGTTAAAAATTCAACTTTTAGGGTTGAAAATTAGACTTTTATGGTTTAAAATTCAACTGTTTTGCAGATATTGTAGAACAGTAATCTTCTCCATGGAATAATACATATTTTTGGTTGAAAATTTAATTGTTTGGTTGAACTACTTGGTTGAACTACTTTCTTAGTATTTTTTTAAGATTCACCTCTTTGGTTGAAAATTTAACTTTTTTTGAAAATTCGTTTCTTTTGACTAAAAACTAATTTTTGTTTTTGAAAATTCCACTATTCCAGTTTTGGATGGAAATTCTTTATAAGTTGAAAATTAAACTATTTTGTAAAAAATTCATCTTTCTGGTTGAGAATTCAACTATTTTGACAAGAAGTCGTTTTTTTTCGTTTAATTCATCTGGCTCAAATTCATCTTTTGGTAGAAAAGTCATCTTTCTTGGTTGAAAATTCATCTCTTTGATTGAGTATTCAATTATTTTTGTAAACATTAGTTTTTTTTCATTCAATTCAACTAGTTCAAAATTCGCATTTTGGTAGAAAAGTCATCTTTCAACTTTCTTCTAAAAAATTCGTCTTTTTGGCTTCAAAATTTAACTGTTTTTGGCTGAATTTTAATCTTTTTTGTTGGAAGATTCGACCATTTGGTTGAAAATTCATCTTTTCCGGCTGAAAATTCAACTACTTTGGTGAAGTTGTATTTTTTGGTCGAAAAATCAACGGTTTTGTTAAAAATTCCTCCTTTTGGATGGAAGATTCATCTTTCATGGTGGAAAAGTCATCTTTCAACTGTCTTCTAAAAAAATCGTCTCCTTAGATTGAGAGCTCATCTATTTTTGGTTCAATTCTAATGTTATTTTTTTGTTGGAAGATTTGAGAATTTGGTTGAAAATTTATCTTTTTATGTTGAAAATTCAACTAATTTGATGAAATCGTCTTTTTTGGTCGAAAATTCAACTATTTTGTTGGAAATTCGTCTTTTTCATAAAAAAATTAACTTGTTGAAAGGAAATATTAAAAGCATAAGCTTAAAAAAGTGAAAATTGGGTTGAAAATTCAGCTCTTTTGTAGAAAATCTTGAAATATTAGAAATTCAAAGTCTTTCATATTGAATGCTGTATAGTATTTACATTAATTTTATTTTAAAAATGTTATTCCCTTATTATTTTCCTATTTTTGTTAAAATTCACCCTATTTCCCCTGTTTTGAGAGAATTTTGGGCTTCAACGTCATTTTTCGTCGGGGGAAGAGATATAAAACAAGGGTCATCAACGAGGGGGGTGGGCGAGGGGTCAAAAGTAGCCAAAAATTCGTAACGTATTTTATGAACGACCCATACAAATATTTTGACATCTAACAACGTTTTAATAGAGTATAAAACTATGAACCTTTTTTTCTCTGTTTCACATTTAAGGGATATGACATACCCTGCTGGAAGTAGAAAGATTCAAGAAGATAGAAATTGGGGAACAGAAAAAGATAGAACTATTCTATCTCTCTCAATTGGTCACTTTGCATCCCTAAAACGCTATCTTTTCCTACACCAATCTAAATAATTTTCTATCTCTTTCTCTACCTTTCGTGACCGAGGATTCTTATCAGTTCTATCCCTTAGTCTATCTACCTATCGCAAATTTTTATCTTTTTCAATCTCTTTCTCTTTCTTTCGCAATCGAGGACCCTTATCTTTTTCTTCACTTTATTCTAACGCTTTAGTATACATTTGAATCTTCGTCTATCCCATTTTCTATCTTCTGCGATTGAGTACTCTTATCATTTTCTATCCCTCAAAATTCGGGAATCCATCGACAAGTTAGGGGAGTTGGTAAAAAAATTAATTTGACGTTGACCACGTACCAGAAAGACAAAATGACGTCCATGCTTATATGCTTACTCACTTAACATTTATTTTCATACCTTAGTCGACATCTGTATCGAACTTGGTAAAACGGTTTGCCGGGCCTCTATTTTTAGGCCCGAAGACTGATTTCACTTGTTATAGTTACTTTTACTGTCAGGTACCTAGCGGTAAAACCTTCAGGTTCACGTGGATAGATAAAAGATAGGATGAGATAGAGAAGAGAGGATTGAAAAAGATAGATGTAAATTTAGATTGACAAGGATATAGAAAATGATAGACGTGGATAGATGAAGTATAGGATGAGATAGAGCAGAGGAGATTGAAACAGATAGACGGGAATTCATATTAACAGCGATAGAAAAAGACTGTCATAAATAGATAAAGGATAGGATAAGATAGAGAAGAAATGATGGAAAAAGATAGATGTGAATCGAGATTGAAAAAGATAAACATTTTTTTTTTGTTTTTTTTATTAATAAAAATAATGGACTTAAATCTATACATGCGTCGCGTGGAGAGGAGAAGATTAAAAAGATATACGGGAATATAGATTGACAGAGAGATAGAAAAAGATTGATATGAATAGATAAAGGACAGGATGAGATATAGAAGAGGGGATTGAAAAAGATAGACGTGAATTTAGATTAACGCAGAGATAGAAAAAGATAAACGTTGATTGACGTAGTAAGGGATAAGATAAAGAAGGGGAGATTATAAAAGATAGACGGAAATTTAGATCAACTGAGATATAGAAAAATATTGACGTGGATAGATGCATGATACGATGAGAAAGAGAAGAGGAGGTTAAAAAAGATATACAGGAATTTAGATTAACAGAAAGATAGAAAGATATTGATGTGGATAGATAAAGGATAGGATAAGATAGAGAAGGGGGATTGAAAAACATAGACGTGAATTTAGATTTAAGAAGAGCTAGAAAAAGATAGAAGTTGATAGACGTAGGATAGGATGAGATAAAGAAGAGGAGATTGAAAAAGATAGACGGGAATTTAGATTGACAGAGAGATAGAAAAAGACTGGCGTGGATCGACAAAGGATAGGATGACAAAGAAAAGACGGTATCGAAAAAGATAGACGAGAATTTAGATTGACAAAGAGATAGAATGTGATACATTTTCTCTATCTCTTTCTATCATAAAGATTGAAAATTATTCAAAAAGATAGGATCTCTATCTTTTTACTTCCATCAGGTTAGTATAACTTGAGGGCGACGATTTGTCGGCGTTCATTCTTTAACAATGAAAACAATTTGAGTCTCCCAAGAATGTTGACTGAAGAAGTTCGTTGAAACAGAAATAAAATCATATAGACTCTTGCGTGACACGCAAGTGAGACAGACAGACAGACAGCCAGCCAGACAGACAGACAGACACTAGGAATGGAATTTCGTGGGTGGATCAGTGAAGAAACTTTGTCTTGAGGCTTGTTCGTAGACCTCGAATAATTGTGCTGGCCAGGACGATGCCGTTTCGCTCAGGGCTGCCACCTCGATCATTGTAATTAAGGTTTCTTCTGGGACTCCCCGTACGCGGTCGGCCGAATGAAACTCCTTTTCGAAAAACTCGTGACGACCTAAATTCGTCGAATCGACAGGCGGCCCTGACGAACGAGTTGGAATCTCGTAGGTGGTTCCATCAAAGATGTCCCGAAGCACTTACAGGATTTCCTTTCCCGTACCTACTCCTTTCGCCATAAAATAACTTAAGTGGGATACAGAGAAAAAAGATGTGGTGCAAGGCTGTAAAAAAGAAGAGGAATTTTTTAAACTGCTCCAACGACTCAGAGACAAAGACTTGAAATAATTTTTGTAAGAAAATTCAAGGAGCAACCAGCTTTATGTATGTACATACCTACACTGAGAAAAATGTTGGTTTGGACAACTAATAAGGAAACGTCTACAGTCCACATATTACGTGACAGACTAAGAGATGAATTTTCAACAAAGAAAGATGAATTTAAAAAAGATTAAAGATGAATAAATTTTCAATCCAAAAGGACGAATTTTCAACAAAACAGTTGAATCTTCAACCAAAAAAGATAAGTTTAACAAAACAGTTGAATTTTCAACAAATTATTTAAGCTTTTCACAAAATATTTGAATTTTTTTGCGAAATAGATAAATTTTTAACCGAGAACCATAAATTTTCAACCAAGAAAATTAATTTCATACCAAAAGAGGAATTTTCAACAAAATACAGAAATTTTCAATCAATTAGTTGAAGATTCAACTAAAAAAGATAAATTTACAACCAAAAATGGAATAGTTAAATTTTCAGTTGGAATAAATCATTTTAAACCACAAAAAAACAAATTACCAACACATTGACTTCAACGAAAAAGACGAATTTTTAATAAAATAGTTGTCCATAACCAAATATATCAATTTTCAACAAAAAAGATTAATTTTTTACCCAAATAGATGAATTTTCAACAAAATAGTTTATTTTTTGAGCTAAAAAGTCGATTTTTTTTACAAAACACTTGACTTTTAGAACGAAAAAAAAACATTTCCACAAGAAAGTTAATTTTCAGTCAAGAAAGATGAAGTTATAACGATACAGTTGAATTTTCAACTAGAAAAGATAAATTTCCAAACAAAAATTGAATCGTTAAATTGTCAGATAAAAAAACAAACTTTTAATAAAACAACAAACAAATTTTTAATCAGTTGAATTCCAACAAAAAGGACAAAATTTAAAAATAATAATTTTATCACCAATCAAAAACATGAATTTTCAATAAACAAGATTAATTTTCCACCCAAAAAGGCGAACTTTCAACAAAATAAATAAATTTTCTACCAAATAATTGAATTTTCAACTTATAAAACGTACATTTTCAACCGGAAATGTAATAGTTTAATATTCAGTTACCATAATCAATTTACAACAAAAGAGATGAGTCTTAGATATAATGAACTTGAAAAAAAGTGTTGAATTTTCAAGCCAAAAATACAATTTTTCTACAAAACAGTAGAATTTTCAACACGAAAATATAGATTTTCAAGACAATAGTCGAATCCTCAACCAAAACGGATTAATTTTCAATCAAGAAGATTAATTTTAGGACAAAAAAGACGAATTATCAACAAAATACATGAATTTTCAACTGGAAAAGATCAATTCAAAATGTAATAGTTGAAACAATAATTAATTATCAACAAAAGAGATGAATCTTTTAAAAAATGAATTTTCAACAAAAGTATTGAATTTTCAAGCTAAAAAGGTGATTTTTCTACATTTTTAACAAAATAGTTACATTTTCTACCAAAGAGATAAATCCTGAACCAAAAAATTCAATTTTTAACAAAATAGTTAAACTTTCAAACAAGTAGTCGAATTTTCGGCCAAAAAATGTCTGTTAACAAGATAGTTGCATTTTAAACAGAATAAATAACTTTTCAACAAAATAGTTGAATTTTTAACTAAATTGTTGAATTTTCAACTAAAAATTAACGCATTTTCAACAAAATAGTTAAATTTTCCACCAAAGAGTTGAATCCTAAATCAAAATTTTAATTATTAAAAAAATAGTTTAACTTTCAAAAAAGTAGTTGAACTTTCGACCAAAAAAAATGACTTCTTAACAAAATAGTTGCATTTTAAACAAAATTTCAACAAAGTAGTTGAATTTTTAACAAAATTGTTGAATTTTCAACCAAACGATCGAATTTTGTAACAAAAAAGATTAAACTTATACACTGGAATTTTCTACCTGCAAAGATGAATCTTGAAACAAATAGTCGAATTTTGAAACAACAAATAATAAACTTCAACAAAAAACACTTGAATTTTCAACGCAAAAAGTCGTATTTCCAATAAAAAGATGAAGCCTTAACCAAAAATATAATAGTTGATACTTTAAACGAAAAAAAGGAATTAATCTCAAGAAAATAGTTAAAATTTCATCCAAAGAGTTGAATTCTCAACAAAATAATTAAATTTTTAGCAGAATTATTAAAATTTTAACTAAACTGTTGAATTTTCAACCTACAAATATGAATTTTCAATTAAATGATCGAATTTTCAAATGCCTAACAAAACAGTTGAGTTTCCCACGGAAAAGGATGATTTTCTAACAAAATACTTGAATTTGCAACCAAATATTTGAATTTTTAATCAAATGCTGGAATTTCCTACTTACAAAGATGAAACTTTAATCAAATACTCGAATTTTGAAACAAAAAATAATAATCTCCAACCAAAAACAGTTGAATTTTCAATAAAAAGATGAATTCTTATCGAAAAACATTTTAGTTGATATTTCAAACAAAACAAAAAAGGAATCTCAATGAAATAGTTAAATTTTCAATCAAAGAATTGAATTTTCAACTAAATACTAATTAAATTTTTAACAAAATATTTGCGTTATCACCAAAATAATTAAATTTTCACCAAGCCAGATGAATTTCGGATTAAAAATAGACTAGTAGACTTTTCAACAACAAAAAATTAAAATGTAACCAGAAGTAGTTGTATTTTCTCATTAATTCAGTTCGCATTTAACCCTCGTGTGCACACCCAACTTTCTTCACGTTGTACAACAAACGGGGTATCCGGATGCCCACCTCCCTTTTTTCAATTTTTAAAATAATTATGTAATTGGAATAGTTTCCTTGTCGTTTATTTCAACGAATAAACACCAAAAGTGACTGCCAAAGGCTGTTGTCCCTAGCGGACCTCTCGAACGGTTACGCTGCAACCCGACTCACAATAATGCACGACAGATTGCCGCACACTGAATGTAACGAATGGGGACGGCGACTGACACTTGTGGCCGCTAGGGTCGCTAGTGCGCGTGGAGATGCACGAGATGACGGTTCCAATGATATTCGAATTATATCAGTCCTTCATAACGCAGCGTTGAAGTTTTAGCTTGAAGCACTATTTTCGAAATTCCAGGTGTGCATGCGGCAATTGGGTGTAAAAATAAAGAAGCAAATCGCTTTCCAAATAACGAAAAACTAAGGAAACTGTAGATAATGCCTTGTTCCTGCGTACAAGCTGTTGCCCTCTAAGCTGAGCTTGACAAATCGCCGTCCCCATAATCAATTATTAATTGATTATATTATTAATAATTATGTTATTACTCAACATAATACACGTGCATGAATCAAATAATTTGATAAGAAATTAATAATCCACTCAAAGTTGAATTTTTTTATTAAGGGTTCTCCGGGTGTGTCCGCGACGCGACGCATGTATTGTTTGAGATCAATTATTATCACAAAAATAATTTTAAAAAAAGCAAAAAAAAATGTACACCGGGGTGTGCACACATGAGTTAAGCAAAAAGTGAGAAAGGGGACAAGTTTCTTGAAAAGAGGAGAAAAAAGTAGAATAAGGGTAAGAGTGTTGAGTCTGAAATATGAATGTGATTTTGAAACTTATTTAGTTATTAATAACGGTACAGTTCAATAATTATTGAACTGTACCATTTCAGGGACATTATTATTATTATACCATTAAGCCATTTCCCTTTCGGGGTGGGCGTGACTTGCTCGGTTGGAAAAAGGTAGTGTGTATGGTGGTTATATAGGTATGTATAAGGTATATAGGTGTTGGGTATAGATATTTTAGATTGATCTGGAATTCTCGTGTTATTTCTCTTTGAAAATTCGCTAAAATGTATCATGAGGAGACTAATAAAGATTGTCAAGTTAGTAACGTTCTTTAAAATTTCCCTAGAACATATTACTGCTATCTTAAAGCAAACGTCTCTCGTCGGTGCAAATAAATTGGAGGGTTTCTTTAATCTTTGCGAATCAATGCGATGTTAAAAAGCCAATTAGGGTTCCTGCGATTATGGTTGCGACCTAACCCAGATTACAGAGGGTCCAGAGACAGTGTGGCACCCACTGATTCTCGCTGGTTGGCTCACTTTTCTTATACATATACTATATAGATATATGGTATATATATATATATACTACACTATAGATAACCACAACTTAAAATGGTGCCATCCCTTCTAAAAATGGCGGCATCCGGCTAGGTTGCCACACTGTCTCTGGACCCTCTGTAATAATCAGCTCGATTACTCTGACCCAGGATTTTCTGACTTCCCTTCACTTTTTTTCTTTTTCACTGAGAAATGAAGAAATGATATAAAAAGTATGCAATTTCATATTGGCAAAAATAATTTTAACATATTAATTAATATTTGAAAGATTCAAAAAGATATAAAATTATATTAAATGTGTAAGATGGTATATATTGTATAGAGGAGACCACCCTACAATAGCTAATGACCCTACATTCGATAATCCTTCATTATAAGCACAAATATAAGTAAAGTAGTCAATTATAATTTTAATATTTCAACACGTATCGTGTCTTAACGTGAGAAGTTGTAGGCCCTGGAAGCTACGATCATGGTTCCTCAAAGCAACCAATCCCGACGCAACTGGAACGTGTACGTCATCCGCTTCTGCTCCTTCTGTCCAGAAGGTAAACAAGAGCGGGAAATTTACGCGAGATAACATCGGGCAACACTGTTCCTTGGAGTCAGGTCTCTAGCCGCGGATGATCTTACGCGGCAGACGGTACAGTTGGAGATGAAGGTTTCACCTCTGGATACTTTTTTAGAGCTACCAATCTTTGTAGAATGTTATGAGGTACAGTGTTGACGGACTAGATTAAGTGATCCCAGAAGAACAGCCTTTTGCATCCGGTTCGCGATGGAATGAGCTTGACGCTGGCAAGCCGGAATCTTGTTGAGTTGGCTAATAAATGAAGCTTTCATACCTCCAAGACAGCCGATTATGAGAACTACAAGATGGACTTTGAAGCCTTGGTAGAGCCTGCTCAGCTCGAAAAGAAGTGCTTGATATTTCGCCTGTTTTTCTTCCTCTTTTTCCGTGATATTACCATCGGCTGATGCCGAGAATTCAATCACGTAAATGATCTTGTTCTTCAGATCTTGGAGGACAATATCAGGCTTCGTAGCACTGATACGTTGAGTGGTGGAGAATGAGAAATTCCAGTAGATCTTACTCTGATCATTCTCCACAACGGACTCGAGTTCCCCCTGGGCGTATGGCAAGACGGGAAATAGATCAACACCATAGAAGTGCCTAAGATGGTAATATCCCTGGCGGACCGGCCGAACGCAGGCGTTACGCTGCAGCCTAACGGTAACGTAATGGTAAAGTAATGGTAAAGTAATGGTAAAGTAATATGGCATTACAACTAATAAAAGAAACAAAATAAATATGTAGACTGTTGCAATTATAATAATACGTTAAAATTTACGTTAAATGATCATGTCGTAATTGCAACAAGTTTATTTTTCAGCGTTATAACGCTTCAGCCGGTCCGCCAGGGATAACACTTTTAGAGTCGTATTGTGTCTCTCTATGTACCCGTAGCGTGCATATTTTGAGCATCCACTGAGAACATGTCCAAGTGTTTCTGGCATTTGCTTGCACGCTCGGCAGTTGGTATCGCCTACAGGTATATTCATAATGCGCTCACGGTAAACTAAGGTGTCTGTAACGCCGTCTTGACAGGCAAAAAGAAATCTCTCAGTCTCCGATCTTAATCCAGCAGACTTGAGAAACATGTTGGACAGACCCATCGAGAGCTCTTCTCTACGTTTGATGCCGTAGAATTTACCATAAAGGGGCTTGTCAGCATGTTCTCTTAGTAGAAGCGTATGTTCTGCTTCCTGTACACGACTTTTGAGCACCAAAGGTGTTAGTGATGCTAGGCCATGTGTAGTGTCGCTGGAATGAAATGGGAGGCCAAGCTCCTCTGCGGCCCTATCTGCGGCACGGTATAGAAACGCCGCAGCATTGACGACTTTATGTTGATGTACGAGTCGCATAAGAGAATCTGTGCTATTTAGAACTGAGCAGGCTGTAGCCAGAACCGTTCTGCGATGAAGACACTCTAAGCTCAGCAAGCCTCTACCCCCTTTATCTCGAGGGAGGTTTATTCGAGGTACGAAAGATCTAGGATGATGACTTCGATGGATTGTCATAATCTTGCGTGTGCTTCGGTCAAGTTGCTTCAACTCATCGACGTTCCATTTTACTGCACCAAACGTGTAGAGCAGTATAGGAACGGCCAGCATATTGGTCGCCTGGATCTTATTCTTTCCAGATAATTCGGAAGCCCAAATTTTTCTGAGAATTTGTCGATACCTTTTTCCAAGGGCCGTTTTCAACACACGCACATCCTGGGTTTCCGCTTGCGGTATTCCAAGATATGTATATGTTTCTCCAATACCAAGATGTTGAATGGTATTTCCGCCTATGTGTTGAACATCCTGATCGTGACGCGATGATGTAGTTTCTAGTCTTCCTTGGCGTAGGTGGACGCAAGCACACTTGTCCAGTCCGAAGCTCATGCCAATCGCTTTAGAGTACCTATTTACCGCCTCCACAAGGATGTTAAGGTCCTCCTTCGAGGAAGCAAAGAGTTTAATGTCGTCCATGTATAAAAGGTGGTTGACCTTATATTCTCTTTTGTTCGGCGGGCCACATAGGTATCCAGAGCTTTTGCCTCGCAGCACAATAGATAGAGGCAAGAGGGAGATGCAGAAAAGTATCGGACTTAGAGAGTCTCCTTGGAAGACCCCCCTCTTATATGTGATATAGATTGTAGTCACTTGTCTTTTGTCAGATGTTATGACAAATCTTGTCCGCCACAAGAGCATAAGCTCTTTTATGCATCTCACTATTTTTGGATGCACCTCCATGCAATCAATGAGCTTAATAAGTAGCTCATGGTTCGTGTTATCGAATGCCTTACGGTAGTCAATCCAAGCCATGGACAGATTGTGTCGATACCTGATCGAGTCCTGGGTAATACACCTGTCTATTAACAGGTTCCCCCTGCAACCTGCCAGACCTCTCTTGCATCCACGTTGTTCAACTATTGCACTCCATACCGGCTCTATAGATGTTAATATCCTCTCTTTGAGGATGCCAGTGAATAGCTTGTAGCTGGTGTTTAAACAAGCTATGGGTCTGTAGTTCTTTGGACTTGACAAATCTCCGGTCTTAGGGATCAATACCGTGCGTCCTTCCACTAGCCACTGCGGGACGGGTTGTTCTCCGTTTAAGAAAGTAGTAAATATACGAGCTAGATGTTGGTGCGTAGAAGTAAACTTCTTCCACCAAAAGTTGTTGATTTTATCTGGCCCTGGCACTGAAAAGTTCTTAGTTCTAGCGATAACTTTCTTCACTTCTTCAGCAGTAATTAGTGGACACTCTTCCTCTGGACCTTGTAACCTTTGCATTTGGCAAAAGTGACGAAAGAGTGATATATCTGAAGCGTCTTCATTTAGCTGATAAGTATCTCCATATACTTGTTCCCAGAAGACGTGAGTCTCTTCTCGACTAGGCGGATTTTTAAAGGCACGTGACGTTTTATTCAACAGACGGGAAGGATGAGTAGAAAAGGTGGAATTTTCCTGAATCCACTTTACTCGCCGTTCAAGGCGCTGTTTCGCTGTTGAAAGAGATCTTATTTTTTGCGACCAGTGCGCCTTGATGGTCAACAGTTTACACTTGTTCAGCGTGTGATTTGCTTTCCTTAAGTTTCGCGCAAGTGCCCTAACTTTTGGAGTGAATTTTTTATTCAATGTTATGTAGCTAATCACGCACTGAATATTTGATGCATGCCGTCTCGCCGTTTCAATTTTGAACTGAAGCTGTGCAATACGTTCGCGAGTCTTACTCAGACGTACTGAAGTATCGTTACTTCTACTGTCGCTAAGCAGGGAGACCGCCTTCTCGTAAACAACGCCGTTCAGATTCAGAGATTAACATCTTCGGGGAGCAAATCGGGGAGAGCAGTATTAGCTTCAGCTAATTTGTCCATCCTGAGAAAGACTTTTTGGTGGATAGATCTCCTACTTCTCATGTTGGCATTAACGGCTATCTGCAAAGGTGGTCTTGCTGGAACGGGTGGAATGTTGGCTGGAGGACGTTGCTCTTCTTCTTGTTGATAAAGAGCTTCATATCCGTTTTTTCGCAAAAATGATATCTGATCTCTTAAATTCTGAGGCGTTTGATGAGCATATTCCGGGTGCATATTCACCCAACGGTCATGTAACCTCTGCATGAATCCTCTTCGCGCCGGTGAGCTTCTTTGCCAACCGGTAAGGATGTCCCTCCTGAGTTGGTCCGACCATTTAAATCGATGTTCTCGCGTTTGTCCGGGGCCATTGCCTGGTCGTCCCCTCGGTTCGGTCCTATTGCCACTCCCAACTGAACCATGGCCTCCATTATTATTATTATAAATTAATGTCTCAGGCTTAAGATGGTTACAGCCCAATATGTCCAAGGGCATTTTTGGCTGGAGATGGATTTTTATTTTTTTTTAATGGTATGGCACGGGGTTGTCCCGGTATATATTATCAGTCACGGACGCATTATTATAATGCAATCAAGTGATCTGA